>CM019073.1:62920697-63493368 GCA_009667805.1 Leptobrachium leishanense | reverse complement strand
AAGGGCAAGGTACATATTGACACGGACCTGGGCCCATCCCACTTGGTAATCACGAGCCCACGGTCACAGTGAGAGTGGGAGATAAAGATGAAATTTTTATGGTTGATACTGGTGCCGAATATTCTGTTGTAACACAGCAAATTGCACCCCCAATGGGAAATGAGGTTGATATAATGGGATCGATGGGGGTGTCTGCTAAGTACCCCTTTCTTGCTTCTCGAAAATGTAGTGTGGGTGGGCATAATGTGTAACATGAATTTTTGTATATGCCTGAATGTCCCATCCAGCTCCTGGGGCAGGATATCCTTTGCAAATTGCAAGCCCAAATTACATTTCTTCCTGGGGGTCACACTAGACTAGACCTGCCGGAGAGTGGCAACTCTACACGGCAGTACAACCCAGCCAGCCAGCATACCCAACCTGTAAAAATTGCAGTAATTATGCCCAGAGAAGAAGAATGGCGCATGGCAACAACCCCGCCGGCTGCCCCAGACCCGTACACACTACTCCTGGGAATCCCTGGAGTCTGGGCAGAGGAAAACCCGTCCGGACTAGCTGTAAATATCCCTCCAGTGTACGTTGACCTGAAACCAGACGCAACGCCTGTGGCCCTAAGACAATATCATATTCCACAAAAAGCCAAGCAGAATATCCAAACACATTTCCAAAGACTTAAAGACCACGGCATATTGAAATTCTGCGTGTCACCGTGGAACACACCACTATTGCCAGTATTGAAAGAGGGCACACAAGAGTACCGCCCAGTCCAAGATTTACGGGCCGTCAATGAAGCCACAGTAACTTTACACCCGGTGGTTCCCAATCCATACAATTTATTGGCATTAATTCCCGGCGATACAAAATATTACACAGTGCTTGATTTAAAAGACGCTTTCTTTTGCATCCGCCTGGCTCCAGCAAGCCAGACCCTTTTTATTATTATTATTATTATTCTTTATTTATAAAGCGCCAGCATATTCCGCAGCGCTGTACAATAAGCACAGTATAGACAGGGTTACAATACATTGAACAACATTTGACAAACAGTACAGGAGGAGATGAGGGCCCTATTCCCGTAGGAACTCACAATCTGGGAGGGTTAGGGTTGGAAACAGGAGGAGAGGACTGTAAGGTGAGAGTGATTGATGATTGCGTCAGTGAGTTGGGTGGTAGGCTTCCCTAAATAGGAACGTTTTAAGGGAGCGTTTGAAGGAAGAGAAGTTAGGGGAAAGTCTGACCGTACGAGGGAGAGCGTTCCAGAGAGTGGGGGCTGCGCGTGAGAAATCCTGCAGTCTATCATGGGAAGAGGTGATGCGGTGAGAAGCTAGGCGCAGGTCACTGTTTGACCTTAGGGAGCGGGCTGGGGTGTATTTGGTGATTAGTGAGGACAGGTAGTGGGGAGCTGAGTTAGTGAGGGTTTTGTAGGTAAGGATAAGGATTTTGAACTTAATTCTGCAGTGGATGGGGAGCCAGTGAAGGGACTCGCAGAGGGGAGCGGCAGAGACAGAGCGGCGGGTGAGGTGAATTAGTCTGGCGGAGGCGTTCAGGATGGATTGTAGGGGGGAGAGGCAGGACAGAGGGAGGCCAGATAAGAGATTATTGCAATAGTCGAGTCGGGAGATTACCAGGGCGTGTATGAGTTGTTTTGTGGCGACAGCGGTAAGAAATGGCCGAATTCTGGAAATATTACGCAGTTGGTATCGGCAGGAGGAGGAAAGAGACTTGATGTGGGGGATGAAGGAAAGAGCAGAGTCAAGTGTAACTCCAAGACAGCGAACTTGGTTTGATGGGGAAATGGTGATACCCTCCACCGTGATAGAGAAGTCAGGAGGTGGGGAGGCATTGGAGGGAGGAATAAGTAGGAGTTCAGTCTTCGACATGTTGATCTTTAGGTGGTGGGAGGCCATCCAGGAGGAGATGCCAGATAAACAGTCACTGACTTTTGAAAGGACAGGGGGAGAGAGATCAGGGGTAGAGAGGTAGATCTGAGTGTCATCAGCGTAGAGGTGGTAATTGAAGCCAAAGCTGTTGATGATTTTCCCAGGGAGGAGGTGTAGATGGAAAAGAGCAGAGGACCAAGGACAGAGCCTTGAGGTACACCAACAGATAGAGGCAATGAGGAGGAGGAGTTACCAGCAAAGGACACACAGAAGGACCTGTTGGATAAATAGGATTCGACCAAGCGAGTGCAGTGTCACCGAGACCCAGAGAGTTGAGGGTCTGTAGAAGGAGGGGGTGGTCAACAGTGTCAAAAGCAGCCGAGAGGTCAAGCAGGATGAGAATAGAATAGTGGCCGTGTTTTTTAGCAGTTAGGAGGTCGTTGGTGACTTTGGTGAGGGCAGTTTCAGTTGAGTGTAGGGGACGGAAGCCAGATTGCAGGGGGTCAAGTAGGGAATTGGAGGACAGGAAGAGGGAGAGGCGGTTGAAGACTAGTTTTTCTAAGAGCTTTGATGTGAAGGGAAGCAGGGATACAGGGCGGTAGTTGGATGGAGAGTTGGGATCTAGGGATGGTTTCTTTAGTAAAGGGGTAACTAGCGCGTGTTTGAAGGCGGATGGAAAGGAGCCAGTGGAGAGAGATAGGTTGAAGATGTGTGTGAGAGCAGGGGTGAGGGAGGAGGAGAGGGGAGGAATTAGATGTGAGGGAATGGGGTCGAGCGGGCATGTGGTGAGATGTGAGGAGGACAATAAGGAATTGACTTCCTCCTCAGTGGCTGGGAGGAAGCGGCAAGAGGGTGGCAGAGGGGACCTGTGGGAGTGGAGGTGGCAGATAACTATCTTGTGTTGGGATGTTGCGTCTGATATTTAGAGTTTTACTGAGGAAGTAGTCTGCCAGGTCTTGAGCGCTGAAGGCAGCTGTGGGGGGAGGTGCAGGTGGGTAGAGGAGGGTGTTGAAGGTGGACCAGAGCCGTTTAGGGTTGGAGGACAACGTAGATATAAGAGATGAGAAGAAGGATTGTTTGGCCAAGTGGAGGGCAGAGGTGTATGACCGGAGAATAAACTTGAAGTGAACAAAATCAGCTTCAGAGCGGGATTTCCTCCAGGCACGCTCTGCAGTGCGGGAGCATCTTTGCAGGTAGCGTGTCTGGAGGGTGTGCCAGGGCTGAAGCTGGCGGCGTGGGGCCTTACAGAGTCGAAGAGGAGCAAGAGTGTCTAGAGCAGAGATAAGAGTAGTGTTGTAGTGATTAGTGGCAGCATCAGGGCAGGTGAAGGATGAGGTATGAGGGAGGTGGTGAAGTAGGTTGGAGAATTGATGGGGGTCCACAGCATGTAGATTTCTGCGAGTGTGTGTGCGGGGTGGGGGAGCAGGGTGTTTAGGAAGTCCAGATAGGTTGAAAGAGAGAAGGTGGTGGTCAGAGATGAGGAAAGGGCGACAGTTGAACTCAGAAATGGAGCAGAGGTTGGAGAAGACAAGGTCAATAGCGTGACCATCGCGGTGGGTAGGGAGGAGGGAGGATTGTGTGAGTCCAAGGGAGGATGTGAGTGAAAGAAGTTTGGAGGCAGCAGGGGCGGAAGGATCGTCAATGGGAATGTTGAAGTCGCCGAGAATTAGGCATGGAAGATTAGAAGACAGGAAGTGAGAAAGCCAGGTAGCAAAGTGGTCAAAGAACTGGGAGGTTGGTCCCGGTGGGCGGTAGATGACTGCCACCGAGAGCCAGAGGAGAGAACAGGCGGATGCAGTGTGTCTCGAAGGAGGAGAAGGAGAGGGATGGAGGTGGAGGGAGATGCTGGTAGGTGCAGGTGGGAGAGAGCAGGATTCCGACCCCGCCACCATTTCTCTCACCCGGTCTGGGGGTATGGCTCAAGTGTAGACCGCCATGTGAGAGAGCAGCAACGGAGGCCGTGTCAGAGGGAGTTAGCCAGGTTTCAGTTAAAGCTAGGAGGTTGAAGGAGTTTGAAAGGAAGAGGTCATGGATTGCTGTGAGTTTTGCATTTCAGTGGGAAGAATCTACAACGGGAGCGCGCCATCAGATCACCTGGACACGCCTCCCTCAAGGTTTCAAAAACTCGCCCACAATTTTCGGATGCGCGCTCAGCCAGGACCTCCTGTCCTTCAACGCTCAGCCAAAGTTGTTTTATTACAGTATGTAGATGATTTATTACTGGCTTCTCCCACAGAAAAAGACTGTCTCTCCGCCACGAAAGCCCTGCTGCATCTGCTGTGCTTTGCAGGTTACAGAGTTTCCAAAAAGAAAGCACAAATATGCAAACAAAGTGTAAAGTACCTAGGTTTTCAATTAACAGGTACCAAGCGTGCATTGGGGGCAGAAAGAAAAGAAGCAGTATGCCGAATACCCCAACCAAAGACAAGGAGACAAGTCCGTGAATTCCTGGGACCTGCAGGCTTCTGCCACCTGTGGATCCCCAATTTTGCAGATATTGCTAAGCCCCTTCATCAAGCCACCAAGGGGGGAGAGCAAGACCCCTTCCTCTGGGAAGAAGAGCAAACAGCAGCTTTCCAAAAATTAAAAACTCTCCTGATGGAAGCTCCAGCACTGGGACTGCCAGATCACAGCAAGCCCTTCCAGTTGTATGTACATGAACACAATCAAACAGCTACAGGAGTGCTGATTCAGAACTTTGGCTCATGGCCAAGGCCTGTGGCCTATCTATCCAAGCAACTTGACCCTGTGGCCTGCGGCCTACCCCCATGCCTGAAAGCTGTGGCAGCCACCGCAATGCTGATAGCGGAAGCAGACAAGCTGACCCTGGGGCAGGTTCTTCATGTCAAGGTACCACATGCGGTCAAAGCCCTACTCGATGTAAAAGGAAGTTACTGGTTCAGCAATAGCCGGATGACGAAGTACCAAGCTATGATGTGTGAGAATCCACGGGTTCATTTGGACCTCATCGCTACCCTGAACCCTGCTTCTTTACTGCCTGACTGTGAAGAAGATCCAAATCACGAATGCCTCCAAGTCATGGAAGAAGTGTTCAGTAGCAGACCAGATTTGAAAGATGTACCCTTAGACAAATACGATCTACAGTTATTCACTGATGGTAGCAGTTATATGGATGATGGGAAGAAAGTCTCCGGCTATGCAGTTGTCTCAGCAGAAGAAATTATTGAAGCAAATTCTCTACCAGACCATACGTCAGCACAACTGGCTGAAATAACAGCCCTGACCAGGGCCCTGGAAATCTCTGAAGGCAAAAGAGTGAATATCTATACTGACTCCAAATATGCCTTTATGACTGTCCATGCACATGGTGCACTCTACAAAGAAAGAGGCCTACTCACTTCCTCAGGACAACAAATCAAGTATGCAGCTGAAATCGCAGCCCTCCTAGAAGCTGTATGGAAACCAAGTGCTGTCAGCATTATGCACTGTCGTGGCCACCAGAAAGGCCATGATGAAATCCCTAAAGGCAATAGACGCGCTGACCAAGCTGCAAAAGCTGCTGCAAAGCCATTAATACCTATTGATCAAGCCAAGGTCCTGCTCTGCAAGCAAGATGATCAACTCCCAATGCCAAATTACGAATTTTATATGAAGTTGAGAAAATTCGAACCAAGAGGCGAATTCATTGAGACCATTCTGCTAAAATGGCATAACAATTATGAAATTCTGGAAGAAAACCATCACTATATACAGTGGCTCTTCCCAACACGGTTCCAAGGCCGAAATTTCTACTCCTCTCCTCTTCACCCTCAAGAAACACGTCTTATGATTAACACCTCAGAAGTTCAGCAAAGACTCCGCAGAGCATACAAAATGATGCTGAAATTCTTCGGCGTAAAAATAGTGGGGGAGTATGGAGAAGATTCAGAAGTAACCGAAGTTGAACGAGCAGAAAATTTCGCCTCACGTTTTGACAATCTAACAGCCAACCCTCATAATAATCTGAGGATCACACGAATACGGCTAAATTTGGGAGAATTGGGAGCAGAAGAATACCAAGCCCCGTTGGTGAGGTTCTTTCTCAAAGAGACCCATATCAAGAATAAACTGCCAAGAATGAAGAAAAGTGTGATGAACTTTTTTGTACCAGCAGTAAGAGATACGCAGGAGAGACAAGATCTGCTGTTCTTTGCTTGGCGATACTATTTCCCAAAAGAAGAATTTGTCTGGGGAAACCAGGGAGAATTGGCACTATACAAGGCAACACCGGTGGTGGCTGCACTCCTACCGGCGCCACTGAATGAATGGACACCTGTGTATTCAGAGAAAGAGAAGAAATGGTTATCAGAAGAACAAGGCGGATATGGAGAAGACGGATGGTTCCAGTTGAAGAACGGACAAATAGTCCTACCAGCAACATTGGCGCCTGAGATTGTGAGAGCACTTCACGCAAGTACCCATGGAGGAAGAGAAATGATGGAACAACAGTTGGAGCCACATTTCTACGTACCAGGACTGTCAGTGGTCTGCAAAGCAATAGCCCAGCAGTGCGTGACATGTGCCAAAAATAATCCAAGAACAGGCCCATCTCAACCTCCAGGGAAGCAGCCAATCGGGCTGTCCTCAATGGCATCATTACAGATAGACTTCACAGTGCTGCCGCCCTGCAAAGGATATAAATATCTACTGGTAATGGTGTGTACCCTGATAGGATGGGTAGAAGCTTTCCTGACGAGAACGGAGAAGACAGTGGAGGTGGTGAAAAGTCTGATGAAAGAAATAATACCACGCTATGGACTTCCCCTCGAGATAGGGTCAGACAATGGCCCCGCATTCATACAGAACTGTTTACAACAGCTTGCCCATCTGTTGGGCATCACCTGGAAGCTACATACTGCTTACAGGCCCCAAAGCTCGGGAAAAGTCGAAAGACTGAACCGCACCCTAAAGACTTTGATGTCCAAATTGTGCCAAGAGATGTCATTAGGCTGGTTGGATGTGCTGCCGATAGTTCTATTGCACATCAGGTGCAGGCCAACCCCCCAATTGAAGCTAAGTCCATACGAGCTTATGTTCGGGCGCCTACCCCTCTGATTAATGGACTAAGGGGGGACCTTCGGGCATTCGGGGAAACTAAACTAAATGATCAGGTTGTACTGTTGGGTAAATCAATGCAGAAATTGAATACTTGGTGGGAGATAATATACCTCACTTTTTATATCCCCCACTGCATAAGTATTGTCCAGGTGACTCAGTATGGGTGAAGGAGTGGAAAAATGACCCACTAGGCCCAAAATGGAGAGGTCCTTACCTTGTCCTGTTATCAACCCCTACAGCAGTGAAGGTTGCCGAGGTGATCCCGTGGATACATCACTCCAGACCGAAGGTAGCTGCAGCCAATCCTGAACCAGAGTGGAAGGTCGTCACAAACGAGACCAATCCATTGAGGCTAAAGCTGACAAAGACCACAGTTGCGAGCACCTAAAAGATTCAGTTGTGAGCACTCAAAAGATTCAACAAGTAGGTGTTTTGATGGACACAATATTGCCTGACCATCCACCAACAAGGGAACAAAGGGATCCCCGGGGGATACCCCAAGGGCTATTTTTAGGGGCCCGGCCCCGACCCTTGATCAACCAGAAATGTCTTTTGTTTTTGAAATTCCGGTGGGGAGGGACTGTTTATGTGACTGTGAAAAGAATTGCCCAAGGGATTTTGACATTTGGGGCATTTTTGGTACTGATTTTGTATCTTGCAAATTTGATTTATGGACTCTCACATGGAGCATGCCCCAGGTGCCAAAGCACCACCAAGAAAGTGGAGGAGTGGCCCTGTATGTGAAAAACAACATAAAAACAAACCAAATAAAAGTGAGCGAGGTGAACATAGAGTCAGTTTGGGTTACGCTAACATTTGGCAATCATACAGTAGCTCGTGTAGGTGTGATCTATAGACCCCCTGGACAAGTAGAAGAGCTAGATAATCTGCTGCTTGAGGAAATAGCCAAAATGGCAATGAAGGGGGAAGTTATTATCATGGGGGACTTTAATCTTCCTGATGTGAACTGGAAAACCAAAACAGCTGGGTGCACCAGGAGTACAAATATTCTAAACTCCCTACTGGGATTATCTCTAACACAAGTAGTTGAGGAGCCGACCCGTAAAGAGGCCATATTGGATTTAATACTCACAAATGGAGGTTTGGTATCGGACGTTGTTGTAGGTGAAAATTTGGGATCTAGTGATCACCAGTCAGTATGGTTTAATATAAGAACAGGGATGGAGCTGCACCACACAAAAACAAAAGTTTAAGACTTTAAAAAAACAGATTTTTCTAAAATGAGATTTTGTGTGAAGGAGTCATTATCAGACTGGAGGAGTTTAAAGGGAGTCCAGGAGAAATGGGATTATTTAAAGGAAGCATTATTGAAGGCCACAGGCAATTGCATTCGACTTGTTAGCAAAAACGAAAAAGGGAAGAAACCACTGTGGTACTCTGCAGAAGTGGCCAAAATAGTGAAGAACAAAAAGACAACATTCAATAATTATAAAACAACTCAGAGTGAAGAAGATAGGCAAACCTATAAGATTAGGCAGAAAGAGGCAAAGCAATTTATAAGAGCTTCCAAAGCACATGCAGAAGAGAAAATAGCTCAGTCAGTAAAAAAGGGGGACAAAACATTTTTTAGATACATAAACGAGAAAAGAAAAGTAAAACCAGGATTAGTTAGATTAAAAACAAAGGAAGGAAGGTATGTAGAAGAGGATAAAAGTCTCGCTGACTGCCTCAATGAATATTTTTGTTCAGTCTTTGCAGAAGAAAAGGAAGGAAAGGGACCTCAGTTAGGAGGAAACACTAACGAGACAATTACATATCAGTTTACAGAGGAGGAGGTTCTACAGCAGCTGTCTAAAGTAAAGACAAATAAGTCAATGGGGCCTGATGGGATCCACCCTAAATTATTAAAAGAGCTCAGTGATGTAATAGAAAAACCGTTAACAGATTTATTTAACCAATCCTTGCTAACGGGAGTCGTCCCAGAAGACTGGAAATTAGCAAATGTTGTGCCCATTCACAAGAAGGGTAATAGGGAGGAATCTGGGAACTATAGGCCAGTTAGTCTTACGTCAGTAGTGGGGAAATTAATGGAAACCATGTTAAAGGAAAGGATTGTTGAACATCTAAAAACACATAGATTACAGGATCAGAAACGACATGGGTTTACCTCAGGGAGATCATGCCAAACTAATCTTATTGATTTTTTTGATTGGGTAACAAAAATAATAGACACAGGTGGTGCAGTAGACATTGCTTATTTAGATTTCAGTAAGGCTTTTGATACTGTTCCGCATAGAAGGCTTAGCAATAAATTGCAATCTTTGAGCTTGGATTCCAATATTGTTGAATGGATTAGGCAGTGGCTGAGTGACAGGCAACAGAGGGTTGTGGTAAATGGAGTTTATTCGGCGCAAGGTCTTGTTACCAGTGGGCTACCTCAGGGGTCAGTACTTGGACCCATTCTATTTAATATTTTTATTAGTGATATTGCAGAAGGTATTAATGGAAAAGTATGTCTTTTTGCTGATGACACAAAGATTTGCAACAGGGTTGACGTTCCTGGAGGGATCAGCCAAATGACAAATGATTTAGGTAAACTAAAAAAATGGTCGGAGCTGTGGCAATTGAGTTTTAATGTGGATAAGTGCAAGATAATGCACCTGGGACGTAAAAACCCAAGGGCTGAATATAGAATATTTGATACAGTCCTAACCTCAACATCTGAGGAAAGGGATTTAGGGGTTATTATTTCAGAGGATCTAAGGGTAAGTAGTCAATGTAATAGAGCAGCAGGAAATGCTGGCAGAATGCTTGGTTGTGTAGGGAGAGAGGGAGAGGTATTAGCAGTAGGAAAAGGGAAGTGCTCATGCCACTGTACAGAGCACTGGTGAGACCTCACTTGGAGTACTGTGTGCAGTACTGGAGACCGTATCTCCAGAAGGATATAGACATCTTAGAGAGAGTTCATAGAAGGGCTACTAAAATGGTGTACGGCTTGAAGGAGAAAAGTTACCAGGAAAGGCTTAATGATCTTAACATGTACAGCTTGGACAAAAGACGAGACAGAGGAGATATGATAGAAACATTTAAATACATAAAGGGAATCCACAAGGTAGAGGAAGGGAGTATATTTAAAAGGAAACAAAGTAGCAAAACAAGAGGACATAGTCTTAGATTAGAGGGGCAAAGGTTTAAAAGTAACATCAGAAAGCATTATTTTACTGAGAGGGTGGTGGATACATGGAACAGTCTTCCAGTTAAAGTGGTAGAGGCCAAAACAGTAATTGAATTTAAGCAAGCATGGGATAGGCATAAGGCTATCCTAAACAAAAGATAAATCCAGGTAAAGTATCCATGTAATTGGGCAGACTAGATGGGCCGAAAGGTTCTTATCTGCCGACATTTTTCTATGTTTCTATGTTTCTATCTCCCATATCTGGAATGGTACGCACCCGGGGATGGAGAACCGTACCATGTGGAGACAGAAGCGAGAGGCGATATCCGAGATTATGCCAAGAGGACATTTACTTGTGCAATTCAAATATGACTATGCTAAGAAGTCTGGGCAAACCGCATGCTGGGTGTGTAGAAGACTGCACCCAGAGACAATTCATATACCATTTGCTTCTGTTCCAATTAATTTAAGTATGTTTGCGTCAGGAAATGTCACAATACATGCTTTTGATGCACCACGAGAAAAACCAGAGGCATTCAGTCCCGGGTACCCAATAACAGGACCAGTGTACCCTCCAGAATGGTGTTTTCAATTAGGACCAGATAGAGACACAAGTAACGAGGGTGGGCTGTGTAATTCAAGTAAGTTCAACTGGACGTCGTACATTTACACATTCAACACGAAAGAGAAGGCGAATTTTCTATATATACGATGTAGAAAACTCACAAAAGACCAGAAGGAGGTGATTGCGAATGTGACCAATGGCAGGCAGAGTGCACTGGATATGATGAGACGACTGAGACAATTTATGATAGAAATATCAAAGGGAACACTACATTTATCACCATTTATATTGAAAGGGGGGTACCAGGTGTGTTGTGAAAGGGTGTGTTACACATGGGTACCGCCTACAATAACGGGAATGTGTTATCTGACTAAACTGATTCCAATTCAGAGAGTAAGGGGAGATGACACTGATACAGACACAGCACTTCACCCTAGGTACCCACTGGTGTTTGAGAGACAGAAGAGAGAGTTGTTCAGGAAAGCGGATCGGGTATGGGCATGGTTCCCGGCATGGACTGGATGGGGGAGAGAGTTAATGGTAAGAATGAACAGTTATGCCAGTCTGATGGACGAGATTTTGAATAAGACTAGTATGGATACTCAGTTGCTGAATCTGGAAGTACGAGAGATACGAAAGGTACAAATGATACACGATTTGGCACTGGAACAGATCAGTGCAGCGCTGAATGGACTGTGTGAGATGACAATGCATTATGAATGTTGCACCTTCATCAAGAACACCACACATGACGTCCCTGACTACTGCCAGGTAATCCAAGATCACCAGGAGAAGGTAGCACAGCTGTAGAACACAGCAAGACGAATCGCTGCTGAAGCCTGGATTCTGCTCTGTGGGTTCGGAGCGTTTGGAGAGTGGTTCGGATCCATCCTGAGATTTATTTCACAGATTGGATCCATGATTCTGATGTTGGTGGTGATCTTGGTCATAGGGGACACTACTGTACCGCATAGGGCTATGTCTATGGCCACTATGCAAGAGAGCACTGACACCTACACAGACACAAAAGATACCACTGATTATCCCACAAGATATGTTCCCGACGAAAATAGGTCCCCCAAAGTATGAGGAACTCAAGAATAATATTAGTGGGGTGTAGTGGCTACAAGTCTCAGGATGAGAACCTGAGGCTTGAGCCAAGGGGGGAATGAAGGAGAATCAGGCCAGAAGATGGTCGCCATTATGAGCCAGGCAGCCATCTTGTTCAGAATATTGGTTCACTTGAATATAACTAGGTAGATTTTAGTTGAAACTAGAATGAAGCTTACATAGAATTTTAGGAATGTGTTAGATTAGCAGAGAAGCAATTAAAATTAAGGAAGATCCGGGCCGTTCCTGGCACACAAGGACAGGATGAGGAATGGATACACCAAGGTCACAGGGGCCTGTAGCGAGACAAAGGAGAGTGTAGAAACAGACCAGGTCTTATCTACAACAAATAACAAACAGGCTCTAGGGAGGTGGGCACAGGCCGGATTGAGCGTAGCAGCAAATCATCTTCTGTCAAACCAAAATGAAGCTTGCCAATTTATGACCAATGTATGGAATGTCTTTGTAATTGACCAAGGAAGGTACTAACCCACGTGGGGTTGAATAGTGTCACCGGGAGGTGGGTTAATTGGGATGTGCCTAATTATGTATTCGGGGTATAAAACATCATGTCACGGGGGGTTCGGGGCTCAGTCTTAGCGATTCAATCCTGTCTGAGCATCTGTGATATCACAATAAAGTTTGCCTTTCCTGAAGAGACTCGTGTCTAGACAATCCTTGCTCGTGTCGGCCCAGCCTCGTCCCGAGTGAACCAAGTGGATTCCGGTTACACTAAAACTTGGTGTTAAGCTAATAATGACAGGTAGACCATGGTGCAAACATCCAAGAGCAATTAAAGCCTTTGAAGTTGGTAAGTTTTAAATAGGAAAAATACAAAAATACACTTCCAGCTCTGCTGTTCTGGTGCACTCGTGCCACCTAATTTATTTTGCAGAAACACAGAATCACAAACTTTTCGGGGACACAGCCCCTTCCTCAGTGTGCAGTGCTCTAAATAACATAACAGAATGAACCCATATATATACCCATATAGGTAAAAGCAGAAAGGTATAACCCCAGACGATCACATGTAAACAATCATTGCTCAATAAGGCATTAATTAACGCACTTTGTAATGATAGAACAGCTTATCCACAGGTGCTCACTTGGTATCATCAATGGAACAGCAGGAAGCTAATACTAATCACACGTCTCTTCTAGTGCATATAGCTCCCCTGGTGGTGGGCACACACAAATGTGCTTCCTGATCTTTATCCCCTTAAGGACTGGAGTAATTTTACAACTTCGGCGCTGTTTCGGAAGTAGAAGTTTGCTGAGCTCATTTTGACCGTTTTTAAGTCCCGTATTATTATACCACCCAGACAAATTATATATCGTTCGTTCCGGCAGACTCGGCAGATTAATAATATATCATTATTATATGTCTAAGTCATGCCCTGCCAAAATGCTATAACAAAAAATGTAAAAAAAAGTAAACAAATGTGAATGTGAATTTTCAATAAAATTTCAATCTACCACAGTGTAAAGTGTTTTTTTTTTAAATTTTATTATCCGAGCCTTTGCGGTCATATGCTATGGGGTAGACGTGTTAAAAAAATTAGAATAGGGAACCCATTTTTTTGGGGGGAGAAATTGCGTGATTTTAGCTAAACCCCCCCAAAAAAAAATCATTAGTGAAGCATCATTGTTCACATTATAATTGAAATGTGAACAATAGTGCTGCATTAAAAAAAAAAAAGTATTTATTTTTTTATTATTTAATTAATTATTTTTTAATTATTTTTATTTTTTAATTTCAAAGAACCCCCCTATCTCCTCTATGGGATTTCCATAGGAAATCCCTTTGCAGCTAGGGGGTTCCCCGGTTAACTGACATCATCTCGCATGGTGCGATGAGTCAGTTGACACGGGGGGGACCCAGAGGTGGGGGCTGCCATCCAAGATGGCGGCCCCACCGGAAAAAGGCCACGGTCTTGCACCAATTGGTGCCAGGCCGCGACCTGGCAACTAAGGGGTTAACCCCCTACATCGCTGGAAAGGTCAGGCTGTGACCCTTCCAGCGATGCTGACCACAGCGTCCTGGTCCCCGGCGATGGGAGATAGAGGGATCCAAAGGATCCCCCCTCCCCTTCAGGCACTTCCCCTGCTCCGGCGGGGGAAGGACGCCTGAAACTGACGTCATCGCGCCCCCGGCGTGATGATGTCAGTGCGCCGGAGGAGGAAACCCTGCCGATCTGACTCCATGGGACTCAGATCAGCTAGGGAGCCGCCGGAGGAGGTGAGTATCTGCAGAGGGGGCTGCAAACGCCAAGGATGTACAATTACGTCCTGCGGCGTCAAAGCCCGCCTAATGCAGGACGTAACTGTACGTCCTGCGGCGTTAAAGCATGTTTTAGGTTACATTTTATGGCATCATTCAAACAGAAATGGAAATAACAAAATCCAATGTGGTGGTTGCAGGACAAAAAGAGACCTTCCAATGTGATCCTTTGGGGGCTAGATGGACCAACAGACCTGTAAAACATATATACCCACACCCAGTCAAACCACAGTAATATATAAAAAAAACAAAAATATATACACATTATCTCGTATACAGGGAAGCCCTCAGGGATCACCCTGCATACAGAACTGAAATTCAAGTAAAAGGGTAACAGAAGGGAGACTTTCTCCTATATCACCCTTATAAAGGTACATACCTTGTAAAAATAGACAAAAGTTAAAACCTACAGTTTTGTGACTAATACAGAAGGTCCTGGGATACTTTAGTGTATTAGAATGAATAACTGCTCACTGATACAGACAAGCATGTGGTAGAGTACTTCACTGATTTATTACAGCATAAAACTAAAACACAGAGATATACACACATAAGAACAAATGCACACATTTACTATGCTGCCATCTGCTGGATGGAGGACAACATAATACCTCAATACATAACAGATACCAAATCTCAGACAGCACCGCAAATAGCTCACCCATAAGCTGCAGATGCCCAGATGGATGCATCAGAGGAACCAGTGCCACTGAAGCTTCTCAATGAGTCCATGAGGGACCACTGTGTCCAACTGATACATCCATCTAACCTCCCTCTGTAATAGTAATCTCTCCCTATCTCCTCTCGCTAATGGAGCCACTAAATTTGGAGGCACGAGTGCACCAGAACAGCAGCGATGGAAGTGGTTTTTTGTATTTTTCCTGTGGGTCATTGGAGTCCCTGAAGGATGCAGAAGGTGACTCTCACTTCCTAGCCGCAACAAGGAAACTGCGGTATTTTTTGTCAGGTTATACAGCTTCCTGACCCCAAATTTTTTCTATCTTTGTAAGTTTTAAACAGCTCTGATTAAGTTTATACCAGAGTTGGAATATAAACACAGGTGTTTAAAATTAGCTGTGTGTGCACAGTGGCGTCACAAGGTGGGTGCAGGGTGGCAGGCTGCACCCGGGTGACACCCTCTTGAGAGTGACACCTCCCAGGGCCAGCCTTTGGTGTGTCCTTGCTCTCAGCGCTGTCTCTCTGTGCGGAGAGATCAGCGCTGTGAAACCCCATCCCCAGCCGGCACAAGCCCCACCCCTCCATGTGATGGTTGGGGGGCAGGGAGAGGAGAGGGAGCAGCCCTTCCCACCATCCTGGCTGCCCCCTGCTTCCCCTGGCTCTGAACCTGGGGAGCCTCCAGCACACTGCCCCGCCCCTTCCTTACACAGCAACATCACTAGCATGGGTCTGTGGATCTGAGGAGGAGAGGAGCCAGGTTCAGGAGCAGCTGCCCTGACACCCTGCACTTGCTGGATCTGGACAGAGACAGGTAACAGGGGCTGCACTGGGAAGGGTAGAAGAGGGAGCTAGGGAGCATGACAGACTGTACAGTGTGGGCTGGGGAGGGTGATAGATGGAACACAGGGGGCTGGGGAGGGTGACAGGGCACACTGGGGGCTGGGGCAGGTTATATAGGGCACACTAAGGGCTGGGGAGGGTGACAGAGGGAACAATGGGGGCTGGGCAGGGTGACAGAGGGCACGCTGCGGAGGGTGACAGAGGGCACGCTGCAGAGGGTGACATAGGGCACACCGAGGGCTGGGGAGGGTGACAGAGGACACACTGTCTGTCTATCATTCATCCATATCTGTCTATCCATCCATCCATCCCAGTCTGTCCATCCATCCATGCATCCCACTGTCTCTGTCCAAGCATCCTACTGTCTGTCCATCCATCCATCCATGTCTTTCTATCCATCAGTCCCAGTCTTTATATCATCCCAGTCTGTCTGTCTATCCATTCCAGTCTGTTAGTCCATCCATTCATCGTCTGTCTATCCATCCTTCCATCCATCCATGATTCTAATTCTGTCTGTCTATCCATCCATCCCAGTCTGTCTATATATCCATACATCATAGTCTGTCCATCCATACATGCCACTGTCTGTCTGTCCCTCCATCCATCCCTGTCTGTCTATATATCTATCCATCACAGTCTGTCCATCGATCCATCCAACTGTCTGTATATCCATCGTCCCACTGTCCATAAATCTCACGGTCTATCCATCCATCCCACTGTCCATCAATCCCACTGTCTATCCGTCCATCCATCCATCCATCCGTCTATCCATCCATCTCTAATAAATTAGCCTATCAATTCCTCTATCCATTTATGCCACTGCCTATTCATCTATCCCTCTGTGTATCTTTCTTTACATGTCTGTCTATTCCTCTGTGTATCTTTCTATACCTGTCTATTCCTCTGTATATCTTTCTATACCTGTCTGTCTATCCCTCTGCATATCTTTCTATACCGGTCTTCCTGTCCCACTGCGTATCTTTCTATACCTGTCTGTCTATCCCTCTGCATATCTTTCTATACCGGTCTTGACATGTGTTTTGGTTGGAATACAGATGTTAATGGTGAGATGCTAATGAACATTTAATGCCTCTGATGGGTTAGGACCCCTATTAAGAAGTGTTAGTAAATCTATTGACAGAAATGTTAATCAGATACCAAAAATAATTTACCTCTTATATAATTTAAGCCTTGATTGAATGGTAATTTTTAAATAAATATGAGAATCACCAATATATACCCGGATTTTTATTAATGTTTTGATTTGAGAGACGTTTAAACTCAAATTTACTTTTGTTAAGTACTCATTTATTGATTTGGAAATTCAGTACAGAAGATCACATTTATTCACAGACATTATCCATTATAGTCACATGTCAATCCCATTTGTGGCAGATCACTGTTTAGCAGCAATATTTCATGGCATATGGGAACTTGGTAACATTTTTGAAAATCTCAAACTATAGAACAGGATAGTGGGATACATAGGTGGGTCGTAAGAGTCATCTCTGTAGATATCTTTCAGACATATTGTTCTTTGGAACACACATAGGGTGCTCGAGAAACAGCTGGGGAATGACTGAAGGTGGATTCTACTGGCTGTCGGGGAAGGGAATCTTGTAGAAAGAATGACAAAGGTACAAAGCCAGGATGTAATTGATCCAGATAGTCCTCTTCACGAGCACAGTGTACGTTTAGGAAGCTGCTGGCTTCATGTATTTCTGGGTAGCAGTCTCCAAATACCTACAAACCAAAACAAGTTTTAATATGTATAATACTTCTACTTCTATTGCTTTGATCAGTGTATGTTTACATTTGAGAAAATGAGACTTGAGAATTTACAATGGTTACATAAATACAATGGTTATAGATATCTTAATTGCCCAAGTGTATTTTTCTGTACTTTCTTGTACTTTGCTTATTGACAGCATTACTGTTTACTGTTAAGAGTAATATATATTCTGTTAATTAGTAGTTATATCATAAAAATACAAGCCAAAATAATATTTTATTGAATGTTTCATATTTTACCAGAATCCTTTTAAAACGATATCTGATGGCCTGAATTGCTTTCCACTCATGTGTGATGTTTCATGTGATTGTGTATGAAATCAGAAGTAGCCCTCCTGTGGTGGAGCACCTTCCTGCACTGGCCTGCTATTAGGGGCTCTCGCTTTACCGTGTCCGAAATCTGTCTGAAAATGAGTCTCTAAGCCTGAATCTGTTTATTGCTACTGCACTGAAGGAGACACTCTGCTGCTGTCACACTTCAGTTAACATAGTGTAATGAGTAGACATACATGTCCCCTACAACGGCACTAGTTGGTGCTAATGTTAGAGCCTTGATACACTATATTGCCAAAAGAATTCGCTCACACATCCAAATAATCAGAATCAGCTGTTCCAATCACTTCCATGGCCACAGGTATTTAAAATCAAGCACCTAGGCATACAGACTGTTTTTACAAACATTTGTGAAAGAATGGGTCCCTCTCAGGAGCCCAGTGAATTCCAGCGTGGAACTGCGATAGGATGCCACCTGTGCAACAAATCCAGTCGTGAAATTTCCTCACTCCTAAATATTCCACAGTCAACTGTCAGCTGTATTATAAGAACGTGGAAGTGTTTTGGAACGACAGCAACTCAGCCACGAAGTGGTAGGCCATGTAAACTGACGGAGCGGGGTCAGCGGATGCTGAGGCACATAGTGTGAATAGGTCGCCAACTTTCTGCAGAGTCAATCGCTACAGACCTCCAAACTTCATGTGGCCTTCAGATTAGCTCAAGAACAGTGCACAGAGAGCATCATGGAATGGGTTTCCATGGCCGAGCAGCTGCATCCAAGCCATACATCACCAAGTGCAATGCAAAGCGTCGGATGCAGTGGTGTAAAGCACGCCACCACTGGACTCTAGAGCAGTGAAGATGCGTTTTCTAGAGTGACGAATCGCGCTTCTCCATCTGGCAATCTGATGGACGAGGGGGCAGCCTTGTCCTCTGGCATCGCTTCATCAACGATATTTTTGTTATTTGGGAGGGGTCTATTGAATCACTTAAAAGGTTTATAGATTCATTAAACACAAATAATTTTAATTTGAAATTTTCGCATAAGATTAACCAAAAAAAAATAGATTTTTTGGACTTACCCATATTTGCAAATCAAGATAGATTAGACACCAAAACTTTTTTTAAGTCTACTGACTGTAATTCAGCCATTGATAGAAAAAGTGCCCACGCCGATTTTTGGCTTAATAATATTCCCAAAGGCCAATTTAAATGAATGAGGAGAAATTGTTCAAATTTGGAACTTTTTGATGAACAAGCACTAGTGATTAGGAACAGGTATGTTGAGAAGGGATACGATAAAGATAAAATAATAAAAGATCTTAATGAGGTTAGGAATATAGATAGGGAATTAGTATTGAAAGAAAGAAGTAAAATCGATGGAGTCAATCAATTTATTATAGTGTTCTGTACTCAATTTAATCCCCAATCTTATCGTATTCGAAAAATAATAAATAAACATTGGCATATACTGCAGACCGATGAGGTACTGAAACACCGGATCCCTAATAAACCTAATGTTATTTTTAAGAAGGCTTGAAATTTAAAAAATGCATTCGCCCCAAGTTTATTATCGACCATTAATACCAACACTAATGAGAACTTTTGGAAGAAACCTATGGGCTTCAATAAATGTGGGAGATGCAAGGCTTGTGTTAACCAAAAAAAAAAACTACGGAGTTTAAAAGTAGCAATAATGGGAAGATGTTTAAAATAAAACATTTTAATACATTGCTCGAGTAAAGGAGTAATTTATTTGCTCCAATGCCCTTGTGGGGCACAATATATTGGTCAAACGTCAAGATCCTTTCGTGTACGTATTTTGGAGCATTTGGGTAATATTAGGAGAAAGAAAACGAATCATAATGTACCGGTTCACTGCAATTCATGTCCAGATTTTAATTTAGAGCAGTTTATATGTCTAGGTATTGATCTGGTCATGCCAAATTGGAGAGGGGGTGATTTGCATAAAGATTTACTAAGGAGACAGACCGAATGGATATTTAGAATAGGGACTTGGAAAAAAGGAGGGCTTAATGTAGACCTGGACATACATCAATGCTTGTGATTTGGGGGGTTTATGAGGGCGACCATTTATTATCGCTGTGCAGAGTCTTTAGGTGGTTTTATGTTAGGTTTGCCTTATAATACATTCTATTATTACATATCTTTTGAGTGCACTAAGAGAGACCAAATTTCAAGACCTCTCAAGATGGTGGCGCTAGGAGGACGGACGTTTGACCTCCACAAGATGGCGGATTGCTGGAGATCGATTGGATATTGTCCTGTGATTCGTCACTGCCGGTTGTACCGGAAATAGAGGGGAGAAGATTATCAACAATTAAAGTGGACGTGCGCTCCGCTGTGGGGCGCAGCGTAACACATCTACTCTGATCAATTGGGACTTATGTGGACGTTTTTTTAATTAATCATGTGCCAGCTGTATTGTTTTTCTAGTAATTATGTGGCTATATAACTGTGTTATTCTGAATGAACACCATATCCCTGATGAAGTCTTGCATGTAGCAGAGATGAAACACGTTGGAAGGTGTTCCAACTTTTATATTTTATTTTATGTTATTTTAAATAAACCAGTTTTTATTGGAGAACCGCTGGTTTGAAATTTATTTTAAAAGCCTGATTCCTGCTTTGCCGATTGATGAACACGCCTGAAGGAGTTCCTTGGCGATATTCAGAAGGTTTGAATTTCAGGAGGCAACACACTCTAACCAGGAGATGGTAACCAAGTACCTGATATTTGCCTGATTAATATTTTTATCTTGTGAGTGCCATTTCAGAGCGGGCTCAACATATTAAATTATGTATCTAGGGTCTGCACTATGCTTGTACTGATTTGTCTTGCAGATTATACTTCACATTTTTTCACCTCTATATATCCTGTCAGCATTGAGGGGGCAGTGCTTTTTTATGAATCTAGCCAATACGTATAGTTTTTTAATTGTTGGGAATGGTCACTAGTTTTAGGTTTGCAATCTGATGGACGAGTCTGGATTTGGCGGTTGCCAGGAGAACAGTACTTGTCTGACTGCATTGTGCCAAGTGTTAAGTTTGGTGAAGGGGAATTATGGTGTGGGGTTGTTTTTCAGGAGCTGGGCTTGGCCCCTTAGTTCCAGTGAAAGGAACTCTGAATGCTTCAGCATACCAAGATATTTTGGACAATTCCATGATCCCAACTTTGTGGGAACAGTTTGGAGCTGGCCCCTTCCTCTTCCAACATGACTGTGCACCAGTGCGCAAAGCAAGGTCCATAAAGACATGGATGACAGAGTCTGGTGTGGATGAACTTGACTGGCCTGCACAGAGTCCTGACCTCAACCCAATAGAAGACCTTTGGGATGAATTAGAGCGGAGACTGAGAGCCAGGCCTTCTTGTCCAACATCAATGTGTGACCTCACAAATGCGCTTCTGGAAGAATGGTCAAAAATTCTCATAAACACACTCCTAAACCTTGTGGACAGCCTTTCCAGAAGAGTTGAAGCGGTTATAGCTGCAAAGGGTGGACCGACGTCATATTGAACCCTATGAATTAAGAATGGGATGTCACTTAAGTTCATATGCAAGTCAAGGCAGGTGAGCGAATACTTTTGGCAATATAGTGTATGTAAGTGTTAGCACCAGGATAAGTGTGTTTAATGCATGCCACCCATATTACATTCCTGATACTACCCCTTTAGTAATTTGGTTAGCGCATCGTTTTTTACTTTAGATTCCACGAGCTTAATGTACTTCACGCATCCAATACCTTACATGGGAAGTGCAAACCAACATTAACGTTATAAGTAAGGTATTCCATAGTGCTAGCGCTAATTACAGCAGGGATGCGGACAGCCATATTTTACCACCACCTAAAAGCTGGTGCTGCATGATTCTGCACTTGCTTTTCCCCCCCCAGGAAAACTGATACTCATCTCCCATCCCCCGGCAGAACGGTGGCCTGATCCGCTGTGTCTTGTTGCTGGTAGCAGAGTAAGACTGGGAACAAGTAGTTCCTAGTCTCTCTCTGCGGCGCTGCGCAATCTCACAAGAGTTCTATTAACTCCAGGAGGTGATACTCGCGGCAGGGTGGAAGCGCTCCCTCAAGTATCCCAGCAGTTAGTGCTGCGTTCCGGGGTGAAGTGCTGAAGTAGCACCTGTCCAGGAATATTGCGGTAACATTGGGATGCTACGGGGAAATCTGCAGGTGCAGATTTTCCCCGGTAGCGTCCCCATGTTAGCTAATAGGGCCCAACGTATTTACTAAAGGACTCCTGACCATACATCTATGGTAATGGACAGGTGCCTGAAGGCTCAGGCCAATGAAGGGAATCATGCGAGGGGGCGCGTGTTGTTCGTAACAATGGTAAACCATTGCGATTTGTGAATAGTGCACAAAAAAATCTAGGGCTGGATCACAACTGTTACACTAAAGGCAAGGCGCAAATGGAAAACTTTTGCTTCTGCTCTTTTCCACTTGTAGCTCACCGTTATTATCCATGTTATGACTGAACTGCTTTGTCAGCAGTTCTATTTGTAATACATTCAAGGCCATAGGACTCCATGGAGACTGACAACAGCTTGCATGAGTGAGATACGACCAGAGCGGCAGAGGGATACAAGGAGGAACACTGGGAACTATTTGTTTGTAGTGTTCCTCTGCAGGGCCGGCCCAAGACATTGTGCTGCCTGGAGCGAAGGATGAAATGCTGCCCCCTCGCCAAAAAAAACAAAAAACACGCAGCGTGTATGAGCGTATCACAGTGCGCCACAGCAATAAAATTCAAACACTCATACACACCGTACATTAGAATTTTCTTGCTGTGGAGCTCTGTGATACAGTAATGTGAGGTGTATATAACTGTGCCCTGTGTCACATACCCAGCAGTGCCCAGCATCACATACCCAGCAGTGCCCACACATGGGTATATTGCCCCAGCTCACACATGGATATAATTGCCCTCATGGATATATTTGCCCCAGGCTCACACATGGATATATTTGCCCCAGGCTCACTCATGGATATCTTTGGCCCCAGGCTCACTCATGGATATATTTGCCCCCAGGCTCACACATGGATATATTTGCCCCCAGGCTCACTCATGGATATTGTTATAGCTGACTGTACTATACCTGTGCTATCACTTTAACTAGTGGCTCCGCCCCAGGATGACACAGGTCAGAGGGTACGGCAGCCATCTTCAGGGGTCAGTTAGTGTGATGCAGTAATGAAGGCAGATACATGATCCTGTGTTCCTGTAGTAATCCAAAGCCTGTATATAACAGTAAGTGTCCTGCAATAAAGCAATGGTGAACCTGACAGCCCAGCCTTATATCTAAACAAGCAGAGAGCATAACAGTGGCGACGAGAATGAGATTTGTAAAGGCCTGCTCAGCCTGAAGAAAAAAAAAAAAAAAAACAGGGATTGAAAGCCAGATAAAGCACACATTGCCATCCAGCAGCAAGATCATAGCATTGATAGGCACATTAACTGAGTTTGATGGAGAGAAAACTTCCTGGAGCTCCTGGGCTGAGAGATTAGAGCAGTATTTCAGTGCTAACACCATACCCCCTGAGAGACAGGTTGCAGTGTTTCTCACAGCCGTAGGGGCTAACACATATGACACCACTCTAAGAGACCTTCTGTTCCCCGAGAAACCAGCAAGCAAGGTGCTACAGGAACTTCTGAAACTATTAGAGAATCACTTTCAGCCAAAACCGCTGGAAATTGCAGAAAGATTTCGTTTTTATCAACGGCAGCAGCAGCCGGGCGAAGATATTAAAGCCTATGTGGTGGCCCTTCGCAAATTGGCCTCCACCTGTTCATTTGGGGAGTACCTACCGACAGCTTTGAGAGACAAGTTTGTCTTGGGACTGAATAGTGAAACGATTCAAAGGAAACTTCTGACAGAAAAGGGACTCACCCTTACAAGCGCAGTTGAGATAGCATCAGTCATGGAGATGGCTGTCAGGGATACGGAGGAATTGCACCCTCAGACTCACAAAGAAGGGGTGAAAGAGGACGTTTTCAGAACCGCAGTTGCTACAGCCAACTGGAGATACAGACCCAAACCCACGCCAGCTTGTTACCGGTGCGGTAATACAGACCACAACTCCAAAACCTGTCGGTTTAAGGATCAACCTTGTCATCAATGTGGAAAAATGGGCCATCTCAAACGGGTTTGCCGTCATAGGAATGTACGAGGACAAAAGCCGCAGTACCCTAAGAAGAAGACTTACAAGGTACAGAAATTTACATCATCTTCATCTGACTCAGACAACGATGAGGCATTACATAGTTTATCTATACATCGTATACACTCGTCACACCCTGCAATGACAGTACAAGTAACCATTGAAGGGAAGAGACTAAAGATGGGCGTTGATACAGGAGCTGCAGTGTCAGTTATCACACAAAGTCTGCCCCACTCCAATAAAGCTGCAGACCTACTCAATGCAATTACTCCATCCACTTGGTTGTGCAAAGGTAAAGGTATCATACAAGGGCCAGACAAAGAGACTACCACTATATATCCTGAGAAACGGAGGACAGCCTCTCTTTGGCACAGATTGGATCACTCATCTGGGAATGCCAGATATCATCAAGAATCCTTGCAACACCCTGACAGTTCCGTCAGGACATGATGATGGATGGGTGGAATCCTTAAAACAGCGTTTCCCTGAGGTTTTCGTTGACGAGTTAGGGAAAATCAAAAATGACTGTGTGAGGCTCAAGCTGAAACCGGATGCTCATCCCAGATTCTTCAAGGCTCGGACAGTACCGTTTGCCCTTAGAGCGGGAGTGGACGCTGAACTAATCCGGCTAGAAGAACAGTGTGTAATTTCCAAGGTACAGCGCAGTGCTTGGGCATCACCTATTGTTCCAGTAAAGAAATCAAATGGTGAATTGCGCATCTGTGGGGATTTTCGCATGGTACTAAATAGCCAACTGGAGGTTGACCAGTATCCTCTACCCAGAGTAGATGACATCTTCGCTTCACTTGCTGGGGGACAAAAGTTCACCAAGATTGATCTACGACAAGCTTACTTACAGTTTGAGGTCCACCCCTCTTCTCGAAAATACCTCACCATTAACACTCACAGGGGTTTGTACGAATACAATCGAATGGTGTTTGGCATTGCATCTGCACCAGCCATCTGGCAAAGAAAAATGGATGAAATTTTAGCAGACATTCCCTTCACTCAGTGTCTATTAGACGACATGCTCATCACTGGTCGCACGGACCAAGAACACAAGCAGAATGTAGAGCTCGTTTTACAAAGACTTCAGCACCAAGGTCTCAAGGTAAATTTGACAAAATGTAAATTCATGGTGCCTAAATTGGAGTTTTGTGGCCACTTAGTAGATGCAGAGGGCATTCATACTGCTGAAGACAAGGTAGATGCTTTAGTCAAAGCTCCAGCCGCAACAAGTGTCCATCAACTACGATCCTACCTTGGCCTGCTTAACTACTATAATAAATTTCTTCCAGACCTTGCTCATACATTGTTTCCACTGCATAAGCTCCTGGAGAAACACTCCAGGTGGGACTGGTCATTTAAATGTCAACATGCTTTTGAGTCCTCTAAACGGAAACTGTTAGCGTCACGTATGCTTGTGCACTACGACCTCCAGAAGCCTCTCACCCTGGCTTGTGTTGCCTCTCCTTATGGTCTGGGTGCTGTTCTTTCCCACATCCGACCAGATGGCTCTGAGAAACCGGTGGCCTTCGCCTCCAGATCCTTGACGAAGACAGAGAGCAATTACTCTCAAATTGATAAAGAGGCACTTGCATTGATAAGGTCAATTCGGAAGTTTCACCTTTACCTGTATGGTAGAGTTTTACCATTTTAACGGATCATAAACCGCTTCTTCAAATTTTTAGCCCTGACAAAGGAATCTCTCAGACAACTGCAGCCCGTCTCCAGCGCTACGCCCTGTTCTTGGAAGCATACAGCTACCGCATACAGTAACGAAGTCATGATGCCAATGCAAATGCAGATGCAATGTCCCGTCTCACAGAACTGCCTCTACAGTCGACACCATCAGTCAAGAGTTGTAGGTACACCACCTCACATCTCCTTACTTCCAGAGAGATAGCAGCCCATACTGTGAAGGATACCCTTCTGACAAACGTGCTTACCTTTATCCGAGACGGCTGGCCTGTGACGTTATCACAGGAACATGAACCTTACTACAGGAAGCGAATGGAATTGTTTGTGAAGGATAATTGTGTCTTATGGGGAGACCGAGTGGTCATTCCAAAAACCCTCCAGAGACACATCTTGGACTTGCTACATACTGGTCACCCTGGAACCACGCGGATGAAACAGAAAGCACGGGGCTATGTGTGGTGGCCGAACATAGATGCAGATACCACGGCATATGTCAATGCTTGGGTAGGATGTGCACAAACTGCCAGAGACCCTCCTCGAGGATGCATTCAACCCTGGACTTGGCCCACGGTTCCCTGGTTTCGCCTTCACTTGGATTTTGCGGGTCCCATAAGGGGACAAACCTTCTTGATTATAATTGATGCCCACTCAAAATGGCCAGAGGTCATTCCAGTTACCCAGCTGACTACAAAGGCAACAGTTGTCATATTATTGCATCTTTTTGCCTTGTTTGGGTATCCCAGGGAGATTGTCACAGATAATGGTGCCCAATTCACAAGTCAGGAGTTCCAGAGTTTTGTTACGGTCCATAATATCAAGCACAAATTAACCGCCCCTATCACCCACCCACCAATGGGCAAGCAGAGCGGTTTGTACAAACTTTCAAGAACTATTTCAAGGCTTCAGTAGCTGTGACTAGCCAGAGGTCCATATCGCCTCAGCAGTTGGACTCTTTCCTCTTTACTTACAGAACTACACCACATGCCACCACTGATACAACACCAGCTGAGCTTATGTTGGGAAGACAGCCATGGACTGCTTTTGACATGCTTCGCCCTCAGACCGTTCATGAACATGTATTACAATCCCAAGAAAAGATGGTGAAGTCCAAAGAGTCTCCTGTTTTTGCAGCCTACCAGGAGGTCTGGACTCGATCGTATGGATCTGCCAACACTCGGTGACTACCTGCTACCGTTGCAGAATCTTTGGGACCCAAGATGTACAGAGTCCGCCTGGAAGATGGTTCCATTACCAGACGACATGTAGACCAGCTACGGTCTCGTTCACTGGTGCCTGAACCCTTGACGTCCCCAACCCTACGGGGTCCGGTGTCCACATCTAATGCGTCGGAGGACATCTGGAATGGTGTCTGGGTTGACTCGGAAACTTTGGACTCGTCTCCTGTGGGTATTTGTGACTCTGGTTCAGAGGTTCCCCCTGACCCCTCTGTACCCTCCTTGACCCCACCATTTGATCTTTCATCAAATCCTACCGCCTCCAACACCCCAGGCTCACTCATGTATATATTTCCCAAGGTTCACTCATGTATATATTGCCCCAGGCTCACTCATGGATATATTTGCCCCAGGCTCACACATGGATATATTTGCCCCCAGGCTCACACATGGATATATTTGCCACCGGGCTCACACATGGATATATTTGCCCCCAGGCTCACTCATGGATATATTTGCCCCAGGCTCACACATGGATATATTTGCCCCCAGGCTCACACATGGATATATTTGCCCCCAGGCTCACTCATGGATATATTTGCCCCAGGCTCACTCATGTATATATTTCCCAAGGCTCACTCATGTATATATTGCCCCAGGCTCACTCATGGATATATTTGCCCCCAGGCTCACTCATGGATATATTGCCCCAGGCTCAGTCATGGATATATTTACCCCAGGCTCCCTTGTGTATATATTGCCCCAGGCTCAGTCATGGATATATTTGCCCCAGGCTCACTCATGTATATATTGCCCCAGGCTCCGTCATGGATATATTTGCCTCCAGGCTCACTCGTGTATATATTGCCCCAAGCTCAGTCATGGATATATTTGCCCCCTTGGCTCACTCGTGTATATATTTAACCCAGGCTCACACATGGATATATTTGCCCCCAGGCTCACTCATTGATATATTTGCCCCAGGCTCACACATGGATATATTTGCCCCCCCGGTTCACACATGGATATATTTGCCCCCAGGCTCACTCATGGATATATTTGCCCCCAGGCTCACACATGGATATATTTGCCCCCAGGCTCACATATGGATATAAAGTATTTGTCCCCAGGCTCAGTCATGGATATATTTGCCCCAGGCTCACTCATGTATATATTTCCCAAGGCTCACTCATGTATATATTTGCCCCAGGCTCAGTCATGTATATATTTGCCCCAGGCTCATTCATGGATATATTTGCCCCAGGCTCACTCATGTACATATTGCCGCAGGCTCACTCATGGATATATTTGCCCCAGGCTCACACATGGATATATTTGTCCCCAGGCTCAGTCATGGGTATATTTGCCCCTGTCACGGTTCCCAGATCCCACCACGCAGTACTTAACGCCCCACACTCCACAGAACCCAAAAGCTACCAACAGAGTAGCCGTGAAAGATCTAACTGTCTGGTCCTTAGAATTGGCCAGGTAAACTAGCTAGACAGATAGGGTTAACAACACGGGGAGTAGTCAGCCGAGCCAGAATCAGGAATACAGAGTTCAGAATGGTCAAATGGAATAGCCGGGTCGATATCAGAGCAGTAGCGTAGTACAAGAAAATGGTCTAGGGCAACAGAAGGCAGAATAGTCAGAAACAAGCAGAGGTCAATAACGGGTTAATTCAATATAGCAGTCAGGTACAAAGAACTCAGGTATGGATAACCACGATCTGGCAACTGCTGAGAATACACTGAGGGTTTTTAAAGACCTTCACCAGGCCACGCCCCCCACTCAAGCCACGCCTCTTGCAACCACCTCCCTGCCTGTCTCCATTTAAACTGGGCTTTGGTCAGCGAGCAGCATCAGACATGATGCCCTCAAGCACACAGGTAGGGCTGGAAGCTCCCAACATTACAGTACCCCCCTCTCCACGGGAGGCCACCGGACAACCAACAGGACGAGCGGCAGGACGACCACCAGGGCGATCAGGGTGCGAGGCATGGAACGCCCTGACCAACCTAGAGGCAGACATGTCGGAAGCTGGAATCCAGGACCGGTCCTCTGGACCATAACCCACCCAATCGACCAAGTACTGCAGAGTGCCCCTGCACAGCCTAGAATCCAAAACCCTCCTAGCCTCATACTCAGATTCACCATCAACCTGAATAGGTGGAGGAGGAGGAACGACCCGCGTGTACCTGTTACACAACAATGGCTTCAGTAGGGAGGTGTGGAAGACGTTGTGCATGCGAAGATGTTTAGGAAGGGCAAGAGCATAAGCCACAGGATTAATGCGGCAAATGATCTTATATGGACCTATAAACCGAGGTGCCATTTTCATAGAAGGCACCCGCAACTTCACGTTCCTAGTGGACAACCAAACTCTATCCCCCACGTTATAGGAGGGAGCTTGTAACCTATGCCTGTCAGCCTTGCGTTTCTGGACAGCAACATTGCGCTCCATATTTTCTCGAATCTGTCTCCAAATCTCTTGCAGTTGAGTGAGATGGTCATCGAGAGCCGGGATGGCCTGTTCAGTAAACTGAAGCGGTAGAGCCGGAGGGAAAAAAACATAGATGGCAGAAAAAGGAGAGTGGCCAGTGGTCTCGTTAACGGCGTTATTACGTGTATACTCAGCCCAAGGCAACAACTCCGACCAATTGTCTTGTTGTTGTGTGGTAAAGCAACGTATGTACTGCTCGAGACCCTGATTTGCCCTCTCTGCTGCCCCATTGGTTTGTGGATGATATGCTGAAGATAAGGCCAATCGCACCCCCATCTCTGCACAGAAAACCCTCCAGAAACGAGAGGCGAACTGGGCTCCTCTGTCAGAGACTATTTCAGACGGAACCCCATGTATTCGTACTATCTCTCTAGCAAATACAACCGCCAGTTCTTTGGCTGTAGGAAGCTTAGGTAGAGGGACAAAATGAGCCATTTTGGAGAAGCGGTCTACAACTGTCAGAACCACAGTATGACCCTTGGACTTCGGCAAGTCCACAATAAAATCCATAGATAGATGAGACCAAGGCCTCTTAGGCATGGGTAAAGGCTGCAATAGACCGACAGGCAAGGATTTACTGGTTTTGCTTCTGGCACAGACTTGACAAGCCAAAACAAACAGACGTACGTCCTGTCGCATGGTGGGCCACCAGAACTGTCTGGAGATACTGGTAAGAGTCTTAGTAATACCAGGATGACCTGCTGGTTTAGAATCATGAAACATTATGAGTAATTCTTGTCTTTCCTTTTCAGGTACAAACAACATATCTGGAGGCTTGTCAGGTGGAGCCCCTACTTGAACTGCCTGGAGGCGTTCCAGGAAAGGCGAGGAGACAGACAAGACTGTGGAAGCCACAATACGTTCAGGAGGAACTATAGGATTGTGGTCTTGTGTATTAGATTCATACGGGTCATATTGACGAGACAAGGCATCAGCCTTTACATTGCGGTCACCTGGTCTGTAAGTCAATACAAAATTAAACCGAGACAGTAGCAATGACCACCTGGCCTGTCTCGCGTTCAAACGTTTGGCATCCCCGATGTACGTAAGGTTCTTATGATCAGTAATTATCAATAAAGGGTCAAGAGTACCTTCCAACAAATGTCTCCACTCTGAGAGGGCAGACACAATAGCAAGCAATTCTCTGTTACCGATATCATAATTGCGTTCTGCTGGTGATAATTTTCTTGAAAAGAACCCACAAGGATGTAAAGGTTTTCCTGGAGACTCTCTTTGAGACAGGACAGCCCCAATGCCTATCTCGGAAGCATCAACCTCAAGAACAAACGGAATCCTGGGATCAGGATGCCGTAACACGGGAGCGGAAGTGAAAGCTTGTTTGAGGGCTTCGAATGCTTGTTTGGATTGAGAAGACCAGACCTGGTTCTTCAGACCTTTACGTGTCATATTAATGATAGAGGAGGCTACAGCGGAATAATTCTTGATAAATCTCCTATAATAGTTGGAAAACCCCAGAAACCTCTGTATTGCCTTGAGACCTTGAGGGAGAGGCCATTCTGAGATGGCCGTGAGTTTAGAAGGATCCACCTCAAAACCTTCTGGAGTGATAATATACCCAAGGAATTTCACAGTAGTTATGTCGAATAAACACTTCTCTAGTTTGCAATAAAGACCATTGTCCAGTAATTTTGCTAATACCTGTCTGACATGTGCATGGTGGGTTTTCAGATCGGGAGAGTAAATCAATATATCGTCTAGGTATACTATAACAAAGGTTTGTAAGAAATCTCTGAGCACATCATTAATAAAATCCTGGAATACCGCTGGAGCATTACAAAGACCGAAAGGCATGACCAAGTATTCATAATGCCCACTCCTGGTGTTAAATGCTGTTTTCCACTCATGCCCCTCTTTTATACGTATCAGGTTGTAAGCTCCTCTTAAATCAAGTTTTGTGTATACTGCTGACCCCCTTAACCTGTCGAACAGTTCTGATATGAGAGGGATAGGGTACACGTTCTTAATGGTGATCTTGTTAAGCCCCCTATAATCGATACACGGGCGTAAATCTCCCTCTTTTTTAGACACAAAAAAGAACCCAGCCCCTGCTGGAGAAGAGGAACGTCGGATAAAACCTCTCTCCAAATTCTCCTTTATGTACTCTTCCATAATTTGGTTCTCCTTTATGGAAAGAGGATATACTTTGCCTCGAGGAGGCATGGTACCAGGATGAATATCAAAGGCACAATCATATGGTCTATGTGGAGGCAGTTTCTCTGCCTCTCTTTTATCAAATACAGCCCTGAGGTCGGCGTATTGGTCAGGGACCTCTGTAGACAATGGAGGAGCTGTGGGTGTGTTCAGAGCACCAACATGCTGAATGGGTATTAAACAAGTCCCAAAACAAGCAGGACTCCAAGACAGTATCTCTCCCTTAGCCCAATCAATTACAGGATTGTGTTTCACCAACCAAGGGAAACCAAGTACAACAGGATTGGAAGGTGAATGGATAACTTGAAATATGATTTCTTCTTTATGCAAGAGACCAGTGGTAAGAACCACTGTAACCGTATCGTGAGTAATCCTAGGGCAGGATAACGGTCTGCCGTCTATGGCTTCGACGGCTAAGGGTGTCTCTCTTACAACCAGAGGTAGAGAAATGGAAGAAGCGTAGTTAACATCGATAAAGTTGCCAGCAGCCCCAGAATCCAAAAAAGCGGTAGTCTGTGTGGTCTTGGTCTCCCAAGCCAAGGATACTGGTAACATAAGTTTAGTGTCTTTGACAGGAGACATGCACGTCACACCCAAGGCCTGTCTCCTCAGCTGCCTTAGGTGCGGTAGTTTTCCGGCTTATCATGCATCTTAGGACGATTAGGACATTGAAATCGTACATGTCCCCCCAAACCACAATACAGGCACAATCCCTCACGAAAACGCCTTGTTCTCTCTTCCTCCGTAAGCCTAGTACGGCCTAGTTGCATAGGCTCAGAGGGAGGAGATAACTCTCTTGGTGGTGCCTGAAAGACAGGGGCCAACCTAGGTAACGGTCTCTTGGGTTTCTCTCTTGGAGTCCTTCTGTCCCTTATCTGATTATCCAGATCTATACAATAATCAATGAGTTCACACAATACCTCAGGTAGTTTACGTGGAGCCAATTCATGCATCAATGACTCTGATAACCCCTCCATAAAAGCCAGAACCAGTGTCTCATTTGTCCAGTTCACATCAGAGATCAAGGTTTTAAATTCTATGGCATAATCAGAAACAGTCCTGTTCCCTTGACGTATGCGGAACAAGGATTTGCCAGCTACCGTGGCCTTTCTGGTAGGATTAAATGTACGTTGTAACTCGGCTATGAATTCTTTATAATCCCGTATGATAGGCTTCTCTGCCTCCCATAACGGAGTCGCCCATGTCAATGCTCTGCCAGACAGGTCATTAATAATGAACCCCACTTTAGCAATGTCAGAGAAAAACATCTGTGGATTTAATTTAAAATGAATATCCACATGGACCAAAAATCCCCGGCACTCTGAGGGAGTGCCGTCAAACCTCATAGGAGCGGTCATGTGTACCTGGGATGTCTGAACGACAGGGGACACAGGTATATCAAGCGGGGGTGCAACCCCAGCTGGTTTCAGGTGAGCCGTACGAGTCAGGATAGTTTGTAAGGCAATAGCAAACTGATCCATCCTATGATCCTGCTCATCCTGTCTGGATACAAAGTTAGCCAAGTGCTGTGTTAAGTCTGCGGGATCCATAGTGGCCAGATCGTAATGTCACGGTTCCCAGATCCCACCACGCAGTACTTAACGCCCCACACTCCACAGAACCCAGAAGCTACCAACAGAGTAGCCGTGAAAGATCTAACTGTCTGGTCCTTAGAATTGGCCAGGTAAACTAGCTAGACAGATAGGGTTAACAACACGGGGAGTAGTCAGCCTAGCCAGAATCAGGAATACAGAGTTCAGAATGGTCAAATGGAATAGCCGGGTCGATATCAGAGCAGTAGCGTAGTACAAGAAAATGGTCTAGGGCAACAGAAGGCAGAATAGTCAGAAACAAGAAGAGGTCAATAACGGGTTAATTCAATATAGCAGTCAGGTACAAGGAGCTCAGGTATGGATAACCACGATCTGGCAACTGCTGAGAATACACTGAGGGTTTTTAAAGACCTTCACAGGCCACGCCCCCCACTCAAGCCACGCCTCTTGCAACCACCTCCCTGCCTGTCTCCATTTAAACCGGGCTTTGGTCAGCGAGCAGCATCAGACATGCTGCCCTCAAGCACACAGGTAGGGCTGGAAGCTCCCAACGTTACAGCCCCAGGCTCACTCATGGATATATTTGCCCCAGGCTCACTCATGTACATATTGCCGCAGGCTCACTCATGGATATATTTGACCCAGGCTCACTCATGGATATATTGCCCCAGGCTCACTCATGGATAAATTGCCCCAGGCTCAGTCATGGATATATTTGCCCCAGGCTCACTCATGTATATATTGCCCCAGGCTCACTCATGGATAAATTGCCCCAGGCTCAGTCATGGATATATTTGCCCCCAAGCTCACTCGTGTATATATTGCCCCAGGCTCAGTCATGGATATATTTGCCCCCAGGCTCACTCGTGTATATATTGCCCCAGGCTCAATAATGGATATATTTGCCCCCAGGCTCACTCGTGTATATATTGCCCCGGGCTCAGTCATGGATATATTTGCCCCAGGCTCACTCGTGTATATATTGCCCCAGACTCAGTCATGGATATATTTGCTCCCAGGCTCACCTCTGCCAGGCCCAGGCCCCAAGGGGCAGATTGTGCTGCAGCCACGTTCCTTCCTTCAACGAGCGGCAGCCTGCATGAGTATCTGCCTGCATGAGTATCTGCCGCTCGCCTGGGATCTACCCTCCAGCCTGCCGCGATCTCGTGAGATCACGTGAACTTGATCGTGGCAGCCTGGAGGATGGATCTCAGGTGAGCGGCAGATACTCATGCAGGCTGCCACTCGTTGAAGGAACGAACGCGGTGGCTGCACGATCTGCCGTCTCTGCAGATAAAAATATAGTGCAGAGCGCAGCAGCGGCGCCGGTGGCTGAAATTTGCTGCCCCTGAATTTCTGCCACCTGGCACCGTTGCTCCGCTCTTCACCATTGTCGGGCCGGCCCTGTTCCTCTGCCCGCGGAGAGAGGAAGTGGCAGATCACGCTAAGTATGGGATTTATAGGTGGGGTTGGATTCATGTGCTAGGTGATTGTGCTGAAGTGCCTTAAAAGGTCTTAAAACCAGTATTCAAACCTATTTGATTCAAATTACTCACCAAGACCTACAAAGCCCAATGTGCTGTTTTAGCAGGACAATTATCATACGGGCAGGGACGTCTGCTTCTAATGCATCATTATTTATTATGTCTCACATTTGTGCTTACTCCATTTTAAAGTGCTACGGAACCTGTTGGCGCTGTATAAGTGATTGTAACTGTCATTTTTTACGTATTGTACCTTTGTAGAGCGCTGTAGAATGTATTGGCACTTAATAAAATAGACAAAAAGCAAGAATGTTGGTGGACATCCAATATAGGAAAACCTCCTAGTAGGGGTTAAAAATTCACTTTATTATAATTTATTTTCTGTATCACAAAAAAGCCTTAAACAAAAGAAAGGAAAAGAAGAAAAAATGCAATTCTAATTAGAATATTGCATGGCTGTTCTGCGTACTCGCATTATATAGAATTTCTTGTGTGGAAACAGTGAGACAGGCTTAAGCAGAGAATCCAGGATGTGTGGATGTAATCACATAAATTGCTCAGGCACATAGACTTTTGTTCCTACATCTACAAGTGCTGTGCTGTCCCTCATAGTCCCTACTGTTTCCATACAGCACATTGGCAGAAAAGGCCAGCAAGAGACTACGGACTCTATTACAATCTTCGTGCAAAAACGCTCACGCAACGCATGAATTTGTGCACCAAGCGTTAAATGTTTACGCGCGCAAATCACCGGTGGAATTACAATCCTCGCACATTTTTTCATCCATCGAGCAATAACGCGCGTAAACCGGACGCGCACAAATGCTCGCGCAGTTCCACTGCGCGCGCAAATCAGTGTGCGCACAGTTTTTTTCTCGGAACTCAGCCAATCAGAATTAAGAACCACAATTATCTCACGTTAAGTTTTTGCGCCTGTCAAAGTCAATCTGAGCATATATACTGCAGCAATAATAAATGCACACACAACGTCTCCATTTTATTGGTTTGGTATGAGTAGAATGTGTAACCATACTTTGCTGCATTTTATTTTTTTTGCTCTGGTGTATTTGGATTCGGCCAGGTTGTTCCGATTTGCCATGAACACCAGCTTTTAGGAGTTGCTAAAATTATGCGCGCAAAGGCTATGCGTTAAATCCTGCGCATAGATTGTAATACCATACTCGTACCATTCGCATTTGCGCTCACAATGTTAAGTATAGGACGCGCAATGTACAGTAAGCTCATGCAGCGTTCGCACAGGTTCACCCACAGTAGACGAGTACGCGCATTTGTTGTGCTGACAATGTAATATGGCATTCAGCGCAAAGGGTTTTACCCCTCGCGTTAATGTTTTTTTGCGCCTGTGCAAACGTTTGCGCGAAGATTGTAATTTAGCCCTACAAGTCCACAAAAAGAGATAAAGGGTTAAATCCCCATCCAAGATAACGACCAATATTTTCTTGTGTTGCAAAGTGCAGCTGTTAAAATATCAAACTATCAGCACCAAATTGCATGCGCTTGACGCACGTTTCGCTGCCGCAAATGTAACGGCTTCATCTTTTGTTCCACGCACTTCGAGGAATCAAATTCACTGTCCCGGCTGTGAATTGAGCAGGGAAAAGCAGCCAAACATATCCAAAAAAAACGCCGCAATACTGCGGAATTGAACAGAGTAATTGCCGCAAAACCACCGAAAAAACATCGGATCAATTCAATAAGCCACGCAAAAACTGCCGAGCACACCAGACGATCCGCTGCAAAACCGCAGACGATCCTCTGAAAAGAGCACCGACCAGCTGAAGGAAAACACTGAAACCCACCGAACGGGGTTAAAAAAAAAACATTGCAACTTTTAAAACATGCTTGCAAAAAAACTACATGAGAAAAATGCCTGGAAATAATTTTTAAAATCTAACAATAGGAATCGTTTTCGTGCGATGGAGCGATCATCCGATATCGTCCGTCATCGTACGTCCGATCTCGTAACATGAATGTGAATGGAACCATCGTCCATTGCAGCAGACGTCCGACGACCGACTTCTAGAGACCATAGCAGATGGACGATCTCACCTAGCAGGCTGGGAGTTCAGAACGATTAGGCAAGATGGACATTGATAAACTCATTAAGGGAGTTAAAAAAAAAAAACGCATTCATATTGTTTTTGCTGTTTTTTTAACTCCCATTAAAAATAAATGATGCAGACATGATGCAAGTTTACCAAAACACCTTTTGTGCATGGTGGGACTAGCTGTGTAACATGGTGAGACTAGCAGTGCTGCTGCACAAAGGGGTTTATTCACTAAGCACTGACATGCCTCCCGAAGGGCACTGAATCTTGAATTTCCCCATACGGTGCAATTTTGTTGCTGTTTGTACTGTAAAAATGATGGCGAAATATGGTGCAGTTTGCTGCAGATTGCTGCACTTCGGCAATCTGCAGCGGCAGAGAGAACGAATATCAGAGCGCAGTACTGCACTGAAGTGTTGGTGTCATGCCCTGATTTAGGGGATAGTATGACAGATTTACAGACAAAGCGCATAGTAAAAATAATAGTAACAAAAAAAAAGGACTGCACTGGTTCCAAAAGCAGAATGAACTTTTTTTGCATGTAAAACCAGTACATTCTGGTTTTGGCAGCCGCGTTCGCGGAAAGTTCGAGAAAAAAACTTTTTCAAAAAAATTCCAAATAATGTTTAAAAGATCCTAAAAAATCTAAAAATAAAGAGACTCTTTACTGCAGTGTACTACACCTCTGATTTTGATCTGGATCGTCTGTGGTTGTACGACAGATCGCACGCAGTGGACGACCCCTAGTCTGACCCGGTCGTTTGAAACTCGTCGGTCATTTGAAAACGGTTCCAGTGGACGGCCAGCCTAAGGTCCTATGAATAATAATAAAAAGGTCTGTTACAGAAAAAAAACTGCTAGTTAAAAACAATCAGAAAAAAAAGTTCGCCCCAAAAAGGCCTAGATAATTAAATAATAGAATTTTGTTGCAAATGAAAAGAATAAACGGTTTAAGAAATATTTAATAAAAACAGGGAATATTATATTACAAAATTATATTACAAAATATATTTTACATTGAAACCTATGGGATTCGCCTGATTAAACTTGTTGAATGAAAGCACCGAACATCAGGGCATTTCACTGACATTTCTCTGCTGTTTGGTGTTGTCTAAATAGAATAACCATTATTTATCTATGGGGAGTGTACTGCCGTCGCACAGTACCGTATTTCACTGGGAATTTGCCAATATTTCGCGAACTGCCTGCTTTTTGGATAGCCGAATGGCTCCAAAATTGCACCGTGTGGGGAAATTCACAGTTCGGTGCAATTTCGGAGCCAATTCAGCTGTCAGGTTCCGGTGGGCGCCAGGCCACTTCCGACTCCCAGAACTCACTGGGGTCCCGCTGGCATCCTCCGGCACGGTGTGGGGACTGTGCGCTGCCCTCCCGGCCGGCGTGTGTGGGCTGGCAGGTCCAGGCGTAGGCCTCGGGAGTTTCCTCCCATCGCGATGGTGGGATCTCCTCGTGGCTCCAGCGTCCGGGCGGGTTGGCGTGTGCACAACAGGTCGGTGGCGGCGTGGTCTCTTTGTCTGCAGTTGGAGTGACGTCTACTGTGATGCTGGGGATCACCCCCGCTGCTCCAATGGTGGAGGAGGTGGACTGGAGGGGCGGGGCTAGTGGGTAGGCGGACTGGCTCCTGACTCACTATAAAAACCTTGCGTGCCAGGACAAAGGTGCTCACTAGGGATGGGCTGCCTGTTTGAATTGGTTCGAAGTTCGATTTGAACATTGGCTGTTCGAAAGTTCACGAACTTCGAACTTTTCGGGACATTCGCAGAAAGTTCGAGAAAAAAACGTTTTATTATCCAAATCCAAATAATGTTTAAAAGATCCTAAACGATCTAAAAATAAAGAGACTCTTTACTGCAGAATAATAAATGGTTTATTAGATATTGAGTTAAAACAGGAATATTTTTAACATTGAAACCTATGGGATTCTCCTGAATAAACCTGCTGAATGAAACCACCGAACAGCAGGGCATTTCGGCAACTTTTCACTGCTGGTTTTTGTTCTCTGAATAGACAAAACTATGGGGATTTCACTGCCCTTGAATAGGCACTGAACAGGCACGTATGTGCAGGCAATTCGCCAACATTTGGCGAATAGGGATGAGCCGAACACTCCCCGAGTTCGGTTCGGAGCCAAACCCGAATATTCCAAATGTTCAGATCCGAACCCGAACCCGAACTCGAACTCAATACAAGTCAATGGGGCTGAAAATTCGGTTTTTAGAGTGCCCTCCAAGAGGGCTAGATATTTGCCATATAAGGTGTATGGGGGTCCGGGTAGTGCCCTGGGGGACAGGAAACAAGGACAAAAAGTTTAAAAAAAAACTTTTTAAAGGGACAGTGAGTTTTCCATGAAATTAGGGTTAAAAATAAAAATGAAAAATTCCTTCAAATATCGTGCCTAGGAGGTTCCCATAACCTGCCCGTGAAGTGGCGGATTTCTAGGATGTATAGAAATATGTAAAAACCGAAAAATGACATTTCAAATGACGGTAAATGCTTTTCCTTTAATCTATTCATAAACAATTGCTTGGGGCGGCAGTCTGTATGAAAAGAGGAGACATTTTCGGGCATGCAGAAAAAGTTTACTGATTTTTTGGCGGTGAAAAGCAGGAGAATGACTGGAGAATGGAAAATTCTAGACCAAATAGCCGATTTGGAAAGTGAGATAAATGGGAGAATATTTCTGGTTTGGCTATTTTTTTTTTTTTTTTTTTTTTTTTTAACTTTTTAAGACGACTGTATATTTTGGTTTTACAATACATGGTATGTTTATACTTAAACGTTAATTAATATAGCTTAAAAGCGCGTGTATAAGACAGATAAGTCTATAAAATATATATAATTAAACTTTTATACATATATACCATTATATAGAACAGGGCAAAAAGTGGCAGGAAAATGTTAAAGCCATCAATCCGAGAAGCCACTGATTTGTACCGGAGCGTGAATTGTATCTTTTTTTTTTTTTTTTTTTTTTAAGTGATTATTTGCGTTTTTTTTTTTTTTTTTTTTTTTTTTTTTGCATTTCAAAATTTTATTTTGTAACAATGTCATCAATACAACTAACAGTAAACGGCCGCGCAGGGCCACAGCAGGCTAGTCAGCAGGAAATCAACGCAGATAAACATCCCCAAATAGGGGGGTCTCATCGAAATAGAAATCAAAAATTAGTTTGTCAGCAGGAAACATTGCATCATCACAAGGAATTAAGAGCAGGAACATAAAGCAATCAACATAAGTGGTCTCGCAGGGCCAGAAAAACTCACATATGTATTACATAGAACATAAGAGGTCCATCAACATAGACATATGTAGATAAAAGTGTCTCAGATAATAAGGGTGGGTGTGGGGAAGAAGAGAAAAAGAATAGGGAAGAGGGGGTTATATACACAACGCTGCCAAAAAGATGGTGACCCAAATAACAGTAAAAATAAATAAATAATAATAAATAAAAAAAAAAAAAGGGGGAGTGGGGAGTGTGAAGAATGGCAAAGGCCATCTCCGTGACGCTCCTGGCACGCTCCCGAAGGAGGCCATGGAGGGACAATGTCACGGGGCCCGGGACCCTAAGGGCCAATCATGACACGAAGTCATGGTGGCGCGCCTCAGGCAACCCAGTAATGCCAAACACGGAAAGAAAAAGAAAAAAAAAAAAAAAAAAAAAGGAAGGGAGAGGGGGGAATGGGTACACCATCTCCAGCAGAGCTCAAAATATAAACTGGGTGAAGAGGGGGAACACAAAAATAAAAAATAAAAATTTCCTCAAAAAGGTCGCAGAAACAGTCAAAAAAGGCAAAATGAAAAAAGAAAGTCCTCAGCTACAACTGTAAATCCTCACGATAGAGACATAAAAAGAGGCGAAACGGCTCCCGGGGTAAGACATTCAGCCAGCGTCCCTGAACAGCAACTGCCACAATACAGGCAGGGCCACGCTTCGCAGGCCAGGTCGGTCAGCAACAGCACACCGTGGGACGGTTAGCAAGGACCGCACAACAGTCAAAAAAAAAAAAAAAAAAAAGCGAATATCCAAACGGGCCTGGTACCAGAGAAGGGGAGAATAAGGATGAAAATATAGTCCTCTTCAGCCCGTGTCCAACCACAAGATCGGGTGGGTACCTCCGCCAAAAACAAACATCATGTTCAGGACTCGATGGGATAACCAGCTCCAAGAAGCTCCAGTCGCAGCAGAGGGATCTCCACGAGGCTGAGAGCCCAGTCGTGCCACTCCGGTGGGCAGCTCACCTCCCATCAGAGGAACCCCCTCCACGTACATCTCAATAGGACCAACACCGGCCTTCTCCTCAGCGAAATCAGCCTCATACCTCACAGTGATCAGCGGTTCCTCGCTGTCCGGAGGACACTCCGTGGCCAGGGACAGGGGAATGAGCCGGCGTTCATCATCCAGGCCTCCTGGGTTATCGCAGCCAACCGCTTCATCCGCTACCTCCATCTGACTCTCAGCACTGCTGGTGAGTAAGGTCTCAGACCCGACGTCGTGGGAAGTGTCCACATCCCTGCAGCGCTGCAGCACAGCCATCATCTGGCGCCACGTTCCCCGAGTTAGTGGGCCCGAATCCCCGTCCCCCAGCAACTCCAAACAGGCCTCAAGGCCTGCTAGCACGGCCATTTTCACTCCTTGGGGGGGGGGGCTACGAACCGTCTCTGCATCTCCCCTCTGACACCCGGCTCCAGCAAACCGACCACTGCAGCAGCCGTGGGATGGGGGCCCTCCATCTTCCCAGCAGGCAGTGGGTGTCCACTCGACGTGGGTCTGCACTCGGAGTAGGAGAATATCGTCGGCAAGGACAGGAAACAGGCCCCAAGATGGCCGCTGTCAAAGCACCTCAGCCGAGGGCCTGAAGGCCAGACTCGTGTCTCAGCTCCAGAGGGGGGGCTACACAGGCTCTGGAGGGCTCACCCCTGGTGACCAACAGCTTAGGGACCTCAATAATCAGTGTAGAGCTGAGAGGGTCATCCGGAAAACTTCCCTCAAGGAGACCCCAGACGGAGCTCCAGCAATATGCGTCCTCTTCCCTTCACAGCCGGCCACGCCCCCCTGGTTTGGCTATTTTGACCTAGAATTTTCTCTTCAGTCATTCTCCTGAGTTTCACCTTTCTCTGAAGAACCCTGTCAGGGTTATTCAGAGAGCGGTGAAGAGCAGGAGAATGACTGGAGAATGGAAAATTCTAGGTCAAAATAGCCAAACCAGAAAAATTCTCCCATTTAGGCTAGGGTCAGACTAGCAAAATTTTAACGTGCGTTTAGGCACACTTAATCACGGCCGCACTAGCAGCAAATGACGGGCAATGACGGCCAATATACGAAGTACGGTCGCACGAAAGTCCGGCTGCACAACGCAAGTGGAAAATGAACAAATTTTTTCGAGAACGCAGAACCGCTAGTACGGACGTACAGAGTGCGCTGCGTCCACTAGCGGCGTGTGTGCGTGATTTGGAAACGTCAGACCCTGCTCATGTCCGGCCAACATAACGTCCAGACACCCAAAGTTTCCTGGTTTGGATCCGTAAAAAATCACGCACAAAGATGCGCATCATATGACCGTTTTCGCGCATTCCGTGAAAAAATACGGCAATGCGTTCGGACGCACTTTTTGACGGTCACTGTGAAAAATGCGTTAGTCTGACCCTAGCCTTATCTCACTTTCCAAATCGGCTATTTGGTCCAGATTGTTCTCTTTTCCTACCATTCTCCTGGTTTTCACCTTTCTCTGAACAACCCTGAGAGAGAGAAAAATTCTCCCATTTAACTCACTTTCCAAATTGGCTATTTGGTCTAGATTGTTCTCTTCTCCTGCCAGTTCTCCTGGCTTTCACAGCCAGGAGAACTGGCAGGAGAAGAGATCAATCTAGACCAAATAGCCAATTTGGAAAGTGAGTTAAATGGGAGATTTTTTCTGGTTTGGCTATTCTGACCTAGAATTTTCACTTCTCCAGTTATTCTCCTGCTTTTCACTGCTCTCTGAATAACCCTGTGAATGTTTAATCCCGAGGTGAAAAATAACATTGCTTTAGATGTTATTTTGAAAAAAAATTTATACACCAGTTAAATGCAGCATATTAGGATGTTTTAGGAGGGAAATTAATTCTCAAATCTCAATCAGAAGCAGACACCACCCCACCCCCTCAGTATAGTGTACAATGTATCAAATTGATTACCAGACTAAAAACACCTGGTGTTATGCCCGTTTGTGAACAGAGGTCATTTAGAGTTGATAATCTTTGCACCTACACATTAGTTTTTAATTCAATATCTAATAAACCATTGCTTATAATATTCTGCAGTAAAGAGTCTCTTTATTTCTAGATTTTTAGTATTTTTTTTTAAACATTTTCTATACTTTTTTCAAAATTTCTTTTTTTTTTTCGAACTCGAACCGAACACACCCAAAAAGTTCGAAGTTCGCGCACTTTCGAACTGCCAAAGTTCGGGCCGAACTCCGAACCGTCCGAACTCGAACAGCTCATCCCTATTGGCGAACTGCCTGCTCTCTGAATAGCTGAAGGGCCAGGAAAGGCTTCGGTTACCTTTCGGCCACAATTCGAATCTCTTTGAAAAGCCCTGTTAGATTCTCAGTGTCTTCAACTGTTCAACAAGGCCGACATACGCCCAAATGTTTGCTTGAGGCCTCCGTCGTCCATCTTTTGGTGGGAGGTGTCACAAACTGGCATCATTTTCTGCAAGCAGTGTAAGATTTTAAACACAGAAAGTGTTTTTTTTTTCTCCTCTCTTTGCAAAGCCTGTTTGCAAGGCATGGTATTTACAACACTCTTATCTGATCTGCTCTCTTGGTCTGAATGGATTGGGGGTTGGTTGGGGTGTTGGACAAAGAGCCAGCGCTCACTGTACAATTGGTATTTCTCCAAAAGGCTTGGTTGGTGAACATCTAAGAACCTTCTGGGACATTTGCAATCTGGAAATACCCATGGAAGTGGCCTAATGCAAGTTAGGTTTTCTATGTAAGTCCCATTTTATTTCAAGAACTGTATTTGAATGTTTTCATATATTTTGTATGTCTTGTTTTTATGTGATACTGGCACTGTTTAAAGTTTGTATTTTTATCCTTTTCCATTAAAGCTTTAAAACACAGTATGATCTCTTCTCTAGATAATTCATGCTTCTCGAATAGAACAGTTTGGTTTATCGTTACTGTAGTATTTAGCATTTGGTAGATATATTAGCTGTACAGTATATGGTTGGGCTCCTGGGTTGGGGTGGTATACAGTTAGGGCAGTATTACAAAGTTGGTGCTAACGTAACCAGCGCTGTTCTAAACTTAAAACCTCCATAGGCTCAAAAGTTCGTTTTTCAGAGTGCCCTGCAAGAGGGCATATATGCAAGATATTTGCCATAAAAGGTGTATGGGGGTCCGGGTAGTGCCCTCTGGGACAGGAAACAGGGACAAAAAGTTTCTAAAAAAACGTTTTTAAAGGGACAGTGAGTTTTCCATGAAATAAAGGTTAAAAATAAAAATGAAAAATTCCTTCAAATATCGTGCCTAGGAGGTCCCCATAACCTGTCCGTGAAGTGGTGGATTTGTAGGATATATAGAAGCATTTAAAAATAAAAAAATGACATTTCAAATGACAGTAAACGGTTTTCCTTTAATCTATTCATAAACAACTGCTTGGGGCGGCAGTCTGTAATAAAAGAGGAGAAGTTTTAGGACACACCGAACAAGTTTAGTGATTTTTTGGGCTAAATTATGCTGAAACTTAGGCTTTGGATGAAAGTAACAATAGGTGCTTTAAAATTGGGCCTTTAGTGTCGGCAACAGTGCCGTCACACTGTAACACCTCTGTGGTATTTGTGGAAGAGTGCAGGGTTGGACCCTGCGTTCCAAAAAATTTAAAATGATATAAATCTGTTACAGGCGTCAGTGCAGCCAAATATTGTGCCTTTGGCAGCAAGTGCCTTCACACCGTAACCCTTTTGTGATATTGTGGAAGACTGCAGGGCAAAAAATTAAAATGATATAAATCTGTTACAGGCGTCAGTGCACCCAAATATTGTGCCTTTGGCAGCAAGTGCCTTCACACCGTAACCCTTTTGTGATATTGTGGAAGAGTTTAGTGGTGGAGGTTTTGTGAATGCAGAAGACATCCCCGATCAATTCCGTTACGTCAGCATCAGGGGATTGATAGCTGCTGATCCAGGACTGATTCATTTTTATAAATGTCAGCTGGTCTACAGAGTCGGTAGACAGACGCACTCTTTTGTCTGTGACAAAACCTCCAGCAGCACTGAACGTCCTTTCAGAAAGCACGCTGGATGAAGGGCAACCTAGTAGCTGCATAGCATATTGGCTAAGTTCTGGCCAGTGATCCAATCTCAACACCCAGTAAGCCAGTGGATCATCTGCTGGAAAGGTATCCAGGTCTGCCCTTGTCCCTAGGTAGTCCTGCACCATACGGTGAAGACGCTGGCAATGGGTGCCTACATTTGATGTCCCTGGGCGTCGTGGACTAAAAAAATTTAAAAAGGCATCAGTCAAGCGGCTCCGGCCTTCACCGCTCTTCCTCTGATCATCCGCAGCCTCAGAAGCACCTGTGTCATCACTTGGTAACCTACCAGCAGCGGCGTAGCGTAGGTTGTCAGCACCCGGGGCAGGGCAAAAATTGTGCGCCCCCCCTCAACCTGTGGACACGGTAACAAGCCATGATTCCCTGACACCAGTAGAGTATTGACCCTCCTTACCCCACAAGCACATGTATTGTATATTAACAAAATACTGATATAATGAAAAAAATGAAGCACACATGCTCCTGCTACCAGTCACCCTGTCCCAGTATACCCTATCATAGTTCCACTCTCACACTATACCCAGTCACTCTCTCCCAGTACCCCCAGTCACCCTCTCTCTCCAAATACCCCAGTCACTCTCAGTAACCCCACTTTCTCCAAATACCCCCAGTCACTTCCTCCCAGTACCACAGTCACTCGCTCTCCCAGTACCCCCCAGTCACTCACTCTCTCCCAGTACCCCGTCACTCTCTTTCTCTCTCAAAGTAACCCACTTTCAGCGGCTGCAGGGCTGCCAGCGGCGGGGAACTGGAACAGGGCTTCAAGGGGGGCTGACAAGCGTGGTACAGGGTGTTCCATTGAATAATGCTGCGCTGCTTCATGTGACTCATGTCGGCGTTAAGGAGGAGTCAGGACAGGAACAGAATTTTATGTCCTGGTCCTTCCTTCTGGATGCTGAGTGCTAAGTCACCGCTGGCATGGCAAAACGGCGGACACCTTGCTGATCCCTGCTGGAAAATATTAGTGGTTCAAATTTCTTTCGAAATTTTGCGCCCCCTAAGAAAATCGCGCCCGGGGCGACCGCCCCCGAGGCACCCCCCACGCTACGCCACTGCCTACCAGTGCCTGGAAAGGTGTTACACAAGTGTCGCTTTAGAGCATACTCAAGTTTTTTCATCCTGTCCTCCCTCTGTGCGGGCAGGATGAGCTCTGCATCTTTACCCTTGTATTGGAGGATTAATATCGGGAGGTCTGGGTCTTTGAGACCAAGGTTTATATGCACATTTTGTATGTGCCCTACAAAATGTGAGTTTGTTCTTTGATTTTAAATAAATTCATTTGTGTTTTAAAATACTACACCATATACCGCCCCTCATTATTTCAGGTCTGTGGTGGATTAAAGGAAGAAGGAGAATATGATTTAAAGTGGTCGACAAAGTTAAAAATATGAAATAATAAGAAGCGCCATCCAATACGTATATCATTTTTTCATTGTTACATTGTGAGGAAGGACCTGGTACATCCATTACTGTAGCATCATCCCTGTCAGTGGAGGTTGGAGTCAATGACATGGCAGGACATATAGTGGGGGTAGAGACAGGTGAGGAGGACCTACGCAAAGTTTTGCGCCAATGGGATGCGTGGCAGGTGGTCATATGTCGCCTCAAGCACGTGATACCCAAGCGCCCGGTGTCTTTCCCACGCTTGAGCCTCATCTGACATAGATTACAAATAGCAACGGTGCGGTCTGCTGCACATTTCTTAAAAAACTCCCAGACAGCAGAGTTCCTGGATGTGTGCTTTGAGACAACAGTGCTCTGCACCTGAGCAGCTCTGACATCTGAAACCTTGGACTGGCTAGTGCTACGGTTGGTCATAGAGGATGTTGTGCCTCGTGTTTGTTGTGCCTCCTCACTTGACTCCTTCGTTCGATCAGGCACCCAGGTGGAGTCAGTGACCTCATCATCATTGTCATCACCCCCTATCTCCTCGTCACTGGAGCCAACTTGGCAGTATGCTGCAGCTGCTGGGGCAACATGAGTGCCAGTTATTTGTGTGTCATCACTGACATCTCGTTCCTCTAGGTTGATTATACTCCCTTCCTCAACCTCAGAGATTGAATCAGAGCACTGTAGTTGCTGCGCATCCTCAAGCAGCATGTCACTGTCATTGTAGTCAAACAATTCAGCTGACTCCTCCGTGTGTGATAGTGAGGCTACGGCAGGAGTAGCTGTGGACATGGAGGCTGCATTACATGTTTTGGCAGCTGAGGTGGACTGTAAACCACTACAAGCCTGGCTGGCAGAGGATGAGGAGGATGAGGATGGTCTGGTTAGCCAATCCACCAAATCCTCTGTATGTTGCTGCTGCTTAAGATGGCCAGCACCAGTTAGAAAGGACAAGCGTGCCCCTGCAGAGGATGCACCACGTCCACGACGACGAGAAGCACAGCCTCCCAACACAGAGGCTGCTTGCCCTCTTATCTGTGCCTGGGACTGTCTGCCTGTCCTTTTTGGTCTTTCTGACATGGTGAGTGATATATAGATTAAAGATATACAGAACTCTGATTCAACTCTGGTATAAAGATTAAAGATTTCCAGAACGCTGGTATAAATCTGTGAGACACCCTGATAGCTGGCTGCCAGTGACAAGACACAGATTACAATTCCCAGAAACCTCCTATAAATCAGTGAGACCCCCTGATGGGTGGCAGTGACAAGACACAAATTACAATTCCCAGGAACCTCCTATAAATCAGTGAGCCCCCCTGTTGGGTGGCAGTGACAAGACACAGATTGCAATTCACAGGAACCTCCTATAAATCAGTGAGACCCCCTGATGGGTGGCAGTGACAAGACACAGATTGCAATTCGCAGAAATCTGCTAGAAGTATGTGACACCCCCTGATATCTGACTGTCAGTGACTGAGAAGACACGGATTACAATTCACAGAAATTTTATGGAAGTATGTGACACACCCTGATAGCTAACTGTCAGTGACTGAGAAGACACTTTCCACCACCAATTCCCAGATATCTGCAACAAGTGAGCCCCCTAAATTGCTGCTGTCACTAGCAGTGAGAAGACACACTTTCCACCAATTCCCAGATATCTGCAAAAGTGAGACCCCCCCCAATAGCTGTCACTGGCAGTGAGAAGACACACGTTCCACCTTTTCTCAGATATCTGCAACAAGTGAGCCCCCCAAATTGCTGCTGTCACTGACTGAGAAGACACACTTCCACCAATTCCCAGATATCTGCAACAAGTGAGACCCCCCCAATAGCTGTCACTGGCAGTGAGAAGACACACTTTCCACCAATTCCCAGATATCTGCAACAAGTGAGACCCCCCAATAGCTGTCACTGACCGTGAGAAAACACACTAACAGAACAATCTCCTCTCACTCCTGCAGAAAACACGTGCTGGCTGGGCTGGGTTCAAGCCTTAGTGTGCTGCGGGACTTAGCTCTGTGAGCCCTTGATTGGGAAAAATTTGCCCAATCAGGGCTCTGAGCCATGATTGGCATAGTCTTGCACCTGTCTTGCACCTAAACTGTGGTCAGGTACAGGCTGTAGCTTCAGACCAGTGGAAAAGTGCATTGTGGTCCATTTTGGTGCATTGTGGGTGAACATGCGGCGAACACGCGGAAATGTTCGTAGTTCGCGAACATGCGTACAGGCGATGTTCAAATCGAACTCCGAACACATCGAACCGAACAGCTCATCCCTAGTCACGACAGGGTAGGTAGCTTAGGTTGTTTTTTCTTTCCGTGACAGTAATTTCCGCTCTATTTTCCTCTGTGCTTTCCTCACACATTTCCAACTGGCCAGGGTAGAACTCTGCCACTTCAGGATTCAGGTCTATGTCTTCCTTTATGTGATCTCTCTGGGTTACAGGGATGAACAATCTCCATTATTCTTGTTCAAGATCCGATTCATCTTCTGATTTATCCCTCAGACGTCTGTGTAGCTGGTTTAGGAGTCTTTGAAACTTGGCCTCGTCTATATGGCAGATAGTAAGGTGGGTAACGCCGTCTGCGGTATGGGCGCTGTTGGATTGAACCATCTCCTTCAGGTACAATCTCCACTTCCTCAGGCTTCTCTTCAACCTCCCTGCTTTGGTAGTTTGGCTGCGAATTACATGAAGGACCTCCTCTGCAACGTGGATAACGCCTATAATGTTTACAGTATGCTGCATATTTACTGCCTTGGACTGGAACCCCACCAGGACCAGTTACATTTTCTGCTTCTGTACCCTTTTCAACTTCCACTACTTCAAACTCCAGTCTCTCCATCTCCTACACTGCAAAAGTATTTCCTAGGGTTGTTTTTCTTGATGGCAGTCTGTTGTACAAATACTTCTTCCTTGGTGTCGTCCCTGTTGATAAAACCATATCTGTTTTGCACAGTAAACCTTCTGACAGTTCCCAAAACCTTGGTTGCGGTGACCTTCTTCCCTCCCATGGTGGTTTGGAAGCTTGCTGGCTTCCTACCAACACAAGTTGTACTTTGGGACACAGGGTGGGCTCTTTTCCGTTTAACTGATTTGCTCTGGGCGTTTGGTAGTAGCTTGCTATATGTCCATACTGACCACAGTTGAAGCAGTGACGACCTGCACTTCTCTGGTTAGTCCTTTTACAGGATTGACAATGTCCATTGCTCCTACCGACTGTTACCTGAGGCCCTCTGATTTTACGGTTTTATCAGGTTCCCAGATCTCAGAGAAGTGTTTTCATCTCTATCATCTCTTTTTGCATCTGTAGCATCAGCTTTTCCAGTTCAGAGTTGCCCTTATATAATTGTTGAATCGTTTGGTAACTTGCCTGTGGTGGGGACCGAGGTGTTGTGACGGCAGTCGTTGTCAGGACACTTGGTTCTTGAGGACACTAAGGCGTTGGACTGATATTCTTTCCCTTTCATTGAACTGCTGGACTGGGATTTCTTTTGCTTCTCTTCCCTTTCCATATCCATATTAGTGGCTTCATTCATTTTCTTTAGGAGCACCTCATCTGAAATGGAAGGCTCATCTAGATACTGCTTTAATTGGAATTTTGATGTGGTCATTCCTCAGTCCAGTACCCACTGATCTTAGAAATTTCTTCTGTATCAGCTCAGTCCCGAAATGTTCATCAGAGCCTTCTCCTTGGGAGACAAATAGCAAACGATCTTTTAATTAAATCACTCTGAACAGGAAATTCTCAGGAGTTTCATTACTCTTCTGAGCGATGTTGAGGAGCTGATGGTACAATTCAGAGGCATTCTCCTCCTTATAGTGACTTTTCAAGATTTGTCTAAGTTGCACTAGAATCAGTCTATTTTTCATCTCCAGCATACCTCTTAAGCTTAGGCCAGGGCTAATGGCTTTTACCACAGCTTCTACGATCTCAGTCTCAGTATATCTTTTCTGTAGTCCCAGGTCGATCTGGTGCATCAGATTGGTGTAAAACAGCCTGTCCTTCTGCTCTTTTTCACCAATCTGGCCTGTGATCTTGAATAGGGATGAGCTGTTCGGTTTGATCAGTTCGGAGTTCGATTTCGAACTTTGGGCGTTCGCAAGTTCGCAAACTTCGAACTTTTTGGCGTGTTCGGTTCGAGTTCGATTTTTTTTTTTAAAAAGTATAAAAAAATGCTTCAAAATACAAAAAAATCGAGAAACAAAGAGACTCTTTACTGCAGAATATTATAAGCAATGGTTTATTAGATATTGAATTAACAAATAATGTCTACGTGCAAAGATTCTCACTTCTAAATGACCTGTGTTCTCAAACGGCGTAAACAACAGGTGTTAATTAGTGTTTGTAAATAACATGTGCTTTTAATTAGTCTGGTCTGATGAATTTGATACATGTCTGTAGACTGAGGGACTGAGGGTGTGGTGTCTCCTGATCTGAACATGTATCAAACAACACCTGTGCTTCTGAGAAGTGTTGATTTCTCTACTAAATCTTTCTCTGATATGCTGTTTAACCCCTTAACCCTGCATTTCATTGCTGTGTGCTCAGCTAATTTTTACCGCTTTCGCTCATCATGTTTAAACGCGATTTGAAGCCACATTTTATTAAATGACCCAGACATATTAGATATCGTTCTTTCCGTCAGACTCCGCAGATTCATAATATATCATTTTTATATGTATATGTCATGTCCTGCCTGTATATTACGATACAAAATGCAATAAAAATTGAATTTTTAATCATCTGCAGTGTGTAAAGTGTTTTTTTTCACATTTTAGCACATGAGCGTTTGCGGTTATGTTTTCTAAGGGGTGCGCTTGTACCAAATTAGAAATGGGGACTTGTTACATTTTGTGGGGGGAATTACATGATTTATAGCAAACACACCCCATAGAAAAAAATCATTAGTGCAGCATCATTGTTCACATTATAATTGAAATGTGAACAATATTGCTGCATTAACCCCTTAGTGACCGGGCGGTTTTACACAAATCCGTCTTTTAGTGACCGCTGCTGTTTTTACGTTTCTGCGCTGTTAGTGGTTAGGTCAAATTTTCCTCTTACTCGTTTATTCAACCCACACATATTATACACCCTTTTTCCCGCCATTAAATGGACTTTCTAGAAATACCATTATTTCCATCATATCGAATAATTTACTATAAAAAAAATATGAAATATGAGGGAAAAAATGGTAAAAACACACTTTTTCGCAATTTAATCCCCAAAATCTACAACCACCCAAAAAGACCCCGGCTAAATAGTTTCAAAATTTTGTCCCGAGACTAGAAATACCCAATTTTTACATGCGTTTGCTTTTTAACCCCTTCACTGCTGAGACAGTTCACCTATGTGCGCTGCGCTCATTCTGACCATTTTGTGCTAATTATTTTTAGATGACAGCCTAGGTCCTATTTAATTAAACGCCCCCAACTTTAAAAAAAAAAAAAATATTTTATTAATTTTTTTTTTTTAATTATTCTTTTAAACCAAACCTGGTCATGTTTGGTATCATTGGAAAGGCCATAATCAGGCCCTTAAAATAATGTCAAATATGACCATCTAGTTGCCATGGATCGGGAGATATGGGGATCCTTAGGATCCCCTTATCTCTACATGGCAGCTAGATGGTTAACTGGCCCACTGACATCCTCACACATATGGTGAGGTTGTCAGTGGGTGGGGGAGACCTGGAGGCTTGGCTGACATCCAAGATGTCAGCCCCCCTCCAGGTTCGAATCGCGTTTTGGCGCCAATTGGCGCCGAAACGTGATCCGGCGGCGAAACAGTTAATGATGAGACTCTCCCCTTTTCAGCGGTGTAAAAAGCATCTCCCTAGCTGCAATGGTTGGGGAGATAGAGGGCTCCGAAGGAGCCCCCCTCCCCTCCATTGCTTTGCATGGGGATGCCTGCTGATGACGTCACCACACACCGTGGTGACGTCATCAGCCTCGCCTGCTCATGTAAATCACATGGGCAGGCTTCCTCCCTGCCAGATCGCCGAGGGATCCAGCGAGGGAGGTGAGTATCGGGCAGGAGGGGGATTAGGCGCCGCTGACGTACCCTGTACGTCTGCGGGTCTAAGAGAGACCCGAGGACAGGACGTACAGGGTACGTCAGCGGTCCTTAAGGGGTTAATAAAAATAACACACAAAAAAATACATGTTTTTTGTTTTTTTTACTTTATACCTGGTCATGTTGGGTATCATGCTCAGGCCTTTCGATTGACACCCTCCATGACCCCCTAGCTGCCACGGTTCTGGAGATATCAGGGTTCAAATGAACCCCCTATCTCCACCAGGGGATTCCGGGCAGCTAGGGGTTCCCCCGCTATCTGACGTCATCACACTATGCGTGAGGACGTGAGGCAGGTGAGGGGGGACCCGGGGGTGGAGCTGCCATCCAAGGTAGTGGCCCCACCGGAGCTAGGCCGCACTTCGGCACCGCAAGGCTTCTCTATACACAGCCCCATCAGCATCTCTATACACAGCATCTCTATACACAACCCCATCAGCATCTCTAAACACAGCCTCATAGCATCTCTATACACAACCCCATCAGCATCTCTATACACAAACAGCATCTCTATACACATCTCAAAACACAGCCTCACAGCATCTCTATACACAGCCTCACAGCATCTCTATACACAACCCCATCAGCATCTCTATACACAAACAGCATCTCTATACACATCTCAAAACACAGCCTCACAGCATCTCTATACACAGCCTCACAGCATCTCTATACACAACCTCACAGCATCTCTATACACAGCATCACAGCATCTCTATACACAACCCCATCAGCATCTCTATACACAAACAGCATCTCTAAACACAACCCCATCAGCATCTCTATACACAAACAGCATCTCTGTACACAACCCCATCAGCATCTCTATACACAAACAGCATCTCTGTACACAACCCCATCAGCATCTCTATACACAGCATCTCTATACACAGCCACACACAGCATCTCTATACACAACCTCACAGCATCTCTATACACAACCCCATCAGCATCTCTATACACAAACAGCATCTCTATACACAACCCCATCAGCATCTCTATACACGGCATCTCTATACACAACCCCATCAGCATCTCTAAACACAGCCTCACAGCATCTCTATACACAACCTCACAGCATCTCTATACACAACCTCACAGCATCTCTATACTCAGCCTCACAGCATCTCTATACACAACCCCATCAGCATCTCTATACACAGCCTCACAACATCTCTATACACAGCCTCACAGCATCTCTATACACTGCATCTCTATACACAACCCCATCAGCATCTCTATACACAAACAGCATCTCTATACACAACCCCATCAGCATCTCTATAAATAGCATCTCTATACACAGCCACACAGCATCTCTATACACAGCCTCACAGCATCTCTATGCACAGCCTCACAGCATCTCTATACACAACCCCATCAGCATCTCTATACACAGCATCTCTATACACAGCACCTCTATACACAGCCACACAGCATCTCTATACACAGCCTCACAGCATCTCTATACACAACCCCATCAGCATCTCTATACACAAACAGCATCTCTATACAGAACCCATCAGCATCTTTATACATGGCATCTCTATACACAACCCCATCAGCATCTCTAAACACAGCCTTACAGCATCTCTATACACAGCCTCACAGCATCTCTATACACAGCATCTCTATACACAACCCCATCAGCATCTCTATACACAACCAGCATCTCTATACACAACCCCATCAGCATCTCTAAACAGCCTCACAGCATCTCTATACACAGCCTCACAGCATCTCTATACACAACCCCATCAGCATCTCTATACACAGCCTCACAGCATCTCTATGCACAACCTCACAGCATCTCTGTGAACCCTCAAATGAACCCCCTTTCTCCACCAGGGGATTCCGGGCAGCTAGGGGTTCCCCCGGCTATCTGACATCATCACGCTATGCGTTATTTTTATTATTATTTTTACATCAGGCAGTGAGGGGGGACCAGGGGGTGGAGCCGCCATCCAAGATGGCGGCCCCCAACGGAGCTAGTCCGCACTTCGGTGCCACAAGGCGCCGAAGTGCGACCCGGTGCCTAAGGGGTTAACGCCAGGCACCGCTTAAAATCGGCTCCTTTTAAGCGGTGCCTGGCTTTTTTTTGTGGGACCTCCCTATCGGGAGGGAGAGGGATCCGAACGGATCCCCCCCTCCCTTCCAGGCGATGATCCCAGCATTGCCGGGGGGGCCACCTGGAAATTACGTCATCGCGCATGGCGCGATGACGTCATTTACGTCGGGAGGAGCTGGACTTCAGCGTCTGAGGACGCTGAAGTCAGAACGCCGTGGGAACCCAGACAGAGAGGTGAGTATCTCCACCGGGGGTCCCGCAAAGCTGATGACGTGACACGTCCTCAGCATACAGCGGGAGTAACTGAGGACGTGTCCCACACGTCGTCAGCAGTGAAGGGGTTAAAAACGTCTTTTTTTTTAACTTTTTGTCCTTGTTTCCTGTCCCCCAGGGCACTACCCGGACCCGGACATTGTTTTTAAATGTTTCTATACATCCTAGAAATCCGTCACTTCACGAGCAGGTTATGGGGACCTCTTAGGCACGATATTTGAAGGAATTTTTTGTTTTTATTTTTAACCCTTATTTCATGGAAAACTCACTGTCCCTTTAAAAATGTTTTTTTTTTACTTTTTGTCCTTGTTTCCTGTTCCCCAGGGCACTACCCAGACCCCCGTACACCTTTTATGGCAAATATCCAGCATATATGCCCTCTTGGAGGGAACTCTACAAATCGAATTTTGAGTCCCATTGACTTGTATTGAGTTCGAGTTCAAATTCGAACTTTTGAAAAGTTCGAGTTCGAATGCGAACCGAACTCGGGGGTGTCCGGCTCATCCCTAATCTTGAAGTCTTTTTTAACGGTCACCTCTGGTAAATTACCATGGTTTAGTCTCTTAAGTAAGCGGAACTGGATCTAGTTTTGGCTGTCACTCGAGTCTTTACTTTTAGTACTGAGCTTTTATCTGTTCCTCGATCATTCTGGACGATTCCTGGAACTTCTCCTGCATAGTGTGATATTGTCGTTTCAAGTCAGCTAATTGTTGTTCGGGTTGGGGGGTCTTTCTCAATGATACTTGGGTCTTCCGCATTGCCCCCCTTCTTCTCTAGCTTGATAATGAATCTTTTTGTTGCTTGCAGAAATTGTGTCACTACCGCCTCACTTTCAGCTTCAACAAGTTCATCTATTACCTCATTAACGATCCGCATATAATGGCGTCGGGTTTTTCCTTAACCCTGCTGGCGGTGGGGGCTTTGATGAAATGGCAAGTCTCGATGAGATCACCTACTGACAAGTGGATCAGGTGTCCACTGATTTCATCCTGCAACCTCTCTAGATCCATTTGTATTCGCTTACTGTGCAGCAAGGGTTAATATCCCAATCTCCTCTAAACTTTGCGAAACCGCTTTTTTTTTTTCACTTCCGTGACCCCATTTGCGTCTTCTTCACCCAAGCCCAATGTTGGGTGCCAATTTTGTTGCACATATGCTGAAAGTATAAGAAACAAATGTGGGTACCCCTTCGTGCGGCGCTTCTCGCAGATATATCTATATAAACGGAGCAATAGGGTCAGGTGTGTTCCTTAATGTTTATCAGTATCCTGATATTGGCATCAACAAATAGGCTTTAGACAGTAGAAATGTATATGCAAGCAAACCTTCTAACAGTCCGATACAAATTATTTCTAAGTGCAACAGTCTGTCATATATGATACAAACTCTTTAAGGTATCAGTGTGCCACCTAGTGTCCAAATGTTGGAATTGCTGTTACACTGTTAAGTCTATTGTTGGTCAGTCTCAGTGATGAGAAAAAAGTTTTCTTTTAAAAATGGCCTGCGTGTTTTCTCTTATTTGAAGTTGACAGCCTCTGCTCCTCTTGTCCCTTCAGTATTCGTTAGGGTTTGATGGATGCTGCTGAATCCTTTTGCTGTGTAGCGATATCCCGTTTGAAGCTTGCTCCTTAGTGTCTTTATCCTTCAGATAGCCTCATCCAGATGTACTGCAAAGCTGCCTTTTTGTGGTGCTTCTAGTGACTGGTGGCGTTTAAGGATGACGACTAGGGATGCAGCATAGGGTTCGACCATAGCATTTATTCGAACAGCTTCTCATCAGTAAAATTCAGATAAAATGACAATAACGTAAGGCATAAAAAACATATAAAAAAAAACATATAAAAAAAACCATATAAAAAGGGGGGGTAAAATAGTCTATGATAAAAGTCTGTAAAAAAGTTGTGCAAAAAAGGTATGCATAGGGGTCTCCAAGACGCGTTTCGCCGGCTCCCTGGCCAGCTTCATCAATTGGATGCCCCCTATGCTGTAGTGAAGTGTATTTAACATATTTTTCGGGCGGGAAATGTTTCATTTTCTCGTTCTTGTGGTTCTGCGCATGCGCGTGGTCCCACTTTCCTTGTGTTGATGATGTCATCCTGGGTAAGCTCCATCTCCAGCTGGGCGCAGATCGGAATTCTCGCGTCTGTGTATGCTGAGTGCTTTTCATTTAGACGCCACAGCAAAGAGGTGTAGTGGAGGCAATAGCACCTTTACTGAATATTCATGAACGTTTATCAATTGAGCATAAAGCAGGAGGAACATGACATTAACAGTAACAACTTTCTTAGATTCTCATTACGAAGCTCAACACTGAGCATAGAGCAGGAGAAGCATGTAATTGGCAACTGTGTCTGCTCAGAGTTCGGAATTCTTTTGTATATATCATTAGGCATATTAGCAGAGTGAGATATATCCTTCTCTCTACACAGTATACATAAAATAGAAGAGATGAGCATTAATCCATTTTATATCAAATGTTCAACATTATTTATTTATTTATAAAGGATTTTACCAGGAAGTATACATTGAGATTTCTCTCGTTTTCAAGTATGTCCTGGGTTCAAGAACATTGAAGTGTTACAGTTACAGAAATACAAAGTAATACAATGCAAGATATTAATAAAAAAAAATATATATATACAGATTAACAGAAAATAAATATGTAGGAAATATAGTCACTAGGTTACATGTTTACAGGTGCATTCTGTATTGAGGTATGTTAGTAAGGATCTTTTGAGTGACTTAAGACTGGGGGAAGATTTGATGGTGTCTGGGAGGTTATTCCATAATTGTGGTGCTCTGTAGGAAAATGAGGACCGAGCCACTGTCTTTTTGTATTGTGGTATAGCAAGTAAGGTGCTGGTCCTGGATCGGAGGTTATAGGATGAGGGAGCTGCTGGGGGAAGCAGTCTATTCAGGTAGGGTGGCAGCTTCCCAGAGATGCTCTTAAACACCAGGCTGGAAAGGTAAAGGGTGCGTCTGGATTCCAGCGATGGCCAGTTTAGCTCTTTTAACATGTCACAATGGTGGGTCATGTAGTTACATTGTAGCGCAAAGCGGCAGAATGAGTTATACAATGTAGTAAGTTTATGAAGGTGTGTTTGCAGGGCGGCTGCATACACTACATCTCCGTAATCAATAGCCGGCATAAGCATTTGCTGTACAATCTGCTTTCTTACCGCGGGACTCAGGCAGGATTTGTTTCTGTACAGGGCACCTAGTTTGCGGTAAAGTTTAGATGAGAGTTTTTCGATGTGGGGGCCAAAGGATAGATTAGGGTCCAACCACATACCTAGATATTTGAGAGAAGTGACTGTGGTCAGCATGCCATTTGATTTTGTCCCAACACATTAGCACATCCTATTCTTTCTAATGGGTGTGCGCATAGAGACATGCCTTTTGCTTCTAAAGCAAGGAGCTGCATTACGAGTATACATGTTGTTGTACAGTCGATTAAATAAGAGCTTAGTATGAAGTCTAAGTATCATGGCGTTCTCCGCCGTTGTGACTCTAAGTGTGTGATTCAATTAATGAGATGAGGTATATCGAACATTAGGTACAGAAAAAATGTGTATCATCGGTCTATTCTACCCATATTTAGCAGATTATTAGTGCTATAGAGGTGTGTGGTCTATAGAGGGAGGGGGGGTTTCTTCTAATGCTTATAAGGATCTCCTCCGCGAGGGGATATTTCCCAAATGTAACTCGGATAGTAGAGTTGAAACGTTCTATCTCGTGTGTTTAAAGTTGGAGAAGACATTCTCTCTGCTCTCCGATTGAAGGGGGACCTGGAGGTTGAGGGTATGGCTGGAGGTATATGCATCAGGTCTTGGAGTGCTCATAATGTGCCCCTGAGATGGGGTGCGTTTTGTTAGTTGGATGGGGTTGTGATCTGCCTGGAGATCTTAGGATATGTAAGTGTTCGTATAAGGGGATCTTGGTGTCATATCTTTAAAGGAAGGGTGAAGGTAGAGCGTATTCCTTGTATCTTTTCACTAGTCTTTTGATGTCCTAATCATACCTTCTAATCACAGGAAATGGCAAAATTCAAAGTCTGCGTTGAGGCCAGCAGGGATCAGGGTATCGAATTCATATATCAGACGCATTTCCTCGTGTCCCAAAATTTTAGTTATGTCACCTCTCCTCGGGTGGTGAATTTTTTTGATGGCCATAAATTGGAGGTTCTTAGGATCACAGTTGTGTGCTTTCTTAAATTGTAAAGCTACGCTGTGTGTTTCTACACCTTTGGTTATATTACGGATGTGCTCCCTGATTCTGATGTTAAGGGCTCTGGTGGTTCTCCCTATATATCTTAGACCGCAGGGGCAGATAAGTAGATATACCACGTTGTTGGAGAAACAAGTTAAGACGTCTCTGATCTTCCACGTGCTGTCTTTGTTGATGACTCCAGGAATGTGCCGTTTCTTATTCCCAGTACTCCTACAACTTAGGCAGTTGCCGCATCCATAGAATCCCTTTTGTACCTGATAGTGATTCTTTGCTGACTTGGGCCCTGGATGTTCACTTTTGGTGACTATTCTTTTAATATTTTTTGTCCCTCGACAGGTGAAAGCTGGTTTCCTAGGGAGGATTTCTTTCAAAATGGGATCCTGCGTTAGAATTGGACAATATTTGGTAACCGCTCTTCTGATTTCTTTGTTCTGTTGACTAAAGGTAAAGATAAGGGGATGCTTGGGTTTGGCTGTAAGTTGGTTTTTTGGCTTGTAAACCAATAACCCATTTCTGTCGATATTTGGTTGTCTCTAGCTTTGAGCTTTCATATCCCTTTTCTTTGAAGGCTTCTTGGAGTTTCTTTGCTTGTGCTTCGAAATATTCTTTTTTTGAGCAGTTCCTTTTAACTCTGAGCATTTGACTTTTTGGGACGCCCTCCAGCCACCGGTCGAGATACCAGCTGGTCTTTTTTATAAAGCTATTGCATTCTACTTTTTTGAAGGGCTTGGTGGCTAGCTGGGCTGGTTATTAGTCACAAATATGGTCAGGTCCAAGAAGTCAATTTCTTCTCTACTCCATTTGCTGTCCAACTGAATATTCGAGTTCTTCTTGTTCATTTCTTCCAGAAATGTTTGGAGATTCTGTTCTCCGCCTCCCCAAATCATCAAAATATCATCTATATACCTCTTATATAGAATGATATCTTTCCCTCCTTTTTGTATCAGGGATTCCTCCCAGCAGGTCATGAGGTATACATCGACCAGCAGAGGTTCAGAAGAAATTTATGCCTGTAAAAATATTTCCTCAAAAACCCAGGAGAGAGGATGGAACCACCTGGAGTATATAAACACACAGGTTTGAAAGAGAAGTCGCTTTTTTCCCCAGATCAATGATCTCACAAGTGATAAGCACATTTGAAAAAATGGTGCTACAAGATATAGGGAAGATCAAAACGAATTCGAAAAGAAACAACTTGACGGCACAAGAAACGAAGGCCCTGAAAGAACTGTCAGATGACAAAGGACTAGTCATCAAGCCAGCAGACAGGGGAGGAGGAACGGTAATTTTATCTGTTGAATATTACGAAAAGGAAGCACACAGAATCCTGGATGACGACACTACTTATATTAAACTCAGGAAAGACCCAACAGGGGAAGCCAAGGAAAAGTTTGATGGATTCCTGGATAAAGGATTTGCCTTAGGCATCATCAACGACAAATAGTACAAATATCTCAAGATTCTCCACCCTAGGAGACCAGTGTTCTATCATCTACCAAAAATCCATAAGAACCCGACGGAACCTATAGTCTCCAGGATCGAATCAGTCTCCAGTAGAGTCTCCGAATACATAGACATAGTACTGCAGCCCTATGTAACCAAGACAGAGTCACATATGAGGGATATGATCAACATCCTCCAAGAACTAGAAAAAGTCAAATGGGAAACTCACTATATCCTTGTTACTAGCGATGTAGGGTCGTTATACAGTAATATCCCGCACAACGACGGGATCGCAGCAGTGAAATTCATATTGGAAAGGGCCCAGGAACTCCCACCGGAGCAAATCGAATACATCCTAGAAGGGATTGACCTCATTTTGAAGAACAACTATTTCTGGTTTAATAACAACTTCTATCTTCAGACTATGGGAACTTTAATGGGAACCAAGTTCGCCCCCAGCTTCGCCAACCTGTTCATGACCTGCTGGGAGGAACCCCTGATACAAAAAGGAGGGAAAGATATCATTCTATATAAGAGGTATATAGATGATATTTTGATGATTTGGGGAGTCAGAGAACAGAATCTCCAAACATTTCTGGAAGAAATGAACAAGAAGAACTCGAATATTCAGCTGGACAGCAAATGGAGTAGAGAAGAAATTGACTTCTTGGACCTGTCCATATTTGTGACTAACAACCAGCTAGCCATCAAGACCTTCTTCAAAAAAGTAGATTGCAATAGCTTTATAGAAAAGACCAGCTGCCATCTCGACCGGTGGCTGGAGGGCGTCCCAAAAAGCCAAATGCTCAGAGTTAATAGGAACTGCTCAAAAAAAGAATATTTCGAAGCACAAGAAAAGAAACTCCAAGAAGACTTCAAAGAAAAGGGATATGAAAGCTCAAAGCTAGAGACCACCAAAGGAGAAATCAATCTTATCGACAGAAATGGGTTATTGGTTTACAAGCCGAAAAACCAACTTAAAGCCAAACCCAAGCATCCCCTTATCTTTACCTTCATTCAACAGAACAAAGAAATCAGAAGAGCGGTCACCAAATATTGGCCAATTCTAACGCAGGATCCCATTTTGAAAGAAATCCTCCCTGAGAAACCATCTTTCACCTGTCGCGGGACAAAAAATATTAAAAGAATAGTCACCAAAAGTGAACATCCAGGGCCCAAGTCAGCAAAGAATCACTATCAGGTAGAAAAGGGATTCTGTGGATGCGGGAACTGCCTAAGTTGTATGAGTACTGGGAATAAGAAACGGCACATACCTGGAGTCATCAACAAAGCCGGCACGTGGAAGATCAGAGACGTCTTAACTTGTTTCTCCAACAACGTGGTATATCTACTTATCTGCCCCTGCGGTCTAAGATATATAGGGAGAACCACCAGAGCCCTTAACATCAGAATCAGGGAGCACATCCGTAATATAACCAAAGGTGTAGAAACGCACAGCGTCCCTTTACATTTTAAGAAAGCACACAACTGTGATCCTAAGAACCTCCAATTTATGGCCATCAAAAAAATTCACCACCCGAGGAGAGGAGGTGACATAACTAAAATTTGGGGACACGAGGAAATGTGTCTGATATATGAATTTGATAACCTGATCCCTGCTGGCCTCAACGCAGACTTTGAAATTTGCCATTTCTTGTGATTAGAAGGTATGATTAGGACATCAAAAGACTAGCGAAAAGATACAAGGAATACGCTCTACCTTCACCCTTCCTTTAAAGATATGACACCAAGATCCCTTTATACAAACACTTACATATCTGAAGATTTCCAGGCAGATCACAACTAAGGATGAGCAGTTTGGTTCGGACGGTTCGGAGTTCGGGCCGAACTTAGCCTGTTCGGTTAGATCGCGAACTCCGAACATTTCCGGGTGTTCGGAGCAAGTTCGAGCACAATGCACCACAATGCACTTTCCCACTGGCCTGAAGCTCGTAATTGGCTACAGCCTTGCACCTGACCACAGGTCTGGTGCAAGACAGGTTCAACAGTATGCCAATCACGGCTCAGAGTCCTGATTGGGCAAATTTTGCCCAATCATGGGCTCACAGAGCTAAGTCCCGCAGCACACTATATAATGTTTCCACGCATAGCTACAGCACGCATTTGAGAGGAGATTTCATAGGAGATTGTTGTTCTGTGTTGTTACTGCCGGTCTGCCACGCTACTGGGGGGTCTGGGAGGGTCTCATTTCTACCAAATATCTGGGAAATTAGGTGATGTGTGTCTTGTCACTGTGCCAGCAAGTATTTTGGGGGTTACAAATTTCTTTAAAACATTTGTGAATTGAGGTGATCTGTCTCTTGTCACACAGCCAGTACCACGCAGTATTTTGGGGCTCACTAATTTCTACAAAATATTTGGGAATTGAGGTGATATTCTGTGTCTTGTCACTGCCAGCAAGTATTTTGGGGCTCACTAATTTCTACAAAATATTTGGGAATTGAGATGATCTGTGTCTTGTCACACAGCCAGTACCACGCAGTATTTGGTGATCTTCTGTGTCTTGTCACTGCCAGCAAGTATTTTGGGGGTCACTAATTTCTACAAAATATTTGGGAATTGTTATAATCCGTGTGTTCTCACTGGCTGCCACCCACCAAGGGGTCTCACTGATTTAAAAGAGGTTTCTGAGATTTGTAAACTGTGGCTTCTCACTGCCACCCATTAAGGGGTCTGACTGATTTATAGGAGGTTTCACTGCCACCCATCAGGGGGTCTCACTGATTTATAGGAGGTTTCACTGCCACCCATTAAGGGGTCTCACTGATTAATAGGAGGTTTCACTGCCACCCGTCAGGGGGTCTCACTGATTTATAGGAGGTTTCTGAGACTTGTAATCTGTGGCTTCTCACTGCCACCCATCAAGGGGTCTCACTGATTTATAGGAGGTTTCACTGCCACCCATCAAGGGGTCTCACTGATTTATAAGAGGTTTCAGAGATTTGTAATCTGTGGCATCTCACTGACACCCATCAAGGGGTCTCACTGATTTATAAGAGGTTTCTGAGATTTTTAATTTGTGTCTTCTCACTGCCACCAATCAGGGGGTCACACTGCATTTTAGGAGGTTTCTGCAAATTGTAATCTGTGTCTTGTCACTGTTGCCAGCTATCAGGGGGTCCTATCAGGGGGGTCTCACTAACTTGTAGCAGATTTCTGTGAATCGTAGTTTGTGTCTTGTCACTGGCACCCATCAGGGGGTCTCACTGATTTATAGGAGGTTTCTGGGAATTGTAATCTGTGTTTTGTCACTGGCTGCCAGCTATCAGGGTGTCTCACTGAGTTATACCAGAGTTCTGTAAATCTTTAATCTTTATACCAGAGTTGAATCAGAGTTCTGTATATATTTAATCTATATATCACTCACCATGTCTGAAAGAACAAAAACGACAGGCAGACGCTCCCAGACACAGATAAGAGGGCAAGCAGCCCCTGTGTCGGGAGGCTGTGCCTCTGGTCGTGGTGGACGTGGTGCATCCTCTGCAGGGGCACGCTTGTCCTTTCTAACTGGTGCTGGCCGTCTTAAGCAGCAGCAACATACAGAGGACTTGGTGGATTGGCTAACCAGGCCATCCTCATCCTTCGAGACCTCTGCCAGCCAGACTTGTAGTTCTTTACAGTCCACCTCAGCTGCCAAAACATCTAATGCAGCCTCCATGTCCACAGCTACTCCTGCCGTAGCCTCGCTATCACACACGGAGGAGTCAGCTGAACTTTTTGACTACAATGACAGTGACATGCTGCTTGAGGATGCGCAGCAAGTACAGGGCTCTGATTCAATCTCTGAGGTTGAGGAAGGGAGTATAATCAACCTAGAGGAAGGGGGTGCCAGTGATGACACACAAATAACTGGCACTCATGTTGCCCCAGCAGCTGCAGCATACTGCCAAGTTGGCTCCTCTATGACCAACCGTAGCACTAGCCAGTCCAAGGCATCAGATGTCAGAGCTTCTCCGGTGCAGAGCGCTGTTGTCTCAAAGAACACATGCAGGAACTCTGTTGTCGCTGAGTTCTTTAAGAAATGTGCAGTAGAGCGCACCGTTGCTTTTTGTAATCTATGTCAAATGAGGCTTAAACGTGGGAAAGATACCGGACACTTGGGTATCACGTGCTTGAGGTGACATATGAACACCTGCCACACATCCCGTTGGTGCAAAACTTTGCGTAGGTCCTTCTCCTCCTCATCTGTCTCTACCCCCACTGTATGTCCTGCCATGTCACTGCCTACAACCTCCACCGACAGGGATGATGCTACAGTAATGGATGAAACCAGGTCCTTCCTCACAATGTGACATCATCCCAGCAGCTGAAGATTTACGCAGCCAGATTACGTTGCCGCAGCTGCTGCAGCGTAAGAAAAAATATAGTCCCAACCATCCCCAAGCACAGCATCTAAATGCCAGCTTAGCAAAATTACTCGCATTGCAGCTGCTGCCTTTCCAGCTGGTGGACTCTGCTCCCTTCCGTGAATTTGCTGAATGTGCTGTACCACAGTGGCAGGTTCCAAAACGCCATTACTTTTCACGCAAGGCCATTCCAGCACTATACCAGCACGTGGAAGACAATGTTATCCAGTCATTGGGAAAGGCAGTCAGCAACAAGGTGCATGTGACTTTAGACACGTGGTCCAGCAAGCATGGACAGGGTCATTACATTTCCTTCACAGCACACTGGGTAACTCTGATTGCAGCTGGGAGGGATCCAAGATGGGGCTCTGTGCTGGAGCTTGTTCATCCACCACGCCTCCAGAAAGCTGCTTGTATGAGGTCTCTCTGCTCCACCACCACCACCTCTCCCTCTTCCTCCTCCTTCTCTGTCTCTGGCGAAGTGGCAGTTAAACCGATGCCTGACAGGGTCTACGCAATGGCTCAAGCAAAAAGAAGCCATACTGTGCTTGAGCTGGTTTGTTTAGGGGACAGGAGCCACACCGGGCCAGAAATTCTGGCAGCTCTGCAGGGCCAGGTACAGAGATGGTTAACACCACGCCAGCTTGAGCTGGGAATGATCGTCTGTGATAATGGCAGCAACCTTCTCTCCGCCCTACGCAAGGGTAAATTGACGCATGTACCATGCCTAGCACACGTCCTAAATCTAGTGGTACAGCATTTCATAACCAAGTACCCAGAACTGCCAGAGCTTCTCAGCCAGGCCAGAAAAGTCTGCAGCCACTTCAGACGGTCATTCCCAGCAAGTGTTCGCCTGTCAGAAATTCAAAGAGAATTCCACCTTCCCACAAACCGTCTGATCTGTGACATGCCCAACAGGTGGAACTTGACATTAGCAATGCTGCAGCATCTGCACAAGCAGAGTATGGCACAAGGACAGGTTCAGGTCAACTTGGTTCCCCCCCCCTCAGTGGCTGATGATCAAGGATGCATGCACTGTACTGTCACCATTTGAGGAGGCAACGAGGATGGTGAGCAGGGACAGTGCATGCATCAGTGACACAATTCCTTTAGCGTTCCTGCTGGAGCACACTCTGCGGGGAATTATAGATGTGGCTCTAGAGGCAGAGCAGCGGGAGGAAGAGGAGGCCTACCCTAGCTCTCAAGGCCCCAGTCTTTCCGCAGACAGCATTCCAGTGGGTCCTACTCAGATCAGACAGGAGGAGGATGAGGAGGAGGAGGAATATTTAAGTAGTGATGGCATTGAAGGTGGGGATTCCTCAAGGGAGGGTTTCGTGTGCCCAGAAACACAAGGGCTAGAGCATGGCTGGGAGGAGAAAGTGCACAATGGGGTCATCCTCATTGACCAGGAAGACTCAGAAGCTAATGCCACCTCCAACCTACGCTGCATGGGCTCCCTAATAATGCAAAGCCTGCTAAAGGACCCCAGGATTCGTGCTATCAAGGAGAGGGATCATTACTGGTTGGCAACCCTTCTTGATCCACGATACAAGGGTAAAGTTGCAGAGCTCATCCTGCCCGCACAGAGGGAGCACAGGATGAAAAAACTTGAGGACGCTCTAAAGCGACACTTGTGTAACACCTTTCCAGGCACTGGTAGGTTACCAAGTGATGACACATGTGCTTGTGAGGCTACGGATGATCAGAGGAATAGTGGTGAAGGCCAGGGCTGCTTGACTGATGCATTTTAAAAAATTTTTAGTCCACGACGCCCAGGGACGTCAAATGTAGGCACCCATTGCCAGCGTCTTCACCATATGGTACAGGACTACCTAGGGGCAAGCCAGACCTGGATACCTTTCCAGCAGATGATCCACTGGCTTACTGGGTGTTGAGATTGAATCACTGGCCAGAACTTAGCCAATATGCTATGCAGCTACTAGGTTGCAAATCATCTAGCGTGCTTTCTGAAAGGACGTTCAGTGCCGCTGGAGGTTTTGTCACTGACAAAAAAGTGAGTCTTTCCACAGACTCGGTAGACCGGCTGAAATTTATAAAAATGAAACAGTCCTGGATCAGCAGCTATCAATCCCCTGATGCTGACATAACGGAATAGATCGGGGATGTCTTCTGCATTCACAAAACCTCCAGCACTGAACTCTTCCACAATACCACAAAAGGGTTACAGTGTGAATGCACTTGCTGCCATGAAAGGCACAATATTTGGCTGCACTGACGCCTGTGCCAGATTTACATCATTTTAATTTTTTTAACCGCATGTTCCACCCCTGCACTCTTCCACAATACCACAGAGGGGTTACTGTATGATGGCACTTGCTGGCCTGGCACCAAAGGCACAATATTTGGGTGCACTGACGCCTTTACCAGATTCATATCTTTTTAATATAGGACCGCATGGTCCACCCCTGCACTCTTCCAAAATACCACAGAGGGGTTACTGTATAATGGCACTTTCTGCCACCAAAGGCACAATATCTGGGTGCACTGACGCCCATTACCAAATAAAAAACTTTTCAATATAGGACCACATGGTCCACCCCTGCATTCTTCCACAATACCACAGAGGGGTTACTGTATGATTGTACTTGCTGGCCTGGCAGTCTGGCACCAAAGGCACAATATCTGGGTGCACTGACGCCCATTACCAGATAAAAAACTTTTCAATATAGGACCAGATGGTCCACCCTTGCATTCTTCCACAATACCACAGAGGGGTTACTGTATGATTGTACTTGCTGGCCTGGCAGTCTGGCACCAAAGGCACAATATCTGGGTGCACTGACTTCCATTACCAGATTTATATCTTTTTATATAGGATCGCAAGGTCCACCCCTGCATTCTTCCACAATACTACAGAGGGGTTACTGCATGATAGTACTTGCAGGCCTGGCACCAAAAGCACAATATTTGGGTGCACTGCCACTGACACCTGTATCATATTCATATCCTCAGAGGAGTTACGGTGTGACAGCACTGTTGGGAATGCTAAAGGACCAATTTTAAAGCACCTATTGTTACTTTCATCCAAAGCCTGCATAAGTTTCACAATAATTTAGCCAAAAAAATCACTAAACTTTTTCTACGTGTCCGAAAATGTCTCCTCTTTTCATACAGACTACCGCCCCAAGCAGTTGTTTATGGATAGATTAAAGGAAAAGCATTTACCGTCTTTTGAAACATAATTTTTGGGTTTTTTAAGTGTTTCTATACATCCAGGTAATCCGTCACTTCATGGGCTGGTTATGGGGACCTCCTTGGCACGATATTTGAAGGAATTTTTCGTTTTTATTTTTAACCCTTATTTCATGGAAAACTCACTGTCCCTTTAAAAACGTTTTTTTTTTACTTTTTGTCCTTGTTTCCTGTCCCCCAGGGCACTACCCGGACCCCCATACACCCATAATGGCAAATATCTAGCATATATGCCCTCTTGGAGGGCACTCTAAAAACCGAATTTTCAGCCCCATTGACTTGTGTTGAGTTCGAGTTCGGGTTCGGGTCCAAACCGAACTCGGGGGGTGTTTGGCTCATCCCTAATCACAACCCCATCCAACTAACAACACGCACCCCATCTCAGGGGCACATTATGAGCACTCCAAGACCTGATGCATATACCTCCAGCCATACCCTCAACCTCCAGGTCCCCCTTCAATCGGAGAACAGAGAGAATGTCTTCTCCAACTTTAAACACACGAGATAGAACATTTCAACTCTACTATCCAAGTTACATTTGGGAAATATCCCCTTGCGGAGGAGATCCTTATAAGCATTAGAAGAACCCCCCCTCCCTCTATAGACCACACACCTCTATAGCACTAATAATCTAATAATCTGCTAAATATGGGTAGAACAGACCGATGATACCCATTTTTTCTGTACCCAATGTTCGATATACCTCATCTCATTAATTGAATCACGCACTTAGAGTCACAACGGTGGAGAACTCCATGATACTTAGACTTCATACTAGAGATGTGCGTTTCAGGTTTCGGAATTTCGGAATTTTCACGAAATTTCCCGATTCGTGGTTTCGGATGCGCCGAATTTCCGAAAATGTTTAGATCCGAAAATGGCAGATCCGAAAAGTTTTCCGAGCCGAAACGAAATATTTTCGGAATTTTCGAATGGACTTGAAATGTGTCAAATCAAAATTTATTGCTTTGAAATGAGGAGAACAGACGTTCCGAAAAAACGAAAATTTCCGAAATTACAAAAAGTCGATACAAAAAACGAGCAAAGTGACACGAAAATACGAAAAACGGTCAAAATTCCGAAAACATGTCCAATTCCGAAAAACGAAAATTTCCGAAATTACGAAAAGTCGATACAAAAACGAGCAAAGTGACACGAAAATACGAAAAATGGTCGATATTCCGAAAAAATATGTACACGAAAAACGAATCGAGCCGAACCGAATCGAAACAGAAATCAGTCGAAACGAGCCAAATCGAAAAGTTTAAAAATCCGAATAATCGAACCGAATCGAACCGAAAAAAAAAATCGGTGCACAAGTCTACTTCATACTAAGCACTTATTTAATCAACTGTATAACAACATGTATACTCGTAATGCAGCTCCTTGCTTTAGAAGCAAAAGGCTTCTATGCGCATACCCATTAGAAAGAACAGGATGTGCTAATGTTGAACATTTGATATAAGATGGATTAATGCTCATCTCTTCTATATTATGTATACTGTGCAGAGAGAAGGATATATCCTTATATGGTTTTTTTATATGTTTTTTATGCCTTACGTTATTGTCATTTTATCAGAATTTTACTGATGAGAAGCTGTTCCAATAAATGCTATGGTCGAACCCTATGCTGCATCCAGTCGTCATCCTTAAACACCACCAGTCACTAGAAGCACCACAAAAAGGCAGCTTTGCAGTACATCTGGATGAGGCTATCTGAAGGATAAAGACATTAAGGAGCAAGCTTCAAAAGGGATATCGCTACACAGCAAAAGGATTCAGCAGCATCCATCAAACCCTAACGAATACTGAAGGGACAAGAGGAGCAGAGGCTGTCAACTTCAAATAAGAGAAAACACGCTGACCATTTTTAAAAGAAAACTTTTTTCTCATCACTGAGACTGACCAACAATAGACATAACAGTGTCACAGCAATTCCACCATTTGGACACTAGGTGGCACACTGATATCTTAAAGAGTTTGTATCATAACTGTTGCACTTAGAAATAATTTGTATTGGACTGTTAGTAGAAATGTATATGCAAGCAAACCTTCTGTCTAAAGCCTATTTGTTGATGCCAATATCAGGATACTGATAAACATTAAGGAACACACCTGACCCTATTGCTCTGTTTACATAGATATATCTGCGAGAAGCGCCGCACAAAGGGGTACCCACATTTTTTTCTTATTCTATTTTGTAGCAGCACTAAGGCTCTGCAACCACCCCTGAGTTGGCAGCACACTCGCACGGTTACCAGACACCAAAAGAGTCTACACACTACAAAGCGCCTTAAGATAATTCTTTTCCTTAAGCTGAAAGTATGGTCAATAATTCCAATGTGCGACGGGAGCGGGCTGGGTGAAACCAGAAGTGTTTTTATTTAAACGTTTTCTGCAATGACACAAAGCATGACTTCAGTTCTGGTAGGGTTGCAACTGAATAATTTGTTCCTACCAGGAACAAAAGCTCTTGCTCTTTGGCTCCCCCTGCTCAGGAAGCATCTTAGATGTGCTCATCGTTCAGGCTTTTCACTCTGCTGCAATCTACTGGTGGTTTAATAGAAATGCCATTAGTTTACTTTATCAGAGCTATAACTCTTTCATTACTGAAACTGGAAATGTAATATTTATTTGTAATCAGAAAAATTGTGTATAACACAGCAATGGGGGTGTTACCTAGACACATAAAAATATAATCGTGTAATCCTGTTACACATAAACAGTAATTAAGGCCCCCTATAGGAAGCACTCACTAAATTGCACTGGTAAAAGTGCACATCAAATCACACGGTGTTACCATGTAGCACTCATATAATGAAAACAATTAAATTTATTGATTAAAAAAGCGCAATATTTGACGCGTTTCATGGCATACACACCACTTCAACAGGTGATGAAGTGGTGTGTATGCCATGAAACGCGTCGAATGTTGCGCTTTTTTAATCAATAAATTTAATTGTTTTCATTATATGAGTGCTCCATGGTCCAGAATTATTTCCATCCATTATTCAAAGGAGGAGTTGGACGCATTTGGGAGATCCCACAGTGGAGTACACGTTACCCAGACCGATTCTGCAGACAACCTGGCAGATGGAGGAGGGTAACAACGTGTGATTGTGTGCACTTTACCACTGCAATCTAGTGAGTGCTTCCTATAGGGGGCCTTAATTACTGTTTATGTGTAACAGGATTACACAATTATATTTTTATGTGTCTAGGTAACACCCCCATGCTGTGTTATACACAATTTTTCTGACTACATGATCATTTAACGTGCAAAGGAGGAAACGTTTGGGGAGTGTCCATACAGATACGTATTCTGTGTTTCTTAAATTGGTGTAGGGTTCTCACACAATATATTTTTCTTTTAATATTTATTTGTATGGTTATGGGGTACCTGGTTTATTTTAATGGGGTACCTGATTTTGACATACCTTACACTGGTGCAGTGCCTGTCAGCGGCAGCCGGGAGAGGGAGACATCCTGTAGTGATCAGGAGGATCCAGCCCACACGCGAGGCATGTGCCAGGCCGCGTGTGTGTGCGCCCTGTGAGGGAGCAGGCCATCGACCTTCGCTGATGATGTCACACGGTGCGCCGTTTGACCTAATCAGTGGGGGCCGAAGGCTAGCCGGCATCTGCTGATTAGGTGCCAAGACTCAGTGCTCGCAAGATGGCTGGCCGGCCGTCCTTCCTCCCTCTTCAATTGGCCTATGCTACCTTGCCAGGTGGCTGGCTATGTCGGCCAGCCAGCCGGCAATGGAGGCTAGCGGCTGACCGGCCCCGGAGGCTAGCGGCCTACCGGGCAAATGCCCGGTTTGCCCGATGGCCAGTCCATGTCTGTTGCCTGCTATTAAAGAGGAAACAAAACTGAAATTATGAGCTTCACTAAATGAAGTGAGTCCTGACATTAACAAAATTCAAACTGCATCTGAATTATGCATTTGCATCTTACTGAATTAAAGCACAAATGTGGACAGATGTGCTTACACAGATCTTTCTACACGTGTTCAACACATTTCTATTTTATGCAGAAAGTGGATATACAATGGAGGCGCTAATAGTTAATAAGTGGTTATGTTTGTGTTGTGCAGCCAACCAGGGTTTAAACACAGAACCTCGACAGAAATGCGTAAATGTACAGTAAAGGGAAGGGGTGGGTCCTAGTGGCGCAGTCTCTTTTGAGAGTGGTCAATTGGGGGTCTCAAGGCATATGATACAAATTGTGCCTAAATATACAATGGTAAATACGGTGTTCCCAGTTGGGAAGTGCACGGCCGAAAAGACCACTTAGGTGCAGCCGTGAATGGTGACACTATGTGAGTAAAAGTAAATTGCGTACATTTCTGAAAAAACACAGTTGAAGTCCAAATGCAAATAAAGTGCCTACAAAGTCACATAAAGTGCAAATGCGAATATAAGTGCATAAAGTGCGTTTTAAAGTGCATATGAAAGTCTTTAAAGCGGTTGCTATATCTAAGTCCTGCTTTCCGAATTAAAAGTGAAAGCAAAAAAAGGGGACAATCCAACCGTCCATATGCTCTATATTAGAGATGTGGGAGAATCTAATCCGGTCACCACGTAGACATTCAAATTTTTGCGTGAAGTCCTGATGTGATGTCTTCGCCTAATTCCTTATGTAAACTCACAATTCCCAAAAAATGGGAAAAAAGGAGAGGGAGAGGGAGAGAGATGATAGGTGCCTATAGACAAGGGAACACTTACGCTTTTTAGAGCCTCGTTTACCGGCTCTAGTGTGAAGTGCCTTGGGCCTGGTTGAGGGTAGCCTCTGCCCTTCTTTATAATTTGCTTGATTGTCTCAGGTACAGAAATGTAGAAGAAGAGAGAGACATCCTCATAGCGTAGCTTATAGCCAAATGCTTATATAGGTAAGGTGAAAATTAGACAAACTCACTGATGATGGAGCCTTAGAATTCCATGCTCAACTTGTTAGCGTGTGGTACTGCCTAGTCGGTGGGTACCCTCACCTCTCTTGTCTGCAGGCAATGTTCCTCTCTTGTATAGATGATGAGTGGGGATAAAAAGTGGAGCATGTGGGACATGTACTGTTTAAAAAGAGTCTTAAACAGAGGTGGTGAAAGGATTTATTGGGACAAGTAGAATTGAGTATAAACAATGGTTTAAATCAATAGTTAAAACAAAAGTAGGAGGGGAGTCACAATATGGGATACGCGTTTTCGGCACTGTCAGTGCCTTCCTCAGTGCATGTGCAGGTGAAAAATGAAAAATGGAGGATCTGAGGCACTCCATGTGTCTGTATTTATATAGATAATCGTTGTGTATTAATTTTCCAAGTTACTTCCGGGTTCGCGGTTTTTTGCGGTCACATGGTGCGTGCCGCGTCATCAAATTGCGCCGCGGCCACCTTGGACGTGCGTTCCATTGGTGTTTGTTTGCGTTTCACCGTGTTCTGTGTGGTTGTATCAGCGGCGTTATGATCTAAATATTAAGCGTTTTAAAAGGGACAGCTCTGGTATATAGTGAAGTGTTTTACAGCTTCACTGCAAGATGGCAGCGTTTTGTGATAGTTCATAATAGGTATATGAAGGGGAAGCTTGCCTAATTGTTAGAGAGAGATGATTGAAGTTAAGAGTGTATATTAATGGTGGCTCTAAGTGGTAGTGGCCTTAAATTGGTATATAAAGAAAATAATAATGGGAATAATATATATAATAAAACAGTTTCAAAGTCCGTCGCCGTCAAGCGCTGAGTGCGCATGCGCGATGGACATTTGAAACTGGGTTGTGAGCTGGCCGTTAAAACAAACAGGTAGCTGCGCGTGTCGGTCACCTACAAAAAAAATAAAAAATTGTCACGAGCGGCACGCAGCTACCAGTTTGTTTAAACGCCGCAAGCCTCGAATCCTCCAGCGGTGACCGTCCTCAGGCTGTGGCAGGCTGCTCGGCCAGCATCTAGGCTCAGGCGAGCCCCCGGATTGGCTTGGGCCTATAGGCCCAGCCGAGCCGGGGACTCGCTTAAGCCTGGAGGTCGGCCGAGCAGCCTGCGACAGCCGGAGGACAGTCACCGCTGGAGCTCAGGGCCGATGTAGGAGGATGTTTCCTACACATACTCACCTACATCAGCCCTTAGCTCCTCCAGCGATGGCAGTCCCGCTTCCAGTGTCCTCTCTCTGTTGGTCGCCGGTATGACGTCACGAAAGCCTTTGACCCTGGCCTTTGACCCTTTGACCCACCCTGCTTGCTCGGCCGGTATCCAAGCTTAGGCGAGCCCCCGGCTTGGCTTGGGCCTAGAGGCCCTGCCGAGCCAGGGACTCGCCTGAGCATGGAGGCCAGCCGAGTTGCCTGCTCGGGCGTCCTCCAGGCTCAGGCGAGTCCCCGGCTCGGCTGGGCCTCTAGGCCCAAGCCGGGGGCTCGCCTAAGCTTGGATATCGGCCGAGCAAGCAGGGTGGGTGTGGAGAGCACATACTCCCCTACATTGGCCCTGAGCTCCAGCGGTGACTGTCCTCTGGCTGTCGCAGACTGCTCGGCCAGCCTCCAGGCTCAGGCGAGCCCCCGGCTTGGCTTGGACCTACAGGCCCAGCCGAGCCGGGGACTTGCCTGAGCCTGGAGGCTGGCCGAGCAGCCTGGACAGCCGGAGGACAGTCACCGCTGGAGCTCAGGGCCGATGTAGGAGGATGTTTCCTACACATACTCACCTACATCGGCCCTTAGCTCCTCCAGCGATGGCAGTCCTGCTTCCAGTGTCCTCTCTCCGTTGGTCGCCGGTATGACGTCACGAAAGCATTTGACCCTGGGTCAAAGGCTTTTGTGACGTCATACCGGCGACCAACGGAGAGAGGACACTGGAAGCGGGACTGCCATCGCTGGAGGAGCTAAGGGCCGATGTAGGTGAGTATGTGTGGAACCGGTGGAGGACTCGAGGCCGATGTAGGTGAGTATGTGCTCTCCACACCCACCCTGCTTGCTCGGCCGGTATCCAAGCTTAGGCGAGCCCCCGGCTTGGCTTGGGCCTAGAGGCCCAGCCGAGCCGGGGACTCACCTAAGCATGGAGGCCGGCCGAGTTGCCTGCTCGGGCGTCCTCCAGGCTCAGGCGAGTCCCCGGCTTGGCTGGGGCTCTAGGCCCAAGCCAAGCCGGGGGCTCGCCTAAGCTTGGATGCCGGCCAAGCTACTTGCTTGGCCGGCATCCAGGCTAAGGCGAGCCCCCGGCTTGGCCTGGGCCTAAAGGCCCAGCCGAGCCAGGGGCTCACCTGAGCATGGAGGCCGGCCGAGTTGCCTGTTCGAGTTGCCGGGGGCTCGCCTGAGCCTGGATGCCGGCAATACACACACACACACACACACATATATGGTTGTTACAGTGTGTGTATGTATGTGTATATATATATATATATATATATATCCACATGGGGTTACAGGGTATATATATACCCACATGGGGTTACAGGGTATATATATATATATATATACCCACGTGGGGTTACAGGGTGTGTATATATATATACCCACATGGGGTTACAGGGTGTGTAATATATATATATATATATATATATATATATATTATACACCCACGTGGGGTTACAGGGTATATATATATACACCCACATGGGGTTACAGGGTGTATATATATACATATATACCCACATGGGGTTACAGGGTGTATATATATATATATATATATATACATACACCCACATGGGGTTACAGGGTGTGTATGTATGTGTGTATATATATATATATATATCTCCTGTAACATATATATATATGACTGCCCTTAGGGCAGGCTTTATACCTAGTAAATGAATAAATCGGATTGGAGGTAACATTTTATTGTCTCAGGTTCTATGGTTCATTTAAAACGTGATTACAGTTAAGAGGATGAGAGCTTCGGGAGGAAAATGTGGGGTTCCAATATAAATTAAATTATAGATTATGTCTCGACCGTTACAATGTAAGGGTGGAAAACAATAGTAGGTTTTGAAGCAGGGTACATTATATTGGGTGGCCCAACGCTTAGTTGTAGAGGTTTAAAAAAAGGGGATAGTGATTTTAAACAAAATTCATCGTGTTGGATAAGGGAAAATGTTAAAACTAGTTAGTGATGTCTTGGGATCTTGTAACGCGATCTCATAAGATTGGGAATGGTGTTGCTATATACAATAGCGGGGGCATAGAGGTAATTTTAAAAATAGAGATGAAGATGGGGCCATCTTATGTTATCTAACTCGTGGCTCAGGTCTCGTTGGATCTCATTTGTCATAAGGGCAGTAGTGGCTCAATGTTAGATGGGGGAGAAAAGATGGTCATGGTGCACCTAGTGTCCTAGTTTGCATGCATGGTTGCCTATCTTTTATATGGAAAGGACGGGATATGGTCTATTTGGTCAACTAGATTCTCAATAGAGTATGACAGTTCGTATTAAGAACTAATGGGACTGTGGGGAGGGGGGGATGGTGGGGAATGGTCGAGGGTAGAGGATGAACAGGTAGTGTTCAGTTGAGAAAGTGACACAGCTCGAAGTCAGCATTTAGTCCCTGCGGTTGGAGCGTCCCTAGGTTGAAGATCCAGCTCATTTCTTCTTTTCCGATTAGTTTTTTGTAGATACCACCTCTCCAGGGTGCTTCGACTTTTCTGATCCCTGTGAAGGTTAAACCTTCTGGGTTCATGGTATGTTTGTTTTTGAAGTGTAGAGGGACGCTGTGGTTTTCGTTTCCATTCCAAATGTTCCTGATGTGTTCTTGAACACGTACACTAAGGGATCTAGTCGTTCTCCCTACATATTTGAGACCGCAGGGGCATATTAGCAAATAGATCACATTTTTAGTAAAACAAGTAATTGCATCTCTGATCTTTATAGGTCCTGTGATTCTGTCAATTTGCGTGATGATTTGTTTCTTACTCTTGGTGTTCCGGCAGTTAAGGCAATTTCCACACTGGTGGAATCCTTTTTGTATGCCAAAATGGTTATGTTTCGTTTGGACCTTCTTTGTTTGTTTTTGCGCCAATTTCACTTTAAGATTGCCGGCTCCTCTACATATCATCCTAGGTTTCTCAGGTAAGATTTCTCTTAGTAGTGGGTCTTTCCTTAGGATCGGCCAGTATTTTCTTATCATCTTCCTAATGTGTTGATTCTGTGCGTTGTATGAGAAAATGAAAGACACATCGGTTGGGTACTGGGGTCCTGTTTTGGGTTTTTTCTTCAGCAGGGAGGTCCTCTCAGTATTTTTAATTTTAGTTCTAATGTCCTCGAGTGTGTCCGGATTGTAACCCTTCTCCAGAAAGTCTGTTTTCAATTTTTTTGACTGTGCCTCATATGTGACCAGATCTGTGCAGTTTCTCCTTACTCGTGAAAATTGGCCTTTTGGAATCCCATCCAACCATTTGGGTAGGTGGCAACTGGTTGTTCCAATAAATCTGTTCACATCAACCTTTTTAAAGAAAGTTTCAGTCTTAATCATGCCGTCCTGGATGAAAATACTTAAGTCTAAAAAATTGATACGTTCGTTGCTCCATGTGGTGGTTAGTTTAATGCCCCTTCCATTCTGGTCCAGTTCTTGTAAAAAAGACCGTAGTGTATTTATTCCGCCCTTCCAGATGAGGAAGATGTCGTCAATGTACCTTTTATAGCAAACTAGATTGCTCTGGTAGTTGGGTAGAAATGATTCTTCCCAGAAAGCCATGAATAAGTTGGCATATGATGGGGCAAACCGAGTCCATTGAGCTGTATATAAAAACCGTTCTGATAGTAAAAATAGTTATTTTCTAAAATTAGGCGTATCCCTTCCAAAATAAAAACAATCTGCTCTGGTTGTAGTGTATTGTTTTTCTTTAAAAAATGTTCAGTGGCCTCTATTCCGTTAATGTGCGGTATGATAGTGTATAATGATTGGACATCGCTCGTGTCAAGGAGCAGGTCGCTTTCCCATCCGATGTCGTTTAAAATATTTAAAATCTCTGTTGTATCTTTCAGGTGTGCCATAGTGTTGGTTACAAAAGGTTGAAGTTGGTGATCTATGTATTCTGATACCCTGCTAGACACTGAGCCCACTCCGGAGATAATGGGTCTCCCCGGTGGTCTAACAGGGTCTTTGTGTATTTTTGGGAGAAAGTAGAACACTGGTGTGCATGGGTGTTCTATTTTCAAATATTTGAACTCCTGGTCGTTAAGTATGCCTAATGAGTGTCCTTCTTCAAGGTATCGGGCAAACTTTTCTTGAATGTCTTTCCCCGGATTCTTATTTAATTTCTTGTATGTGCCCTCATCGTGGAGGATCCGATTCGACTCGTCTTTGTAATATTCAGCCGACATAATTACTGTGCCACCTCCTTTATCGGCTGGTTTTATTTCGATTTTATCGTTGGATGTCAGTTCTTTTAGAGCTTCCCTTTCTTTTCTTGTTAAATTATTAGATTTTGTGGATGTCTTGAGTTTGCCTAGATCGCTCATGATCATCTGCTCAAGGGTGTTTATCTCTTGAGAGATTAGAGACTTAGGAAAGAAAGTAGATTTTTCTTTCAGGTTAGTGTGTTGATAGAACTGGAAGATATTAGGTCTTTCTATTGGATTCTTCAAAAAATATTTTTTTAGGCACAGATTCTTCTTAAATTTCTGCAAGTCAATATACACATCGAATAGGCACCTGACTCTCTATAAGTCAATATTGCACTATCATCTCTCTCCCTCTCCCTCTCCTTTTTTCCCATTTTTTGGGAATTGTGAGTTTACATAGGAATTAGGCGAAGACATCACATCAGGACTTCACGCAAGAATTTGAATGTCTACGTGGTGACCGGATTAGATTCTCCCACATCTCTAATATAGAGCATATGGACGGTTGGATTTTCCCCTTTTTTGCTTTCACTTTTAATTCGGAAAGCAGGACTTTGATATAGCAACCGCTTTAAAGACTTTCATATGCACTTTAAAACACACTTTATGCACTTATATTCGCATTTGCACTTTATGTGACTTTGTATGCACTTTATTTGCATTTGGACTTCAACTGTGTTTTTTCAGAAATGTACGCAATTTACTTTTACTCACATAGTGTCACCATTCACGGCTGCACCTAAGTGGTCTTTTTGACCGTGCACTTCCCAACTGGGAACACCGTATTTACCATTGTATATTTAGGCACAATTTGTATCATATGCCTTGAGACCCCCAATTGACCACTCTCAAAAGAGACTGCACCACTAGGACCCACCCCTTCCCTTTACTGTACATTTCTATTTTATGTACATGTGTAACTAAAAGACTGGAAATATTACACAAGCATAGCATATTCCTTTGTGAATTTACACCAGATATATTTACAGTTGTGTGAAAAAGTGTTGGCTCCCTTCCTGATTTTTTATTTTTTTGCACGTTTGAGACACTTTAAGGTTTCAGATCAAACAAATTTAAATATTAGTCAACGATAACAAGTAAACACAACATGCAGTTTTTAAATTAAGGTTTTTACTATGAAGGGAAAACAAAATCCAAACCCACATGGCCCTGTCTGAAAAAGTGATTCCCCCCCTGTTTAAACTTAACTGTGGTTTATCACACCTGAGTTCAATTTCTCTAGCTACACCCAGGCCTGATTACTGCCACACCTGTTTGCAATCAAGAAACACTGCCGGACTGGCCTACCAGGATGCCGGGAGGGATCCCGGTAGGCTGCTTCATTTTTGGGCCGCTGGGGAGCCTGGAGATAACAGGATGCTTTAGAATCTGGCTCCTCCCCTACTATTCCCCGTCTCTTCCTGTCCCCGCGCACACTGTGTGCACTGGGAGGGAAGGGGGTGGGCTCTGGCTCGGCCCATCCATGGAGCATTTGTCCAGGGCAGCCTCTCATCATGCTGCTGCAGTTGCTCCTCCCCATCCTCCTGCACAGCTTCCTGTCTCTGCAACACGAGGGAGAAAGGAAGAGAGGTGGGGAGATCAGGGCCAGCCTGTGCAGCAGCTGCAGCCAGCCCTAGAGTGGACATCCCATTGCAAAGTAAGTTTGGGATACCCCCTGGGACCCAAGCAGCGTTTGTGGTTTTTTAAATTAGCTCCACACACACACACACACACAGGGTAGGGAGCAGGGATGCCAGGCTACTTGAGACAGCTGTAAAGCTGCTGGCTGTACAGCCTGACTGCTCCCTTGCCCCTAAACATGTATACATCCTGCTCCTTACTCTGTAGCTGCTCAAATTTAAAAATAAAACGCTCCTCTCCCTATCCTACCATCTCTAACTCACTCTGCAGGGAAGGGGCACATGCAGGCACTGCAGACAATGATTATTAAATCTGTGTGTGTGTGTACACAGAGACCGGGGGGGGGTCACAGAGAGAAAGGGGGGGTCACAGGGGGGATCACAGAGAGGGAAAGAGGATCACAGAGAGAAAGAGGGGAACATAGAGAGAGAAGGGATCACAGAGAGAGAAAAAGGGGATCATAACAGAGAAAAAGAGGGGATTACAGAGAGAGAAGGGATCACAGAGAAAGAGGGGATCACAGAGAAAGAGGGGATCACAGAGAGAGAAGGGATCACAGAGAGAGAGATGGGATCACAGAGAGAGAGAAGGGATCACAGAGAGAGAGAAGTGATCACAGAGAGAGAGAAGGGATTACAGAGAGAGAAGGTATCACAAAGAGAGAAGGGATCACAGAGTGAGAAAGTGGATCACAGAGAAAGAGGGGATCACAGAGAGAAAGAAGGGATCACAGAAAGGGGATCACAGAGAGAGAAGGGATCAGAGAAAGAGGGGATCACAGAGAAAAAGAGGGGATCACAGAGAAAGGGGATCACAGAGAAAGGAGATCACAGAGAAATATGGGATCACAGAGAGAAAGAGGGGATCACAGAGAGAAAGAAGGGATCACAGAGAGAAAGAAGGGATCACAGAGATAGAAAGAGGGGATCACAGAGAGAGAAGGGATCACAGGGAAGGGATCACAGAGAGAGAAAGAGGGGATCACAGAGAAAGAGGGGATCACAGAGAGAAAGAGGGGATCACAGAGAGATAAAGAGGGGATCACAGAGAGAGGGAGAGGGGATCACAGAGAGGGGATCACAGAGAGAGAGGGGATCACAGAGAGAGAGGGATCACAGAGAGAGAGAGGGGATCACAGAGAGAGAGGGGATCACAGAGAGAGAGGGGATCACAGAGAGAGAGAGGGGATCACAGAGAGAGAGGGGGGATCACAGAGAGAGAAAGAAGGGATCACAGAGAGAGAAGGGATCAGAGAAAGAGGGGATCACAGAGGAAAAGAGGAGATCACAGAGAAAGGAGATCACAGAGAAAGAGGGGATCACAGAGAGAGAAAGAAGGGATCACAGAGAGAGAAAGAGGGGATCACAGCGAGACAGAGAAGGGATCACAGAGGGAAGGGATCACAGAGAGAGAAAGAGGGGATCACAGAGAGAGAAGGGATCACAGAGAGAAAGAGGGGATCACAGAGAGAGAGAGAGAGGGGATCACAGAGAGAGAGGGGATCACAGAGAGAGGATCACAGAGAGAGAGAGGGGATCACAGAGCGAGAGAGGGGATCAAAGAGAGAAAGAGGGGATCACAGAGAGAAAGAAGGGATCACAGAAAGGGGATCACAGAGAGAGAAGGGATCAGAGAAAGAGGGGATCACAGAGAAAAAGAGGGGATCACAGAGAAAGGGGATCACAGAGAAAGGAGATCACAGAGAAATATGGGATCACAGAGAGAAAGAGGGGATCACAGAGAGAAAGAAGGGATCACAGAGAGAAAGAAGGGATCACAGAGATAGAAAGAGGGGATCACAGAGAGAGAAGGGATCACAGGGAAGGGATCACAGAGAGAGAAAGAGGGGATCACAGAGAAAGAGGGGATCACAGAGAGAAAGAGGGGATCACAGAGAGATAAAGAGGGGATCACAGAGAGAGGGAGAGGGGATCACAGAGAGGGGATCACAGAGAGAGAGGGGATCACAGAGAGAGAGGGGATCACAGAGAGAGAGAGGGGATCACAGAGAGAGAGGGGATCACAGAGAGAGAGGGGATCACAGAGAGAGAGAGGGGATCACAGAGAGAGAGGGGGGATCACAGAGAGAGAAAGAAGGGATCACAGAGAGAGAAGGGATCAGAGAAAGAGGGGATCACAGAGGAAAAGAGGAGATCACAGAGAAAGGAGATCACAGAGAAAGAGGGGATCACAGAGAGAGAAAGAAGGGATCACAGAGAGAGAAAGAGGGGATCACAGCGAGACAGAGAAGGGATCACAGAGGGAAGGGATCACAGAGAGAGAAAGAGGGGATCACAGAGAGAGAAGGGATCACAGAGAGAAAGAGGGGATCACAGAGAGAGAGAGAGAGGGGATCACAGAGAGAGAGGGGATCACAGAGAGAGGATCACAGAGAGAGAGAGGGGATCACAGAGCGAGAGAGGGGATCAAAGAGAGAAAGAGGGGATCACAGAGAAAGAGGGGGTCACAGAGAAAGAGGGGGCCACAGAAAGGGGGTCACAAAGAGGGGGTCACAGAGAAAGAGGGTCACAGAAAGAGGGGGTCACAGAGAGAGAAAGAGGGGATCACAGAGAAAGGGGATCACAGAGAAAGAGGCGATCACAGAGAGAGGGAAAGAGGGAATCACATAGAAAGAAGGGATCACAGAGGAAGAGGGGGTCACAGAAAAAGAGGGGGTCACAGAGAGAGAGGGGATCACAAAGAGAGAGAAAGAGGGGATCACAGAGAGAAACAGGGTCACAGAGAGGGGATCACAGAGGGATAGAGAGGGGATCACAGAGGGAAAGAGAGAAAGGGGATCACAGAGAAAGAGGGGATCACAGAGAGAGGTGATCACAGAGGGATAGAGAGATGGGATCACAGAGGGACAGAGAGATGGGATCACAGAGGGATAGAGGGGATCACAGAGAAAGGGGATCACAGAGAGATAAAGAGGGGGTCACAGAGAGAGAAAGAGGGGATCACAGAGAGACTACTCATACACACCGCACATTGCTGTGAGTTTTATTGCTGTGCAGTTGTGATACGTATCCTTTTCATTTGCACTTACCACAAAATAGGGCTGGTCTAAAAAATATTTTCATGGGCTGCTTTTTATTCCCAGTCCGGCGCTGTCAAGAAATCACTTAAATAAGACCTGACTGACAAAGTGAAGTAGACCAAAAGATCCTCAAAAGCTACACATAATGCCGAGATCCACTAAAGTTTTGGGACTCCAGCGAACCACAGTGAGAGCCATTATCCACAAATGGCGAAAACATGGAACAGTGGTGAACCTTCCCAGGAGTGGGCGGCCGACCAAAATTACCCCAAGAGCGCAGCGACGACTCATCCAAGAAGTCACAAAAGACCCCACAACAACATCCAAAGAACTGCAGGCATCACTTGCCTCAGTTAAGGTCAGTCTTCATAACCATAAAAAAGAGACTGGGCAAAAATGACCTACATGGAGTTCCAAGACGAAAACCGCTGCTGAGCAAAAAGAACATAAAGGCTCGTCTCAGTTTTGCAAGAAAACATCTTGATGATCCCCAAGACTTTTGGGAAAATACTCTGTGGACTGAGGAGACCAAAGTTGAACTTTTTGGAAGGTGCGTGTCCCATTACATCTGGCATAAAAGTAACATTGCATCTCAGAAAAAGAACATCATACCAACAGTAAAATATGGTGGTGGTAGTGTGATGGTCTGGGGCTGTTTTGCTGCTTCAGGAACTGGAAGACTTGCTGTGATAAATGGAATTATGAATTCTGCTGCCTACCAAAAAATCCTGAAGGATAATGTGCGGCCACCTGTTCATGATGACCTCAAGCTGAAGCAAAATTGGGTTTTGCAGCAGGACAATGATCCAAAACACACCAGCAAGTCCACCTCTGAATGGCTGAGGACTTTGGAGTTGCCTAGTCAAAGTCCTGACCTGAATCCTATTGAGATACTGTGGCATGACCTTAAAAAGGCGGTTGATGCTCGAAAACCTTCCAATGTGGCTGAATTACAACAATTCTGCAAAGAGGAGTGGAATTCCTTCACAGCGCTATAACAGACTCATTGCAAGTTATCGCAAACGCTTGATTGCTGTTCTCACTGCTAAGGGTGGCCCAACCAGTTATTAAGTTTAGGGGGAAAGCACTTTTTCGCACAGAGCCATGTGGGTTTGGATTTTGTTTTCCCTTAATATTAAAAACTTTCATTAAAAACGCTAGAAAAGTTAGTATATATCGAGGGCTCTATTACATTCTTCACGCAAACGTTAACGCGTATGCAAAAACGCATAATGCGAGGGGCAAAACCCTTTGCACTGAACGTCGTATTACAATGTCCACGCAAAAAATGTGCGTTAACGTCTACCAAGGGTGAACATGCGCACACGATGCGCGAGCATACTGTACTGCGCGCGGCCTATACTTAACATTGTGAGCGCAAATGCGTTTGTGCGTTGGTATTACAATCTATGCGCAAATAATTTTAACGTCTTTGAAAAGCTGGTGGTAACGGCAAATCTGAACGTCCTGGCCGAACCCAAATACACCAGCCCGAAAAAAAAAACAGCACAGTATAGTTACACATTCTACACATACCCAAACAACAAAATTGAGAAGTTGTGCGTGTTTCCTTTTTTATTGATGCAGCATATATGCGTAGATTGACTTTGACAGGCGCAAATACGTAACGGGAGACAATTGTGGTTCTTAATTCTGATTGGCTGAATCGCGTAAAAAACAGTCGCACACTGAATTCTGCGCGCAACGTTGCTGCGCGCGGTTTTTTGCGCGTCCATTTTACGCGCGTTATTTTTGGACGGATGAAAAAATGCGCGAGGATTGGAATACCAGCGTTGTTTTACGCACGTTAATGTTTAACGCTGCGTGCAAAAATTCACACGTTCTGCGTGCGTTTTTGCGTGAAGAATGTAATAGAGCCCTGAGAGTGAGCATAAAGGTCTCTCTCAAACAAGGTGTAAATATATAGTCCTGCCAATTAACCGGGCCTAACCCACTCAGAAACAAATAACACAACACCTAGGAAGAGTATGGAGACTAATCCCACACTCCCCTAACTGGCAAGGACATGGTGACAAAAATAATCGCAGAATTAGGTAAAACCCACAGACCACAGCCTTTATTGAAGGAAAATAATAAACAGAAATTAACAAACAACAACCACAGTACAGCACAGTATAGTTACACATTCAAAATCTTAAAAGAAAGGTACATATAGGTCAGAAATGAACCTTCAAATAGGACACTTCCATGGTGGCCTGATAGTACCTCTTAGGCTAAGGTCAGACGAAAGCAGTTTTAACGTGCGTTTAACCGCACTAAATCATGGCTGTGCTAGCAGCGAATGATGTCCAATGCCGGGCTGCATATGAAGAACGGCGGCACAAAGGTGCGGCCGCGCAACGCAAGTGGCAAACGAACGCATTTTTTCAAGAACGTCAAACCGCTAGTACTGACGTACAGAGTGCGCTGCGTCCGCATAGTTTGCGTGATTGGGAGGCGTCAGACGCTGCTAATGTCCGGCTAACATAACGTCCAGACACAAAAAGTGTTTTATTGATGATCCGTACAAAATCACGGACGGAAATGCGCATCGTATGACCGCTATCGCGTATTCCGTGAAAAAATGCGTCCATTCATTCGAACGCACTTTTTCACGGACAACGCGAAAGATGCGTTAGTCTGACCCTAGCCTTAACACAGAGTAAAAATTCACAGAACCATAATACACCATTATACCAGGCCACACACATAGAAGCCCATGGGCCATATTGCATTCCCCGCGCATCGGTTTTGCGCGCACGCAAATGCTCATTTGCGCGAAGACAAAACCATTTGCACAGAACGTCGTATTTCAACGTACGCGCAAACAATGCGGTTATCGTTTAACGCGGATGGACTTGCGCAAGCGTGATGAACTGTGCGCGTCCCATACTTAACATTGTGAGTGCAAATTCGTTACGCGGATGGTATTTCAATAGATGCGCAACTTCCTACGAACGACGTTTGCGCGCATAATTTTAACGTCTTTGAAAACCTGGTGTTAACTGCAAATCTGAACGTTCTGGCCAAAACAATATACAACAGCACGAAAAAAAAATACAGCACAGTATAGTTACACATTCTACACATACCCAAACAATAAAATTGTGAATTTGTGCATATTTTTTTTATTGCTGCAGCATGTATACTCAGATTTATTTTGACAGGCACAAAAACATTAGTGAGTCAATTAAGGTGAATTGATGTCAATTAAGGTTCTTAATTCTGGTTGGCTGAATCCCGCGAAAAAAACAGTCTGCACACTGATTTACATGCGCAATGGTACTTAGTAAAAAAAACACGCAAAACGAAGTATAATACGCGCGTATTATACTTCGTTTTGCGTGTTTTTTTTACTAACGTTATTTTTCGACAGATAACGCTGGACAATGTGTGCAAAAAAAATTGCGCAGAGAATGTAATATGATCCCATGTGTACACAACATAAATGATGAAAGATGAGAAGCACAGATAGTACAGTAATTACTCTCACAGACCAATTTAATAAGCAGACTGAATTACATAGTAATGTATAGATGAAGCACAGCACCAATGCATCCAGGGCCGCAGCAGTGTGGGTCCTATACAGGGCCAGTATAAATTAGTAGTATATAAATGAAGCACAGCACCAATGCATCCAGGACCACAACAGCGTGGGTCCTTTTCAAGGCCAATATAAATTAGGATAATCCCATATAGCTATATACAGCCTAGACATTGGTAAAAGGCAAAAACTACACCGGTACCTAACAGTACCATATCTCATTATAGACAGCCATGCAGATTTCATTATTCAGTTAGAAACATATTCCAGTCAGATCAGCTAGTCCAGGGGTCAGCAACCTTGGCTCCCTGATGTTTTGGGAACTACATCTCCCTTGTGGCTCAGTCAACCATTTGGCTGACTGAGCAACGTGGGAGATGTAGTTCCCAAAACATAAGGGAGCCAAGGTTGCTGACCCCTGAGCTAGTCCATATTGTTGGTCGCTATCTTAGAAATAAACTGTCAAAATAAAGAGAGCACTCAATGCGTTTCAACCTCAACGGTCTTTATCAAGAGTGTGGGAGTAGACCACTTTACTCTTCCTAGGTATTATGTTTTTCATTTAAAACTGCATATTGTGTTTAATTGCGTTATCTTTTACTAAAATTTACATTTGCTTGATGATCTGAAACATTAAAGTGTGACAAAAGTGCAAAAAAATAAAAAAATCAAGAAGGGGGCCAACACTTTTTCACACAAATGTACCTGTTTTACTAATGAGACTGTATACATTATACAATTGGCTGTCAGCAGAATTATATCAGTCAAATAACATGGAGTAATACAGACACAAGAATGCAGGGGAAAAAAGAAAAGAGACCAGCTGCTCAAACCTCTGTTACTCAATTTGGCAGTAGATGGCGCCATCTACTGGCCGAAACAGGTTATTTACAGAAAGAAATACAGTGGGTATAAGCTGAAATATTTCTTTATAATTAAAAATAATTTTACAAAAAACACTGGTTTCTGACAATGTTTTTTGGAAAATCACTTGGTAATGAAGGCATTAAAAAAAAATCCAAATCTATGAAGAAATAGCAAAATTAATTTGGACTGTATTTTGTTTAGTTCTCACTTGTGATAAAAAAAATCTTACGCTTTCAGTTATACAACAAATAAAGATATCCAACATGATTCCTGGTACATTATTTTGCCGTCTATTACAGTTATTAACCATATTTTTGCTCTCTTGGTGTCTATATGTAGAATTTTGGACATCTCAAACATTGTTTAAATATTGAACACATTTTTAAAATGCTAAAAATGATAAAAGGGGGCGTGTCCAGACACTGGACTGAGCAGACGTGCGGTGGTGGTGCTCCTGCGACTTTGAGCTTATTTGGCTGCTAATCTGCCTCCTAGCCTCCTAGCTCCCTACCTGTGGCTTGGTTCGGCGTTGGACAGGCTCTGTTTTTGGGCCGGGTAACACCTTCGATTCCCCCAAGAGGTGTTTTGCGCAGTTCCTCGGCCCTTTTGCCAGTGGTCATTTTGGTTGCGGCCTACACTGCGATTTACCCTTTCTGCATCCATGGGGAAGAAGAGTAAGAAACCGGAAGAACCAGAGGCTCCCCGCCATCAGGACATTTTTGGGAGGTATGCAACCTTGTTGACCCCCTCTGCAGTGTGCAGTGGATCCGGGGACACCTGTGTCTGCGGCTGCTCCATCTCCTGTGTGCCCTGAAGAGCCCCAACACCGCTAGCACTGCTTTCTACCAAAGAGAACATTTACCAACTTTATGATGACCTTACAACCCTATGGCATACTGATCTTGCCCAGGTCCAAGCCGATATATCTGCTATTGAGTCTACCTCCTTGTCCCTGGGTGCCCGCTTAGATGTGTTGGAGGAGGAGAGGCTAGAGACTTTGGCCCAGTTGCTGAAACAGACCCCGGACTCCCCCTCTGCCCTCATCTCCGCATTTTGGGTAAGGCAGCGGCAGCACCGGCCGAGGCCCCTCGAGATGTTATTGCAATCACTAAGGATATTGCTGTCCACATGAAAATTCTCATGGAGGCTGGGAATATCCCTGCAGTGACCTATGGTACTATGAAGATAGGTCTACCGGGACCTGCCGTTTGGCGTTTTGCTGGCACGCAGACGTTTTCGGGACATAACTATCCTCCTGAGAGATCGTCGGATCTGCTATCGTTGGGGGCCCTTTTGTTCCCTGGTAATATCGCACTCCTGTCGTGCCTGTCCTGTTACCACCCCTGAAGAGGCTCGGGTCTTTCTGGAATCTCACCTGCTGCTCCTGATGATTCCTGTGTCCACTTGCCCGCCACCTTTGATGCTGCTTCTTTGGATCCAGGCTGAGAATGCCATCTAAATTTATTTATTTATTTTTCCCTGTGATACGCTTTATTTTTCGCTAGAGCTTTGCACCCCCCTTTCTCCCCTCCTCCTATCAGATGGTTGATTTGCACGATGGTGTTCTTCCCCACCCTTCCCTGTATTCAGAGACGCTTTGGCTATTTGAGAATATTTAAATTTTTCTGAAGACATGCCCCGGCCGGGTATTACATGCTGTTATGTGGAGTCGATATTTTGAAGACTATACGGTTTCTCTCTGAATTCCCTCCCTTGTGTTTTTTTTTAAAATAACGTTTTATTGAAAAGCAGTATGCAACATTAGCATTCAAGTCGTAAGGCAAGAGCCATGTACTTTTCAGTTTTTATCAATAACATATAGAAATAAGGAAAAGGGTAAATGAATAACGGTAAGTGAACAAAAGTACGCAACCAGAAAAATAAAAAATAAAGAAGGGGGCCTGCCCAAGCCCCAAGAAGAAAGACGGGAAATAGAGAGGGAAGAAAGGGAAAAAAAGGGGGGGAACACTCGTCTGAGAGTCTGAGGGACCTCACATAGGGGTTATCAATACAACTCTGCATGCAACGTAGAGCAAACACAAAATGTTAAAGGCCAGCCACTCCCGAGGAGCCCATCTGTTCTAGCCAAGGGGACCAGACTTTATAATAATTAGGCAATGTGTGGTTAGAAACTGCTGTAAGTTCGTCCATTAGCTGAACGTCTCTAAGTTTAGCATAGATGCGGTTAAACGCCTGGACTGTGGGACAATTCCATCTCTCGGCCAGGACCCTCTGGGCCGCTAGCGCAATCTAGGCAGTATATTCATCTTTATACAATGCACCTGGCCTACCCACGATATCACATATTTATCCCAATTTTCCATTTCCAACCGGAGGAGGCGCCAGAGAGGAGTGTAATTTACATCATATAATCGGTCCGGGTCCCCAGATAATTGTATGCCTAAGTAAGTGATAGAGGAGGTGGTAACCTGTATGGGATAGGCAGTTCGAATGGCTGCTATATCTGTCGGGGACATATGAATAGCCACAGCTTCCGATTTGGTGACATTAATCTTATACCCCGAGATGCTAGCAAATTCCTCCAATCTGTGAAAAACTTGTGAAAGGGAGGACATGGGGCGGGTAAGTGATAAGAGGACATTGTCCGCATACGCTGAGAAAACATAGCATCCTCCCTTACAGCGATACCATGTATGGCCGAGTCAGCCCGGATCCTTCTGAGCAAGGGTTCAAGAAAAAGTGCAAATAGAGCAGGGGATAATGGGCATCCCTGTCTAGTGCCATTATAGATAGGGAAAGGTGTCCGGGCAGTCCCAGGTAGAATTATTTGAGCAGACGGCGAGGAGTATAAAGACCGAATGGCTTTCAATAGAGGGGGAGGGAGACCTATGTGTTGCAGGAGAGAAAATAAGTAAGGCCATTCCGCTCGGTTGAAAGCCTTCTCTGTGTCCAATGAGAGAAACAGAGAAGGCTCTCCACGTGAATAGGCATGCTACATGAGATCAGTCACTCGTTTGGTGTTTTCGTAAGCCTGCCTGAGAGAAATGAATCCGACTTGATCTGGGTGTATAAGTCCCCCCAGGACTGAATCAAGACGTATAGAGATAATTTTTGCAAAGAGTTTAAGATCTGCGTTTATGAGAGAGATTGGGCAGTAGTTCCCCACCAACTGGTGATCCTTCCCTGGTTTAGGAATCACGACAATAGATGCGAGTAGGGAATCAGGAGGGAGGGCTCCACGTCCAATAAGTCATTAACCTCCCTGGTGGTATTCCCGAGTGTGACTCGGGGTTAAATTTCGCTACCGCGAATGGTAACCCCAAGCCACACTCGGGCTGGATGTTTACTCACCTCCTCCTAGCTCCCTCGCTGTCCCCCGCAGTGTGATCGCGGCGAGCTGCTTCCTGGAAGGCTTCCTGAGAGTCACACGATGCAGGGTGGGCGGGACCAGCATAAAAGAAATCTTTTTTTACAGTTTACATTTTGGATTATACAGTTCATTATACAGTTATGAACGGCCACTAGGTGGCAGTACAGGATAAGAAATAGACCATACATCGTCTCACCCTTGCTTGCAGACAGATTTCAGTGTTTTTTGTTGTATTTTATTGAATATCATTTATTTGCATTATTTTGGATAATTATTTTTGGGATAATAAATTATTATGTCGTGTTTGAAACTTTATCGGACTCAGTGTATTTACTTTTTTTATTTATTTATTTATTTATTTATAACGGATTTTACCAGTAAGGACTCTTGATTGCACGGATTTCAGTGCGTGACTCCTAATTATTACAGGCTAACTATGTACAAAAACACGTTTCCTTTAAAAAAAAAATGAGACGCTTTTAGACACGAAATTTTGAAAAAATTAGACCGCCAGGGAGGTTAAAAGTGCAACGTAAATGCGGTACCAAAGTGTCCGTAAAGGACTTATAATAATGGTACGGCAGTCCGTCCGGCCCTGGCACCTTTGCGGTTTCATCAAACCCAATGGCCAACTAATCTCTTCCTGTGTTATGGGAGCCCCCAAGGCCACCTTCTGTGCGTCTGAAACCGATGGCATGTTTTGCAATGTCGTCCTGTAGGGGGATATTTGCAGTCGTATGTGTAGGGGAGTGGTTATATAGTGTGCTATAATAGTTAGTGAAGAGGGCTCTGATGGTCCGAGGATCAGTATGAGTTTGGCCTCCTTCATCCCTGAGTATGGCAACTCCTTGTGTTCTGGCCCTAGGGCGTAGTTGCCGCGCAAGAGGGGTGTCCATTTTATTAGATCTCTCATAGTACCGCTGTTTGGACCACAATAGAGATCTACCCACATCATCTAGGAATAGCCGATTAAGGTCAGTACGAACCTGACTAAGGGAGGAAAAAGTTTCCGGAGATGGGTTGGTCTTATGAGAGAGTTCTAATTTTCTAAGGTTGTGTTGCAGTGTTTGAATATCCCTACTCTTCTCCTTTTTATGATGGGATGCTAAGCTAAGAAAAGCCCACTCACCACGGGTTTGTGAGCCTCCCACTGCATCTGAGGGGATGTGTCCTCCATGTCGTTTAGTTCAAAATAATCCTTCAGAGTGGAAGCAATGGAGTCCCGGACCCCCGGTTTATCCAGTAAAAAGGGGTCCAGGCTCCATTGCCTGCCAGTCAGGGACGTAAATGGTCTAAGGGTGAGTAAGATATCAGCATGGTCCGACCATGTTATAGAGCCTATAGTGGAGGAGGTTACAGCTGGGACAAAGTCAGGAGACAACAACATCTATTTGGGAATAGGAATGATGAACCTGCAAAAAAAAAGTGTAGTGTAAAAAGAAGGATGGTGCACCCTCCAAATGTCAATGAGGCCGAGACAGCTCACAAAATGATAAAACTGTCAGTCCTGGGGAGTAGCCGAGGTTGGGTCAGGGTCGTTTCGGGGATTAGATCTGCCCAGAGGGGGGCATAGAGTGGCATTAAAGCCTCCCCCTATCAACAATTTGCCTTTGGAATGCATGGAGAGAAAATCAACAGTGGACTCCCAGAACGCCCGTACTGGGCCATTCGGGCTGTAAAGTGAGAGGAAAGTATAGCATTGGTTGGACACCGATCCCCTAGCTAACACATATCGGCCCTCCTCATCTGAATGCACCTCCTCCACCTGTAATGGACAGGAATTGTGAAACAGTATAGCAATGCCGTTACGTTTCGGAGAGGCGCAGGAGAGGAAGACCCTGGAGTAGGCCGGATCCATCAATCGGAAGGCTGCCGTTTTCAGAATTCTAGTCTCTTGTAATAGCGCTATATTGATTGATTTACGTTTCAATTCACGGAACAAGAGCCTCCACTTTCAAGGCAAATTCAGGTGTTTTACATTTAACCCCTTAGTGACTGTGCGGTTTTACACAAATCCGTCTTTTAGTGACCGCTGCTGTTTTTACGTTTCTGCGCTGTTAGTGTTTAGATCAAATTTTCCTCTTACTCGTTTATTCAACCCACACATATTATACACCCTTTTTCCCCGCCATTAAATAGACTTTCTAGAAATACCATTATTTCCATCATATCGAATAATTTACTATAAAAAAAATTATGAAATATGAGGAAAAAAAATGGTAAAAATACACTTTTTCGTAATTTAATCCCCAAAATCTACAACCACCCAAAAAGACCCCGGCTAAATAAGTTCAAAATTTTGTCCCGAGACTAGAAATACCCAATATTTACATGCGTTTGCTTTTTAACCCCTTCACTGCTGAGACAGTTCACCTATGTGCTCATTCTGACCATTTTGTGCTAATTATTTTTAGATGAAAGCCTAGGTCCTATTTAATTAAACCCCCCCAGACAAAAAAAACTTTTAAAAAAAAAACATTTTTTTCTTTAATTTAATTAAATTTTTTTATTATTTTTTTAAAAAAATTTTCTTTTAATTTTTTTTTAAAACCAAACCTGGTCATGTTTGGTATCATTGGAAAGGCCATAATCAGGCCTTTCAAATGATGTCAAATATGACCATCTAGCTGCTTAGGATCCCTTTATCTCTACATGGCAGCTAGATGGTTAACTGGCCCACTGACATCCTCACACATATGGTGAGGTTGTCAGTGGGTGGGGGGGGACCTGGAGGCTTGGCTGACATCCAAGATGTCAGCCCCCCTCCAGGTTCGAATCGCGTTTTGGAGCCAATTAGTGCCGAAATGCGATTCGGCAGCGAAAAGGTTAATGCCATACACCGCTGAAAAGGGGAGACTCTCCCCTCTCCAGCAGTGCAAACGGCATCTCCCTAGCTTCAATGGTTGGGGAGATAGAGGGCTCCGAAGGAGCCCCCGCTCCCCTCCACTGAATTGCATGGGGACGCCTGCTGATGACGTCACCACGCAGCGTGGCGACGTCATCAGCCTCGCCTGCCCATGTAAATCACATGGGCAGGCTTCCTCCCTGCCAGATCGCCATGGGATCCAGCGAGGGAGGGGAGTATCGGGCGGGAGGGGGATTAGGCGCCCCTGACGTACCCTGTACGTCCGTGGGTCTAAGGGAGACCTGTGGACAGGACGTACAGGGTACATCAGGGGTCCTTAAGGGGTTAAAGATAATACCAAAACTTTAGTCATATTGGCAGCTATAGAGATGAGCGGATACTAGGCCCCCAGGGTCCCCCCCTCCGGCCTCTCAGTCCAGCAACTCAAACATAGCTTCGATCGTCTCAAGGAGGGAATGGGAGGGGAAGGCAAGGGAAAGGAGGACAGAAAAGAGTGGGAAATAGAAAGGACCTCGTGGTGGGCAAGCACGAGGCTGAAGGAAAGCACCCACCGAACAGGGATACCGAAGGGAGGGCATCCAGGGGTGCAGGAGATCAGAGGAAAACGGAAAGATAGCCAGTTGGGAGTAGGAACGGAGCATCTCAGAACACAGAGGCCCCGACTCCCTGCCGAGGAATAAAACAATAAGAAAACGTGAATTATTCTCTTGAGTTAGAGTATACATCAACATCACGATAGAGGCCTAAGGCATGTCATATATCAACATTATAAGCATTGCATATCAACCAAAACTTTGTACGTAAAGAAAAAAGGCATCCGCCTGCCACGCACAAACTAACCCCCGCCATAGCTCCACCATGGCAGTGCGGAGGGTAGGGATCCCCAAGCAAGGGACCAAGTAGCAATATCACCCCGTTGCAAATGCGGTCAATCACCAGAGGCGCTCCAGTCCCGTTCCAGGAGTGGAAGGGCTGTGGCGGGGCGAGATCTGCAATAGAAGGTTGTACGGGTATATCCAGGTTACGTAAAAGATCTTTGGTTTGATAGAGGTATGTGTACGTAAAGGGTCGGTTATTTTTGAATATCATGATCTTGAATGGGAAACCCCAGGCGTACCGAATTCCATGTTGGCATAACAGCTCCGTGACCTCCCTCCATTCCCTGTGTCTGGCCAACGTAGACGGAGCCAGATCCTGGTGAAAGGAGAGTGCAGCCCCTTCATACTCAACATCCTGAGCTTTCGCTGCTTTGAGTAGGGCATACTTTGACGCAAAATAATGCAGTCGGGCTATCACGTCTCGAGGAGTAGTCGTATTGGTTCGCCTCCAGCCCAGTGCACTCACGTTGTAATTTAGCAGTGTATAAGTCCGGTAACAACCGTTTCATAATTCCCAAAAAAGTAGAGGCCAAATCTTCCGTGGTAACAGATTCTGGCAATCCCCGGAGGCAGACGTTATTACGCCGTGATCTATTCAATAGGTCCTCCAAAGCCTCCTCCAGCGAAAGTACCCGGGCATCCAGGGCCTCTGCATGGTCCGCCAGAGTGTTAGTGTAATCTGCCACTGTGTCTGCTCTTTCCTCCAGCCGTGCTGTGCGTTTGCCTATCGCTTTAATATCCTTGGACAGTGTGCGGGTAGATTTTGCCAGTTCAGCTGTAATAAATTCCTGCAAGCCCAGTATGTCAGGTCTGGTTATGGGCTCTCCCCCTGACATCGAATCCCCATCCAGGGAATGCTACGGTGAGTGCGCCCGGGCACCATCTTGGATTTGAGAGTCTGAGTGTGGCCTTGTAGCAAAAATCAGCATCACCACTGTACCTGCGTCCTTTTGCTTTTTGGGGGTCTTCAGCATGTTGGGAGTGAGTTCCTACCCCTCCAGGGTGTTTTTGGCAGGCGGATGGTGCATTTATGAGATAACCTGCAGCAAGGGAACCGGGAGCTCTCACAACATGCGGCTGGAGGCTCCGCCCCTCCACACTCGCTTGTTTTGATGATGGTCTTCCCCCTCCTCCTTTTTATTGTCGCCTTGGGGTGCGCCACAATGGCGGATACCATGGCTCTGCCTGTCATTATTGGCCCCCGAGTACCCAGGACATACTGTCCTCCTTGACCTCCTGTTATCCCCCGGGCTATAAGGGAGCAAGCCGGGAGAGTTACGTTAATCGCCACTACTGTTTTTCTCTCTTATACCACCCTCCTCCCTTTTTTTGTTTACCATCATCCGCGGTGATGCCCAACTGTCCTGCAGGGCTCCTTTATGTTTGTTCCTACCTGACTTCCCCCAGTCTAAAGTCACTCAAGAGCTCCCTATTAACATACCTCAAAACGGAATGCACCTTTATTATTACACTCCAAGGCTTTTGAATCCTCCCCCTTATTTCTTGGACTGTTTTTACTGTGATGTATACCTTCTGGCCCTGCAAGGTCATATGTGATGGTCATTTTGTGACACTGTTCAAAATCAAAATCTTGAAAGACAAAAAAAAAGATAAGATATCTTTTTCTACAAAACAAACCATTCATTGCTCCGGTGTTTGAATATGTCACTTCACATGTAATGAATTGCTCAATTTACAGGTTATTAATCTAAAATATATATTGGGTTTTATTATTAATTTAGAATTTCCAGTAATGATAGGGTACTCCTAAATTACAACTTGACTGTACACTTCTGCAACCGAATGCCACATTTTCAGACGAGAAGATACTGTAGTTTCTAAAAATTGTGTTATAATCATAGGGACCACAAAATATGGTTTAACAAGTCCTCTTTGTTTACCGTGTCATCAAGGTTTTTCCTGGAGAAATATTGAAAACCAAATGGAAATAAAGAAATATAAAGAAAAAATGGCAAAAAAAACTAATTTCCTCTAAAAAGAGGGAATAAGAGTTAATCTTAAACGGAATGGGATTAAACCCACGGTAAATGGAATACAAAACAACACATATTTTCCTGGATGGAAAAACCACTGGGAAAAGTAGATTAACTCAAGTAATAAAAATACAAACTTTATTAACCCCTTAAGGACGGGAGTAATTTTACAACTTCGGCGCTGTTTCGGAAGTAGAAGTTTGCTGAGCTCATTTTGACCATTTTTAAGTCACGTATTCTTATACCACCCAGACAAATTATATATCGTTCTTTTCGGCAGACTCGGCAGATTAATAATATATCATTATTATATGTATATGTCATGCCCTGCCAAAATGCTATAACAAAAAATTTTAAAAAATTTGAATTTTCAATAAAATTTCAATCTTCCACAGTGTGTAAAGTGTTTTTTTTTTTTAATTTTATTATCCGAGGCTCTGCGGTCATATTCTATTGGGTAGATTTGTTAAAAAAATTAGAACGGTGAACCCATTTTTTTTTTGGGGAGAAATTGCGTGATTTTAGCTAAACCCCCCAAAAAAAAAAATCATTAGTGAAGCATCATTGTTCACATTATAATTGAAATGTGAACAATAGTGCTGCATTAAAAAAACAAATTTTTTTTTTATTATTATATTTATTATTTTTTTATTATTAATTTATTATTTTTTTATTATTTTTATTTTTACTTTTTTTACACTTTTATTTCACTTTTACCATGGTCATGTTTGATATCATTGGAAAGGCCATGCTCTGGCCTTTCCAGCAATATCATACATGACCCCCTAGCTGCAAAGGACCCCCCTATCTCCTGCAAGGGATTTCCATGGGAAATCCCTTTGCAGCTAGGGGGTTCCCCGGTAAACTGACATCATCGCGCATGGCGCGATGAGTCAGTTGACCGGGGGTGACCCAGAGGTGGGGGCTGCCATCCAAGATGGCGGCCCCCACCGGAAATAGGCCGCGATCGGGCACAAATTAGTGCCCGGTCGCGACCTGGCAGCTAAGGGGTTAACCCCCCATACATCGCTGGAAAGGTCAGGCTGTGACCCTTCCAGCGATGCTGGCCACAGCCACCGGGGACCAAGCGATCGGGAGATAGAGGGATCCGAAGGATCCCTCCCCTCCCCTCCAGGCGCTTCCCCTGCTCCGGCGGGGGGGGACGCCTGAAACTGACGTCATCGCGCCACCGGCGCGATGACATCACAACGCCGGAGGAGGGATCACACTGATCTGAAGCCCGCCTAATGCAGGACGTAAATGTACGTCCTGCGGCGTTAAGGGGTTAAGGATCACGATTAAAATACAAACAAATGGTGTAAGAGCAAGTATTATAAACTCCCTCCCCAGATAATTACAATGGGGAATGTAAAGGGATGGCACTATACAGTCATGTTTAGAAGTTAAAAATAATAGTAGAGCAAGCACTATAGGTTAGCCTTGTACATTCCCAATATACATACACATGTACACAGACGACACCGTAATCTATACCAGCAAACCAAATCTCCCACAGATGGAGGCCGTGCTGCAAGAACAATTCACAGAGGTAGAAAAGTGGATCAAACATAGCAAATTTTTTTAAATACTGACAAAACGGTAAAGATTCTCTTTGGAACAGCACCTAAACTACATATATTGCAAAATCCCCATCTATGTGTGGGGACAAAATCAAATGGCACGCTGACCACAGTCACTTCTCTCAAATATCTAGGTATGTGGTTAGAGCCAAATCTATCCTTTGGCCCCAACATCGAAAAACTCTCATCTAAAATTTACCCCAAACTAGGTGCCCTGTACAGAAACAAATCCTGCCTGAACCCCACGGTAAGAAAGCAAATTTTGCAACAAATGCTTATGCCAGCTATTGATTACGGAGATGTAGTGTATGCAGCGGCCCCGCATAGAACCTTCAGAAACTTACCACACTGTATAACTCATGCTGCCGCTTTGCGCTACAATGTAACTACATGACCCATTGTGACATGTTAAAAGAGCTAAACTGGCTGTCGCTGGAGTCTAAACACCCCCTTCACCTTTCCAAACTGGTGTTTAAGAGCTTTTCTGGGAAGTTGCCACCCTATCTGAATAGACTGCTTCCTACAGCAGTTCCATCATCCTATAACCTCCGATCCAGGACCTGCACCTTACTTGCAATACCACAATACAAAAAGACAGTGGCTCGGTCCTCATTTTCCTACAGAGCACCACAGTTATGGAATAACCTCCCAGACGCCATCAAATCTTCCCCCAGTCTAAAGTCACTCAAGAGCTCCCTATTAACATACCTCAAAACGGAATGCACCTGTAAACATGTGACATAATGACTTTATTTTCTACATATTTATTTTCAGTTAATCTGTATATTTGTGTGTTTTTTTAATAAAAATTGTATTACTTTGTATTTCTGTAACAACTGTAACATTTTAATGTTCTTGAACCCAGGACGTACTTGAAAACGAGAGAAATCTCAATGTATCCTTCCTGGTAAAATCCTTTATAAATAAATACATTCATGGGTAGGGGCAAAACTGCTGGAGTAGCATAGGTTGGAGATGGTTACCAGTGAGATTGTATATTGTTGCACCTATCATAGTGGATGCAGTAAGAGAAGGTAAAAGAGTACTTGAGTAACCCAAGGAAGGATACACCACAATAGGTTTCCTCAAAAAATACAAAATTTAACCGCCATAGTGACAGGATAGAGGAAAAAAATATATGTGGTTTCCAACAATAACTGCAGTTGCAACAGTTTATAGACAAATCAATAAAAGGTCACAATGCCCCTCTTACTAGGCTGCAAGCGTGTCTCATTTAAATTAGCGATTCCTGATAGGTCTCCTTAGGGTTGGGACCATATAACAAGGATCGATACAGATAGTTCAGACCAGAGTCACACTCTTGTATATTTACATGGGTGGCAGCAAAAATGGTAAAAATTAACGTCTTTTTCATACTTTTTCAGTAATTTTTGACGGATGAAAAAATGTGCTCAGATTTTAATACCAGCGTTAATTTATGCGCGTTAACGTTTAACGCTGCGCTTAAAAAAATTGTGCTGCGCGTGCGCTTTTGCGCGACCAATGTAATAGAGCCCATCATTTTTTGATGACTTGTGATGACCAACCATAAATTATAGATGTCACGTAATTGAAAGGTTGCATTTAGAAATGTATTGTGAGTGCTACAAATGAAAGCTATATACAGTAAATACAGAAGCATGCAGGATAAAACCATGGAATATGGGAGCATAATTTGAATGAGCAAGGAGGAGCAATGTGGCATCACAATTTTTTTGCTGCTGCAAACATTTTGCACAGGGAGCTGAAGGAGTACCTTGAGGCAACGCTGAGGGAAAGGGCCAAGAATGCATGCATTAATGAGGCTGGATAGTTGCATATTCGACAAGGTCACCACTGGCATGGATGGAGGTCCCAGTGTCGAGAGGTGACACCAGGGTAGACATTTCCAGCTCGGCATACTGAACATCTAGGTCCATGTGACCAGAACTCTGCAGGTCAGAGCATTAGAGATTGTGAGAAATTTACAGAATAAAATTCAATAAGAGAGGCGTGGGTAAAGCATAGGGGAGGGTTTGGACAAAAAGAAGAGGCAATATGAGATATATTAGACAAGGCAAATAACCAACAAAGATGGAAACAAACAAGTAAATGTCAAAGAAAAATAAATGTCACAAATAAAAACATTATTAAAATCAGGAAGTAAGAGGCCAATGTATTCTATAAAGGTACTTTTGTGTGTTCATTCATGTGTTTTAGTTTATATTTGACGTTTAACCGCTCGCTCCATAACCCCCATTGCACCTTTCCTGATCTATCTCCCTCACAGCCCCATGCATGCCATTAGTTATGACACTTAATATTCCTATCATTCTCTGTGTTAATTTTATGTATTTTTGTTGCACCCATTATACAGTGCTGCAGTTCTGTTGGTGCTTTATAAATAATTTAAGATTTTGTTAAGTCATGACATAAAGTCATGATTTTATTAAAAACACGGAGGCGAGTATTTAATGCCAAATGTCTTTATTACCACTTCACAGCAGCAAATTTAACAAAAAATAAATGGAATCTGCGAGTATCCCCATAGCATATAGTATAGTCCATGCCCATATACAGACAACGCTGCCTCATCACTTCCTCTTTCTTGAAACAAAACGAATCTGGAACAACATGAACCAACGACATGGAATCCGGAACTGGTCAACAACAGGATAGAAGAAACACTGGAACAGGAGTCATGCAGCAGACGGAATCCACCCTTTAGAAAGCTGAAACAGAATGCATAATGTGAAGAACGCCAGGAGCATGTGGCAAGAAACCGTACAAGCATCCCTCATAGAAATTGAATATGACTATTAGCATATCATTAGCATCAGACATAAATACATCACCAGTTTGGGCGGGTCAATGAATTGGGCAGGAAATACACGCGTCCGTGTCTTTAATAAAATCATGACTTTATGCCATGACTTAACAATATCTTAAATTTTATTACAAGACACGAAGGCTCATATTTAATGCCAGTTCAAAGCAGCGCAATAGTTTTGGTGGACCAGTGATCCGTCGGTCTAAAATAGAATTGTTTGAACGTGGATACTCTGGATCAATCCGCTGCCTTCATGATGTCCTCTAAAAGAAATCCTGCGGAAAAGGCCTTAGAAACCATCGCACCCCTTGCGGAATGTGCTCCAAACAAAGGTATCGATACCAGCTTGAGACATAACCCATCTCATCCACCTTGCTAAAGTCATCAATGAGACTGGCCTAAAAGGACAGCAATATGAAATAAATAATGGTCCAACAGATTGAGTGCATAAGGGAGCTGTACGAAGTTCATACTCCCTCAAACAACCAACCTGGCAAAGATCAGGATGATCTGGAAATTCTGGATAAAATACCGAGGTAGAGGTAATTTTAGTTCTACGAGATATAAAGAACATGACACCCTCCGGGTAAAAAGTTCTCGCGTGGACATCTAGGGCCCTCACATCCGATACTCTGCGACAGGATATCAGACAGAGTAGCATTACCAATTTACCAGATAATTGCTGCAGGGAAAGATCTTGGTTAGGGCCCCACTCAGAAAAAAGAGTGAAAACTGCCGAGACATCCCAAGTCGAAGAATACTTTGGTTGAGGAGGTCGCGATAAGCATGCTCCCCGCAATAACCTACAGACCAAAGGATGTTTTCCTGAAAACCTATATGTTGTGCTGAAATAGCTGAACGATATAGGTTAAGAGAAATCGCTACCTAAATGGTAGAGCGTAACTGGATTATACCAAATGATAAACAAATTTAATAAAGAAGGGTAATAAGAGACAGAAGGGATTACCCCTAAATATTCCAGTAACAACAGTTACTCTGATAGAAAATCAGAGTACTAATGTCTCCCAGAGACCAATGATTAATAATTAACTTTTATTGAATAGAGTTAAAATCGGCAAACAATTATACATGAATGGACAGTGCTCACAAAACATAAATTAAAAACAAGAGACAATTCTGCTGAGAGGGTGATAATATATGGTAGCAAAAGATGTAATCAATAATCAATACAATAGGTAGCCTTCGAGGGTTACCTCAAGGTATTGTAGCGAATAAAAGTGGTAACCAGTTGGATGATAAGCCACTGCATTGAAATCAACCAGAGAGGTCAAGAGGAGCTCTTGTTGAGCATAAATTAGCTCAAATAAATCAGGATATGGATGCGTTTCAATAATTGTCCAAATTCCTAATGTCAATAAGGTCCACCATCGGGGCATGCATAGATATCCACAAAAGGAACAAGGAGCTCCAATCTACAAAAAGGCACACCTTTAAACCAGCAGAAAAATCAACGAAGAGAAGCTCTTGTTTAGAGGTAAATAGGCTCAAATAGCCCAATGTGAAAGCATTTCATTTAATTGCCCAAATACATAGTCTCAATGGAAACCTTTAACAAAGTATACATGCATTTAGGGATATAGAAAATGCAGATCACCGAAAGAAAACAAGAAGCTCCGATCTAGGGTGCGCCTCTTTAGATCGGAGCTTCTTGTTTTCTTTCGGTGATCTGCATTTTCTATATCCCTAAATGCATGTATACTTTGTTAAAGGTTTCCATTGAGACTATGTATTTGGGCAATTAAATGAAATGCTTTCACATTGGGCTATTTGAGCCTATTTACCTCTAAACAAGAGCTTCTCTTCGTTGATTTTTCTGCTGGTTTAAAGGTGTGCCTTTTTGTAGATTGGAGCTCCTTGTTCCTTTTGTGGATATCTATGCATGCCCCGATGGTGGACCTTATTGACATTAGGAATTTGGACAATTATTGAAACGCATCCATATCCTGATTTATTTGAGCTAATTTATGCTCAACAAGAGCTCCTCTTGACCTCTCTGGTTGATTTCAATGCAGTGGCTTATCATCCAACTGGTTACCACTTTTATTCGCTACAATACCTTGAGGTAACCCTCGAAGGCTACCTATTGTATTGATTATTGATTACATCTTTTGCTACCATATATTATCACCCTCTCAGCAGAATTGTCTCTTGTTTTTAATTTATGTTTTGTGAGCACTGTCCATTCATGTATAATTGTTTGCCGATTTTAACTCTATTCAATAAAAGTTAATTATTAATCATTGGTCTCTGGGAGACATTAGTACTCTGATTTTCTATCAGAGTAACTGTTGATATAGGTTAAGCGTTCGATAAGCTTTTCCTTTAGCAAATTCTTCTGATAGAAAGGTTGAAAAGGTTGAAAAGGAATCCACGTCTTGTCCCAACTCCCAAGCACCAGCTAGCCCAGACTGACCAGGCACTCTTGTAAGCACGGAAAGTACTGGGAGCCTTTGAGGCATCGAGGAGGCTAGTAACTCCCTGTGAAAGGCTTGGGACAGAGAGAAATCCCCTGAGAGCAACCATGCCATCAGCTGAAGATGGCCCGCCTGCACCAGGGGATGAAGTTCTCCGTATGAATTCGTTAGGAGAAACGGAGGAGTTGGTAGAAGACGAGGATAATCCATCGTCATCGCTAATAGAAAGGGGTACCATGGCTGAGCTGGCCACCACGGGGTTATTAACACTACTGATGCTATATTCCGCTGAATGTGTAGCAATGTCCGTCCTAGCAGAGCAATGGGCGGAAATGCGTAGAGTCTTCCCCCTTTCCATACCTGTAGCATAGCGTCTGTTGCCAGAGCTTCTAGATCTGGACACCAGCTGTAAAACTGTAGCTGTGTGTTGAGCCGAGTGGCAAATAAATCTATGGAAAAAGGTCCCCAAAGATCCTGAATTTTTAAGAAAATCTGCGTATCTAAACGTCAATCGCTGCCGTCCCTCAGGGATCAAGAATGCCAATCGACTACTACATTGTGTAGCCCCAGAAGGTATTCCGCCTGTAATTGGATATTTCGTTCTAGACAGAAATCCCAAAACGTTTTGGCTAGCACGGCTAGAGGCCGAGATCGAGCACACCCTAGCTTGTTGACGTACTGGACGGCGGACATGTTGTCCATCTGGAGCAGTATGCAACAATTGGAATTGGTCTTGGAGAAACTGCGGATCACGAACGATCCAGCTAGAAGCTCTAGACAATATCTATGTAGAAGACGTTCCTGCGGTGACCATAGGCCGCCTGCCGAAACATCCCCACACCGAGCTCCCCAACCATGCTGACTGGCATCTTCTTCTATCACTATATCTGGAGCCGAGCCAAATATGGCACGCCCGTTCCAGGCCTCCATATTGTCCAGCCACCATTGGATTTCTTGACGACACTCGTCGTCTAGTTCCGTGATGGCGTCGTAGGACTGTGACTGATGCAGGGCCGCCGCCTTTAGGCATTGTAGCGCCCGATAGTGCAAGGGGCCTGGAAATATTGCCTGTATGGAGGCTGACAGAAGCCCTATAAGGCATGCCAGATGTCGAACCGAGAGTTTGGGTGTCTGTAAAGCTCTCTTTAACTCTCGACGAACGTCGCAGAGTTTGGAGCGTGGGAGGCTTAGAGTTTCTGTGGTGGAATCTACTGTGAAACCTAGAAAATCTAGTGTCTGTGTGGGTTGTAGAATAGATTTTTTCAGATTTATCAAGAAACCCAAAGTCCCATGTAGGTGGTGCGTAAGCATGTGTTCTGTGGGAGCCAACTGGGGGATATCGTCTAGATATACTATTAGCTGTACACCCTGCGCTCTTAGGAACGTAGCCACTGGTTTGAGGAGTTTCAAAAGACACCAGGGGGCTGAGGATAGGCCAAAAGGGAGGCATGTGAATTGGAATTTCTGGTCTTTCCAGATGAATTGTAGAAGTTAGTACTGATCGGGATGGATTGGGACCGTTAGGTAAGCACCTGTCAAATCTATTTTTGCTAACCAATCCCCGGGGTATAGAAGATCTCTGAGGCAATGTATACCCTCCATTTTGAAGTGTTGGTATTGGATTAATTGGTTTAGGGCCATATTACATACTTGGTGCTAACTTAACCAGAGCTGTTGTAAACTTCCCAGAGCCATTATAGCCTATAGAGGTTTTAAGTTTACAACTGCTCTGGTTAAGTTAGCACCAACATAGTAATACTGCACTTAGTGTGCAAAGGTTTATTACTGGGCGATGACCGCCATCTTTTTTCGGTACTAAGAAAAGGTTGATTAAAAACCCTGGAGTTGTGAAAGGTACGTCTTGAATTGCCCCTTTCTCAAGGAGGGAGGCAATTTCTTTCTGAATCAATACAGTTGCCTGTAAGGAAAAAGTTAATGGGACTGGAGGACACTCCTGGACAGGAGTCTGAATGAAATCTATCCAGAAATCCTGTACTGTGTTGATTATCCAAGGGTCTAGTGTTATTTGTCTCCACATCTGGAGAAAATGAGCTATTCTGCCCCCTACAAGCGTATCTGGTATTGAACAAGGATAAGAAGTCAAACTTACCCTGTGGTCTGGATCTATAAGATCCACGTCCATGTCCTCTGTTGGTGAAGGATCGTTGCGGGTAGAAACGTTGCGGTTGGTAGAATGGGGTTTGTTGAGTGTTCCTTTGATTAAAGGAAGGGGCAGGAGAACCACTTTGGGAGTTATAAGAGCCTCCGCCGGACAGTCTGCCCCTACGACTGCCGGCCCTGTCAAAAACCCTTGTGGGTGGTGAAAATACTTTTTTCATGTTTGCCTGTACATTAGTCATAGTGTTAAAGGTTTTTGCATATTTGCCCATACGAATAGCAAAATTGTCACTAAAAAGGCCTTTAGCTTCCGGGCCAAGATCTTTATTCGCCAGTGAAGTAAGATTGGGATCAATGTGGAGTAGAATAGATTTTCTACGTTCTACAGAGAGGGCCGTATTGGCATTGCCCAGTAGACAAAGTGTCCTTTTGGCCCAACCTCTGAGTTGAGAGACATCAGGAGACGCCCCTGTGGCACGAGAATGCTCAAGCATTTATAACATTTGGGACAAAGGTCCCAATGCATCCAATAATTTGTTCTGACATAAGCGGAAGGAAAAATCCAACCCTTTACGAGGGTTCCAACCTGTATTAGCCAGGAATTGTATCATGTCCGGTTCAACATCCGGTGTTTGACAAATTAGATTTTTTGTAGAAGGTCTAGGGCACTCAGGGCACATATTAGACCTGTCTTTTCGGGTTAAAGCCGTTCTGACATATTTATCAAGATATTTCTCAACCTTTGTTGTCAGAGCCCAGTCTGATGATTTAGGATGTTTTAATTTTAGTTGGATTAAAAGAATCATCATCCGATGAATCACCGGCCACAGATTTACGTGGAACTAAAGCGCCATGGAGCCAGGAGACTCGGACGGGGCTTCTACTTCATTAGGGTCCGCGGTTGTACCGTCAGAAACCCCTGAATATTCGTAATCTGATTCCGATGGGCCTGCATTCCTGGCTTTTTTCCAGGATCTCGCTTTTGACACCCTGTGAGTGTGGGCTCTTTTGCGGGACCGTCCCTTGCGTTCATTTGTGGGAGAATCACCACCATCATAATCATGAGATGCTGACCGACCCCTATGGGTGCAGTGTCTCATTTTAGTTTTGGCTTTACCCGATTTTTGAGGGGTCTTATCAGTATATGGATTACTGGGAGTGACCTCAGTAGTATTAGTGCCCTCTTGTGGCATTGGAGTAATTGGTCCTGCATGTGTGGCCATAAAATTAGCCATGAATTGTGCAATGGCCATAACCCAGGGCTCAGTTTGTAAATAAATTTTCCCAGGTCTGGAAGTACTAGGAATAGGGGCTATGGTATTAGGAAGGGGCACCATGCGATCCAACCTGGGAGGAGGCATCTCTCTTGCATCAGAGTTCTCCGAACGTGCAGGGGGTTGAGAACGTGACATGTTCTCCCTGGAGTGCGAGCGACATGTTGCCGATATTATGAGGAGGTTCGTGCTCTTTTTCCCTGCACAGCGCGTGCAGCCAATGAGAAGGCTGTTGCTGGGCAGACTGGGTGGGAATTAACCAAGCGCGAGCACTGTAAAAAAGCCCGCTGTTGAAACAGGAGGTTTTTATGTGAGAAATTTTAGCGGATTAAAGCAAAATTAAAGGGAAACGTTGACCATATGTAACTAATACACCTATTACACTTGAAGAAAATAAAATCGTTAAATTCCGTCGGAAAAAACGGCGAGTTGCATTATTACGCCCACCCCCCCGGTACCGGCCAGCACCGAGGCATATTAACAAAATTATATACAGAGTAATTTGTTGTGGGAGAGGGGAAAACCGCTAAGATAAACTGAATCTCGAATACTACAGAAAATAGCAGAGAGAAAAATATAGTTATCTCTCCGTGAAGCAGCAAGAAAGAGGAAGTGATGAGGTAGCCCTGTCAGTATATGGGCATGGACCATACTATATGCTATGGGGATACTCGCAGATACCATTTATTTTTTGTTAAACTCCTGCTGCTGTGAAGTGGTAAAAAAGAGATTTGGCATTAAATATGAGCCTCCATATCTTGTAATAAAATTATGATTAGCAGAAAGTCATTGACTATTATTTTGAAAAGCTTACAAAATTGTCTCACATTATTAATATAACACTGCACATTATGCATAATGTTTGAAGATGAAAGCCAAATTATAATAATTATTCTTCAGTTTCAATGCATGTCGTAAACATATATTTATCTGAATTTATCGAAGCAAAATGCAATGCATTATACATGATGACAACAGAAATTCAATAGAGAATTGCATAACATTGCTTGGTCCCAGGGCAAAGAATGACCTACTGGGACTCCAAAAAGTAACACATACCAAAATCCAACATAAGAATGTTTTACATAGTGAAATCATCTTATATGAACACTGTAACAGATCTCGGTACCCTGAGTGGGTCTCATCGTTTAATACTGCTTTCTTGCCTGACCCCCATGCTCTCCCCAGCAGGCTTTCATGCTTTGCCTCAGTCATTAGACGAAGCTTGAGGACAGGTAGACATAAAGAGTCTTGCTAGCATCCCCCAAAAATAAGACGACACGTAGATCTGGGACTTTTGAACAACAACCGAACACCTTCAGTTAAATATACACAGTCACAGGTGGTCCTAGACACCAATGGAAAATCACACCATGGCACCCCCTCCCCCCAGCCTCAAGTGAACCAAACATGTCCATCCATGAAACGAGATATCATGTAATCACAGTCTGAGCATCAGATAATGGGCAGTGTTTGCCCGACTAGTCAGGTCAACAAAAGACCACTCAAACATACAACAGATAATAACACTAACATTCCAGAGAGGGGATGCTGGAAAAGGCTACCATAACCCACCCAGTATCCCTTCAGCAGATAGCAACAGATACACATAGACCATAAAGATAGACAGATGCACAATAACATTGTGTAATCCTTGTTATGTATGAATAAACACCTTTCACCCTATAGGCATAGGGTGACTTCAAAATAAGAGGGCAGGGAGATAATATAGAACATCAGGCCTGCACCTCTAAAATACATCTCTAGGGCCATGTATCCCAAGTTCAAAGTGACGCAAGTCAGACACATTTTGAATGTTCTTTAAACTCATCCACAGGCTCTATTCCAGTTTGTGTGATAATCTATAAGTGCTAGCTGAAATCCCATTACAAGACCAAGGCATTTCAAGCTCTATCACCATGAGTGATAACAATCCGTTGGTGTGCCTTCCTAAAAAATTAGTTTAGTTTCATATGAAGAAAATCTCATCCGAAACTCAATTTGTTGAACTATCAATTTAATTTTGGATAGAGTTGCATCAATTTGAATGCTAAAGAAATCAAGTTGTAGAGATCAGTGGCTGTGTCCTTGCGGATGGATGTTGAGATCGAAGAAGAGGATGGATAGCGGTGGAGAGTAGCTTTGGATTCAGGGTACCAATGTGCCTTCGAGGAATTTGAGTAGAAGCAGGAGTCTGGGTTTGTGGCAGGAGATGTTTACAAAAATGAAAACGGGTAACTGTGACATAATGGTGGGCTTGTCACTCACAAGGACCAAGGGTGCTATAGCTTGACTGCTAGAAGGTGGCATCAGAGCACTGCTGCTGCCTTCCTGCCTCTGCTCTGCATGTTAAGTTCACCTCCCAAATCTAGGGTACCACTATACTTCCTGAGAGTTACCCCCACCAGCTTAGCTAGCTTCACCCTTATAAGTCCTGAAAAGGGACAAGATACCCACAGCCCCAGACACAAATGGTTCCCAAAAATACTGGATAGAAATGGTAATCACAACAGTCACCAAACAGCCAACACCAGATTGCCATAACGATGACGGCAGTTTCAGGTTCCCCCCCGGCAGAGCTGGGAGAGTGCCTGAAAGGAAGACCCCTAGACCCCTCTCCCCCTCGATCGGGAGAACAAAGAGAAAAAAGTGAAACAACATTGGAAAGGAAAGTCTGACCTTTCTAGCAATGGCTCTCTTTAACCCCTTAGGTGCCAGTCTACGATCCAGCACCAAATCCAACTTCTACCAGAGGTGGCTGACATCTTGGATGTCAGCCAAGATTCCCGGGCCTCCTCACCCCAAAACTGATATCATCGTGCATGGGCGTTGTCACGTAACGCGAGCCGCAGTGACAGAAACGCAGGCTTAAGCAAATCACTATCCGTCTACACCAGACCCAAAATAATGACTTTGCGGCCCACAATCCCCCATGCGCGCTTGCCTAACTATCACGGCAAGGCCTTCGCTCCACAAAGGCACGCCACTTGATGAAATGATCACAGGGTTGCAAAGCAGTAACAGTCTACACTCGACCCTGAATACTGACTACGTTTCCCACAATCCCTGTACCCACTTTCTTTATACTATTCGTCACACTGCCACCACAGACCAGGACTTTGTCCCAGGATGCCTAATACCTGAATCATCTGGTATCAATCTGGTCTGAGACTCTGATTATGCACCCCAAAATAGGGGAACAGTACAGCGACTGCACGCCACCACAACTCACTGTTTGGTAGATAGACTCGAGCTTAAACAAAGGCAAATCTCTATGAAAATCCAGTCCTTCAGTTAGCGTGGATTTGAATATCAGGCAGAAGCAGATCTTAATAAGTTGTAGATTTTATTATGATAAAAAAAAGATATATCACAGTGCATTTGGGTTACAGAAAAATAGTTATGATAATTAATGCTTACACACACAAACAGAAAAATAAAAGGGAGATAACAACAGATCCTAGTTACTTACAATATACGCTGGAGGATCAGTCGCTAGGGAGGTTCTAGTAGGAGATGGCAATATTTCTTCAATTGTTCGATTGACCTCCAAGAAATAGCAAGGAGCCCGCGCTGGACTCAGAATATATGTAGGCCTTCCCTGTTCCTCTAAGGACAGCCCCTAGCTGGTACAGCCTGCTTACTACATTCCCCAGAATCCCCCTTCCTGGTGTTCCATGGGCATGCTCCGTTCACTTCTTATTTAGTTTAATTCCCAGATATAATATCAATCATCTCAAAATCGTCTCTGCGATCAAAGGATGTGCCTGCTTCTTTGATCTATGTGATCAAAGGGACTGCCGCTATGTCTGGAGAAAAGCTCCTTGGTGTGAAATGCTTGTGGACTCATGCAGGGATGGGACAAGGGACATTCCGTTAGAGCAAATGGGTAATTTCTACCCTTATCATGCAGATCAAAGAAAACCTATTCTGCAACAGCCTGTGATATCCCTTCAAAAGGGCTTAGTGGCCAGCACAGAGATACAGATCATTAACATTTTAATTACTTTTCTAGAATACACTAGAAACTGAGGCATTTACTAGTCAGCTGTGCAGCATTGGTAACTTGTATATATGTATATATAGATACAATTAGTTTGTTTATTATTGCAGAAGCCACTTGCACATGATAGCAATTCAAAGAATTGCATCCCAGAGCTCCTGTTTTACACTCCCCATGTGCAGCAAGGAACTCTGGGTAGGATATGCAAATGACCCCTGCCTTGCTTTTATACATCCTGGGTCTGTTATTACACAGAACCCTAAAAATCAATGCTATGCCAAACTATGGCTTTCTAGCAGAGATAAGGTTTATGCAATTGGTCAAAGCCACTCCTAGGACAGCGCTGTTTCAGGTTTATTGGACCCTCATCAGCTAGGAGCTAGGCATGATGACCAGTTGCAGTGGATGCTTGGACCTCTAGGGTAATTCAGTACTTACAAGGGTTGTGGTGGAGAACAAAAAGCGAGATAAAAAGCCTCCATGCTATAATTGGTTTGTTTATTATTGCTATGATGTGCAAGTGGCTTCTGCAATTCAAAGAATTTCATCCCAGAGCTCCTGTGCTACACTCCCCATGTGCAACAAGGAACTCTGGGTAGGATATGCAAATGACCCCTGTCTCGCTTTTATGCATCCTGGGTCTGTTATTACACAGAACCCTAAAATCAATGCTATGCCAAACTATACGTATACATAGATATAGAGATAGCTATAGTGATAGATATACAGATATATATATATATATATATCTCTAATCACAATATATCTCTCTAATCGTGACACCTCCCCCAATAAGAGGCGCTACGAGAGGGGCTCTCATGCCTCTCTCATGCGTCTTACAACGGGTTTGCCAACTGGGCATCTGGCAAACCACATGGAGTTGCTACGGGGACTGGACCTTCCCAGGCGGCATGTATCTGGTTCTGTCACAGCGACAACAGTACCCATGCTGCCGGCCTTGCCTTTTGAAGGCTTCTATTGGCACCTTCGCAACCCATCTGCTCCAGTATGGAGTGGGTGACGCATAGGTGCCCATGCACTTTCCCCACCAAAGCTTGCACTCCATCTTGCAACCACGTCACGCAGCCCCTCCTTTTGCTTATGCAGCCCCTTCTGGTACACCTTTTGGGGATGCACATGTGGCTCGTTCTCACCTGGCACCTCCGTCTTACAGCCAGCATAATGCTCAGAAACAGTCCCCATTTTTACAGTAGGGGGTACGGGAAAGCAGGGTGAAGAGCAACGCTCCCCTGCAAACATCTCCCCTGCATCCGCCAACGGAGTCAGGCATCGCACCTGGCTCTGGGCAGATGGCTGGGAGGTCACGGGGGCCAAACCAGGACCCGCTCCCTCCCCCTCTCTCACTGCCTCCACACATTCAGAGTTTGGGGAAACATACAGTTGGGGCACCGGATTATCCACGCTCACTCTTGACCCTTCCCCAATGCATATAGTTTCCCCACTGGATCAAACAGTACATCAAGCACACCTTGCTCCGTAACCGATGAGCATTCAGCTGTATTCCACTCTCCCCCACAGGGAGGTTGCTCAGTACCAGTTTCCTGTGGGACCGGGAACCTGGTTGGCTTTCCCCCAGGGCAACTCGCATCCACCCAGGCCCTGCCTCCTGACCACACAGCATGCGCCCAGTGCCGCCTGCAGCCTCAGTCGCACACGACACAGACTGGCATACCACAGTATCCTGCCCATCCAGGACGTTCTGCTCTCTATTCCTTTCACCTGGCAGCTCTGACCTGGATCGTTCAGGCACTGGGTAACACTGTTTCACCCTAGGCCCTTCCTTCTGACCACCAGCATGCCCTCGGCGCCACGCACAGTCTCAGAAACATATGGCACAGGCTGGCACACCGCAGTATCCTGCTCATCCCAGGCATTCAGATGCCCACACTTCCCCTCCAGCACCACCGACCCAGTTGGTTCTGCCACAAAGGAACCTACCTTGGTCCTTTGTTCTCCCTCCCAACCACATGGCAGCACAGACCCACCTGAGTCTGGTCTAGGCAGGCACACCACAGTATCCTGCCATCCCCCAGGTATTCTGATCCACGCCATTCTCACGGGGCACTAGAGTCCTGCTTGGTTTAGACGCAAGCAGACCCTCAGTCATCCCTTGCCTTTGCTCCCAACCACATGGCGCTTTCACACCATCGCACAGCAGAGACGGGTCTTGTGCCCTACTCCCTGCAGACTGCCAGCAGGTACCCACTGCTACCATGGCAACGCTGTCTTCATACACACGAGGTCCAGGGGACCAGCTGACTCAGGTGCAGGCGGGCATTCACTCACCCCCTGACTTTCTTCCCAGTCACACTGCCCCCTCATGCTGCCACACAAAACATCGGACACACCTGGCGCAGGCGCAGACTGACTCACTGCCATCCCCTGCCCTCTTTTCCAGGTATCCTGTTGTGCACTCCCACACACAGCCCTCCCCACTGTAGAGCCACTAGTGGGCTTGGGTAAATCACCTGCATCATTTTCCCACACATACTGTGACACCAATTTACGCAAATCCATGCCCAGTAACACATGTGTAGGAATATTTTCAGACATCCCCACCTCCCGCAGACCTCCCCCCACTCCTCAATCCAAATAAACCCGTGCCATTGGCACCGCAGGACGTACCCCACCAAAACCTTTTACGGCTAGAGTCCTGCCAGGAATAATGTCTGCAGGACTGACTAACCCTGGACGCACCAAAGTTACTTCAGCCGTCGTATTGCACAACCCCACAGATACCTGAGTTCCGACAATGACTGCTTGTTTGTTTACGTTGGCACTGCTCTCCGACCTGGTCACAATTTCACAAACAGGACAGAGGGTGATGCTGAGGGGCGTCCTCCCCCAGATGTGGGTGCAGGCTTCTTCCTCACCGGGCACGCCGCCAGGAGATGGTTTACAGTGTTACAAATGAAACACTGATGGCTCACACTTTTTCCAGGAGAAGGAGGACTCGTTCCCCCTTCCCTGCAGAGACTGGCACAGAGGGGGGCGCTGCCGCCGTGGTGTTGGGAGGTCATGGTGAGTTGGGCTTCCATCCAGACGATCCTTTGGGGAAACCTCTGCTCCGGTCCACAGACGCTCTGTTGGCCGCATGGAAATCTGCCAGCTCACCAGCTTCCAGGGCTGTCTTGGGTTTGTGATCCAGAAGCCATTCCTGGATATCAGGTGGGCACAGCTGCACAAACTGCTCCTTGATCAACAGGTCTTCCAGGGCACTCAAGAGGTCAATCTTCAGTCCCCCTGACCCATTGTCGAAATAAGGTGGTCAGGTGGCCCACGACTGCAGAATAGCTCTCTGCGGTCCACTTCTGCAAGGACCTGAACTTCTTGCGATATAGGAGGTTGTACCGCCACTGTAGCGCAGCTTTAATTGCCTCATAGTCTGGTCGTTCTCAGCTGGTAACGCTGCAAAGGTTTCGAGCGCTGGACCTTTTAGCCCAGGAGTGAGATACCTGGCCTATTGATCCTTGGGCAGCTAGTATTGCTGACAAGTCTTTTCAAAACTTTGCAGGAACACATCCAGGTCCTCATCTTTGTCCAGAGTGGGGAAGTTCTCGGCACGAGGTCTGGGCGTAGAGAGATCAGCAGCGCCCGCAGGGGCAGGAGATAATGGTGTTCTGCTTGCTTGTGTCATAGCAAGCTGTTGTGCCCGTTCAGCTTGGCGCTCTGCAGCTTCTCGTTCACACTCTGCTCTGCGTTCTGCCGCTTTTCGCTCACGCTCAGCTCTGCGCTCCGCAGCTTCTCGTTCAGCTTGGCACGCTGCTACTTCTTGTTCACTCTCCACACTGTGCTCTGCAGCTTCTCATTCAGCTTGGCTCGCTCTCTTGGTACTGCGGAATGAGCTGAAGCCGCATCTGAGAGTCCGCAGAGTCCACGTGTTTTAAAACAGTCTGCAAGTAAATATCCAGGGCATTATCACCCTTGAGCAAAGCACTTGACACTGTCCTTTCCACCGGACTTGAGCTTCCTTCGGCTGGGTAAAGAACGGCACCCTGTTCTGCTACATCATGGTTTGCTTGCTGCGCCACATAAACACCGAGGGCTTGCAAAAGTTCACCTTTACTCTTGTCTTTCGTCAAAATATTTTTTCTTTGCACAGCTGTTCCAAAGCTTTTTTGGATTGTTGATGAGCCATCCTCACTCCAGCCAAATAAAAGATAGAAAAGAAAACAAAGGAGGGAGGGAACTGCTGTGTGTGTAAGTTCCAATAAATGCACTGAGTTCTGCTCTGGAAATTGGTGATTCACAGATCCATACACTAATCCTGATATTGCACCGCTAGCCACCAGTTGTCACGTAACGTGCGTCACGGCGAAGGAAACTCGGGCTTAAGCAAATCACTATCCGTCTACACCAGACCCAAAATAATGACTACGCGGCCCACAATCCTGCTCGTTCTTGCCTAACTATCACGGCAAGGCCTTCGTTCCAGAAGGGCATGCCACGTGATGAAATGATCACAGGCTTGCAATGCAGTATCCATCTACACTCAACCCGGAATACTGACTACGTTGTCCACAATCCCTGTACCCACTTTCCTTATACTATTTGTCACACTGCCACCACAGACCAGGACTTTTTCCCAGGATGCCTAATACCTGAATCAGAGCTGGTTTGAGACTCTGATTATGCACCCCAAAATAGGGGAACAGTACAGCGACTGCACTCCACCACAACTCACTGTTTGGTAGTGTCAGGGTGCTTGTTCCGGGGTGGCAGTTTGAACTCAATATGCAGTGATATGTAGGAGTCACACAGGTTACACGGCACAGAAGGATTTATTAAATAAACAAAACAGGAAGCAAACGGATGAATCAGAATAACAGGCAAGCAATAGATTCTATAGGTTGTTTCCAGAGGTTGCTTGAAAGTTCCACTTGAGAGCGGGGGGTTCCACTTGAGAGCGGGGGTTCCACTTTAGAGCAGGGTACCTTTTGAGAGCGGGGATTCCACTTGAGAGTGGAGGTTCCACTTGAGAGCGGGGGTTCCACTTGAGAGCGGGGGTTCCACTTGAGAGCAGGGTACCTTTTGAGAACGGGGTTTCCACTTGAGAGCGGGGGTTCCACTTGAGAGCGGGGGTTCACTTGAGAGCAAGGGTTCCTTGTAAACAAGCAGAGTTTTAGTAAGCTGGAAACAGGATGTCAGATATACAAAGCTCTTGGGAGAGCAGCCTTCTTCTTTTACAGACAAGCTGAACAAAATAATGAAGCAAGGTGTTGTGGGTGCGCCACCCTTAAATAGTGATAGATTGAACAGAAGGGTAGGAGTACCTGTATCTGCTATGGTGAATGGCAAGGTCCAAAATAGTGCAAAAATCAAAGCTGAAAGGGGCTGCCAGGTTATAGGCAGCAAGGAGCAGTCTTTGGTTTATTCTTCTTGCGCCGCCTGCTGCTAGGACATGACAATTCTGCCCATCAAGGAACGCACTCCGGGTGGTTAACCCCTTAGGGACCTTGGACGTACCATGTACGTCATGGCCGCGGGTCTCTTTTAGACCCGCTGACGTACATGGTACGTCCTGCGGTGTTTTGAGCGCTGGAAGCGATCGGATCGCTTCCAGCAGCTCAAACGCCATTGCAGGATGCCTGGGAGTCCAGGCATCCATGCAATGGTAGTTACAAGTGCCGGCGCACCTTGTGATCGCTCCCCGGGAGCAATCAACATCCGGTTTTACCGGAGAGGTGCCCGGCACTTCTAGAGAGCGCTTGAAGCGATCGGATCGCTTCCAGCAGCTCCAGGGCCATTGCACGCTGCCTGGGAGTCCAGGCATCCGTGCAATGGCGGACAGAAGTGCCGGGGCACCTTGTGATCGCTCCCCGGGAGCGATCAACATCCGGTTTTACCGGAGAGGTGCCCGGCACTTCTAGAGAGCGCTGGAAGCGATCGGTATCGCTTCCAGCTGATCTGTGTATATTGCAGGGATGCCTCGACATCGAGGCATCCCTGCAATATGCTTACCTGCCGCCAGTCCGTCCGTGATCGCTCCCCCCGAGCGATCACTTCCGGTAGCGGCAGGAAGTACTGAGTGCCACGAGGTATCGTGGCACTCAGTACATAATAGATCACATGAGTGATCAGGTGCTCTGCTGGGTGCCTCGAGGGATCAAGGCACCCAGCAGAGTAAAAAAAAGTGTAAAAAAAGAAAAAAAAGTTAAATAAAAATAAATAAAAAGGTATAAAATAAAATAAACTGACAGCCAAGATGGCGCTGCCCTTCTAAGGGCAGGGTCATCTTGGGGCTGAGTGGGATGTTCCTAGCCTGCCTCATCAGAGAGGCAGGCTAGCAACATCCAATCAGAAGTTAGAAAAAATCAAAATAAAATTTCTAATTTGTCAGGTCAGGTCAATATTTTGTAAATATTGGCTCTGACCTCTGTGATTCTCCCTCCCTCTCCTCACTTGTGTTTTGGTGAGCGAGAGAGAGAGATCAGATTTGACAGGTTAGAGATTTTAGGTAGATTTAGTGAGATTAGAAAAATTGAGGCAGATTTATACAGAGAATTTAGGGAGATTTAGAAGAATTGAGGCAGGTTTAGAGTGATTTAGAGAGATTTAGGTGTTTATTTGTATTTTCTTGTGAAACCAAACGGTTCTTCTAAGAACCAATAATCCGCTTATATATATAATAATTATAAAATTTTATAATCTATATATAATGTCTGAGAGGGTGTACAGCGCCGAGGAGGCATATGCCATCCTGGCGTCAGAATCTGAGGCATCTGCGCCAGACTCAGACCCTGATTTCAACCCCGCTAACTGCTCAGAGACGTCGCTAGATACATCATCTACGCTGGCTGATGTAGCTAGTGATGTTTCTGATGCAGATCCTGAGTCACCCCCTGCCAGCAGGAGATGCACAGCTCCAGCTGAGGAGTGGGTAGTGCCTCATCGCCACAGGCCAGATATCCCTCCTTTCACGGCAAATGCTGGCATCAATATTGATGTTGCAGGATTTACCGCCGCACAGTTTTTGCAGGTGTTTATGGGGGATGATTTGTTGGGCCACATCGTGGCCCAATCAAATCTGTATGCCCATCAGCATTGTGCTGCGAAGCCAGACTCCTACTTGGCAAGGCAGCAATGGACCCCGCTAGATGTGCCAGAATTTCTGAAATTCTGGGCACTTACTATGCTGATGGGCATCATAAAGAAACCCTCAATTCGCTCCTACTGGAGCAGTAGCCCCATCTGCTCTACCCCCATTTACCCCCAATCAATGTCACGTAGAAGGTATGAAAATATTTTGCGTTTCCTGCACTTCAGTGACAACAGCCTGTGCCCTCCTAGAGAGCATCCCCAGTTTGACAGGCTGTATAAAATCCGCCCCCTGATTACCCACTTCGCCGCCAGGTTTGCAGAGGCTTATACACCTGGAAGGAATATCTGCGTGGATGAATCTCTAATGAAATACAAGGGAAGGCTGGGATTCAAGCAGTATATTCCTTCCAAATGCTCCAGGTATGGAGTGAAGGTGTATAAGCTCTGTGACAGCGAGAGTGGGTATACTCAGGCCTTCCGGGTGTACGAGGGAAAGGATAGTAGCCTTGACCCTCCAGGTTGCCCAGAACACATGGGAACCAGTGGCAAGATTGTGTGGGACCTACTTTTTCCCCTGATGAACAAAGGGTACCACTTGTATCTTGATAATTTTTATACGAGTGTCCCTTTGTTCAAGCTGCTGTATTGTTTTGATACAGCAGCATGCGGTACTGTTCGCAAGAACCGCGTAGGTTTCCCAGCACAGCTTGTCCGCACCCGGCTAAAAAAGGGGGGAGACCTCAGCTCTGCGCCAAGAGGAGCTGTTGGCGGTCAAGTACAGAGACAAGAAGGATGTATACCTTCTATCCACCATCCACACTGAGAGGTCTGTGGAGGTCTCTGTACGTGGCAGAGCTGAGCGCATCAGGAAGCCAGTGTGCATCAAAGACTATAACTGGCTTATGGGTGGGGTTGATCTGGCAGATCAGCTGCTCCAGCCCTACCAGATAATGCGGAAGTCAAGGGCCTGGTACAAAAAGGTTGCAATTTACCTGATGCAAATTGCAACCCACAATGCCTTTTGGCTCTGCAAAAAGGCAAACCCCGGAGTGACGCTGTCCTTTTTACAGTTTCAGCTCCAGGTCATTTCGGGGTTTTTGTACCAGGATGCACATGCTCCCCGGGCGGTGATGGGGGACAGAGTTGGGGCTACACATTTTATTTATAAAATCCCCCCTACTGAGGGTAAACAGAAACCCCAAAAAAGATGCAGGGTGTGTTTCAAGAGGGGGCAGAGGAGAGACACAATCTTTTACTGCCCAGAATGCCCTGGACAACCCGGTCTGTGTCTTGGGGACTGTTTCAAGCTATATCACACTGTGCGTGATCTGTGATTTTTTTTTTCCTTTCTATTTTTTCTCACACTCCAGTTAGTTAGTTCAGTTTAGTTTTTTTTTTCTTTTACTGCACCAGACTTTTACATTTTATTCGTACATTTTTATGTTCTACAATTGGTGCTGTATTTTGCCATAATCTTTGCACACCTATGCATGGGGGGCATGGGTGTACTCAGGAGACCTTGCAGAAAACAACCTGGAGAGTTTTCATGCAGTAACAAACAACAGTGTCTCCTAAATCACAGTCCAAAACTACTGTGGGCGTAAAAATCTGAAAATTGAAAAATTACCGCCACACACCTTCTCAAATGTTTTGGGCTAAAACCGTTGCATCCATGGCATCAAAGCACTCCATATGCATAACCTTGGGGTGTCAACATAACAAATATAAACAATTTTCTGGCAATAATTCAAACTGGGGTATGTGGTAGACCCAAAACCAAAGATAGGCCTAGCTGAAGAAATAATCTCAATTTCAACTCCAATGACAAAGACATAAAAATTGTATTTGAACCTTCCCAAAATCTTGGCAAACCTATGCATGGGGTCATGGGTGTACTCAGGAGACCTTGCAGAAAACAACCTGGAGAGTTTTCATGCAGTAACAAACAACAGTGTCTCCTAAATCACAGTCCAAAACTGATGTGGGTGTGAAAATGAAAAATGACCACCAAACAGTATCCAATTTGTTTGGAGCAAACGGTTGCATCCATGGCATAAAAACACTCCATTTACAATACTTTGGGGTGTTAGCTTACCAAATATATGCACGTTAATAAAATTGGGGTATGTAAAAATGCCCCTAAAAAGAAGATAAGCAAAGAAGATACTGTATGTCAAATTAGAAAATTGACAAGCACATGTCAAAAGATTGGCGTAGTACCCCAAAAACAACAGAACAAATCTATATATGGGTGGTATCAATTTACTCAGAAGATGTTGCTGAACATATTTTGGGGTGTTTTTTTGCAGTAACCATAACTGGATTTGACAATTCATGCCTAAAGTACAATGTGTGTGAAAAAATAACACAAAAAGTAACTACCTGAAAGTTTGACATAGAGCTAGTGCATGGGGAAAGTGTAAAAATACAACTCTTTGAAGCACCCTAGGGTGTGCCCTTTCTAAAAATATATGGTTTGATGGGGTAAATTACTTTGGCCGGCTACAAAAATGTCCCAAATAGGACATGGGTGCATGATGACGAAATGTGAAAATTCCAAATTGGAAAACTGAAATGCGCACCCCCAAATAAGGCCTATTAGCCCCCAAATGACCCGACATACTATACATGGGTGGTATCAATTTACTCAGAAGATGTTGCTGAACATATTTTGGGGTATTTTTTGCAGTAACCCATAACTGGATTTGACAATTCATGCCTAAAGTACAATGTGTTTAAAAAATAACACAAAAAGTGACTACCTGAAAGTTTGACATAGAGCTAGTGCATGGAAAGTGTTAAAATACAACTCTTTGAAGCACCTAGGGTGTGCCCTTTCTAAAAATATATGGTTTGATGGGGTAAATTACTTTGGCCGGCTTCAAAAATGTCCAAATAGGACATGGGTGCATGATGACGAAATGTGAAAATTCCAAGTTGGAAAACTGAAATGCGCACCCCCAAATAAGGCCTATTAGCCCCCAAATGACCGACATACCTATACATGGGTGGTATCAATTTACTCAGAAGATGTTGCTGAACATATTTTGGGTGTTTTTTGGCAGTAACCCATAACTGGATTTGACAATTCATGCCTAAAGTACAATGTGTGTGAAAAAATAACACAAAAAGTGACTACCTGAACGTTTGACATAGAGCTAGTGCATGGAAAGTGTTAAAATACAACTCTTTGAAGCACCCTAGGGTGTGCCCTTTCTAAAAATATATGGTTTGATGGGGTAAATTACTTTGGCCGGCTTCAAAAATGTCCCAAATAGGACATGGGTTGCATGATGAAATGTGAAAATTCCAAGTTGGAAAACTGAAATGCGCACCCCCAAATAAGGCCTATTAGCCCCCAAATGACCCGACATACCTATACATGGGTGGTATCAATTTACTCAGAAGATGTTGCTGAACATATTTTGGGGTATTTTTTGGCAGTAACCCATAACTGGATTTGACAATTCATGCCTAAAGTACAATGTGTGTTAAAAAATAACACAAAAAGTGACTACCTGAAAGTTTGACATAGAGCTAGTGCATGGAAAGTGTTAAAATACAACTCTTTGAAGCACCCTAGGGTGTGCCCTTTCTAAAAATATATGGTTTGATGGGGTAAATTACTTTGGCCGGCTTCAAAAATGTCCCAAATAGGACATGGGTGCATGATGACGAAATGTGAAAATTCCAAGTTGGAAAACTGAAATGCGCACCCCCAAATAAGGCCTATTAGCCCCCAAATGACCCGACATACCTATACATGGGTGGTATCAATTTACTCAGAAGATGTTGCTGAACATATTTTGGGGTGTTTTTTGGCAGTAACCCATAACTGGATTTGACAATTCATGCCTAAAGTACAATGTGTGGAAAAAATAACACAAAAAGTGACTACCTGAACGTTTGACATAGAGCTAGTGCATGGAAAGTGTTAAAATAAACTCTTTGAAGCACCCTAGGGTGTGCCCTTTCTAAAAATATATGGTTTGATGGGGTAAATTACTTTGGCCGGCTTCAAAAATGTCCCAAATAGGACATGGGTGCATGATGACAAAATGTGAAAATTCCAAGTTGGAAAACTGAAATGCGCACCCCCAAATAAGGCTATTAGCCCCCAAATGACCCAACATACCTATACATGGGTGGTATCAATTTACTCAGAAGATGTTGCTGAACATATTTTGGGGTGCTTTTTGGCAGTAAACCTTAACGTTCACAGTACATGTATTCTTAAATTGCGTTAAAAAAAAAAATCACCAAAACTTTTTTTTTTCTCAAACTTTGGCATAGATTTGTGGTAAAATGGTTTACATGGAAAGAGTCAAAATACCCCAAGTTTAATACCTTGATTTGTGTACTTTAAAAAAATATGTATATGTGGAGGGTTATTCAGGAATTAGTGACAGATATCAGTGTTACAATGTCACTATCACTAGTTTTGAAAATAAACTCTTTGGAAATGGCTACTTGCACTTATTGTTGCATAAAATAAGGAAAAAAATCGAGGAATATGTAAACATTGGGTATTGATAAACTCAGAACTAAATTTAGAAACTACTAAGGAATTACATTTTTTTGACGGTTGTTGATACATAAGAGATTTTGGGGGTCAAAGTTCGAAAAAGTGGTGTTTTTTCATTTTTTTTTAATATTTCACAATATTTTTTATAGTAAATTATATGAAATGATGATAAAAATGGTATCTTTATAAAGTCCATTTAATGGCGAGAAAAACAGTGTAAAATATGTGTAGGTTGCATAAACGAGTAAGAGGAAAATTTGTCCTAAACACTAACAGTGCAGAAACGTAAAAACAGCAGCGGTCACTAAAGGACGGATTAGTGTAAAACCGCCCGGTCACTAAGGGGTTAAATATATTTTTTATTGAGAGCGGTTCATAGCAGCAACAGTTTATACAGCATATCTCTACAGTAATTATACTTATATACTTTATCATTCGAGCAAGGATGAGAGTAAATGCCACGGCATCTCTCAAATATTTTTCTAAAACCAAATAAAGGAAAGGGGGAAAAGAAAATAAATATAATAAACCAGGGAGGATAAGGGAAGGGGGAATCTCAGGGTTATCAGGGGAAATGCATCCGCTTTTCAGTGAATAGTGCTGGAGGAACTCTTGTCAAACAGCTAAGAAAAGTAAACGGGAAATCTCTTGCCAATGTCTCAGTGATTATAGTCCACACGCCTTGTAAATTTTATGAATGTCCCAGATTGCCCATGGGTCTTTTTTAGAGGGTCAAAAGCCCCACGCCGTGTTAGCTTTCGAGTCAAAGGAGCGGTACTGGTTCAGTAGAGTAACTAATTGTCGTTGAATTGGGACAACAGTTGACTTCCAGTTCCTGGCAAAAAGTAACATAGTAGAAGCTACTATTATAAACAACATTTGAGGTGTTGACGGGGGAGATGAATCATTCCAAAAAGAAGTATTTCTGGGGCACATTGTATCGGGCTACTCAAAACTTCTGATGCAAAGAGAGAAATGTCGTTCCAGAACAGTGCAATCATCGGACAATGCCACCATATGTGGCCTATCGTACCAGTGGCTAACGAACACCTCCAGCACACGTCTGAAGAATGTGGGGCGAAATGACGTATCTTCGAAGGTGTAAGGTACCAGCAATACAGGACTTTTTGTTGTGTTTCAATCAGTGTTGCACATTTTGAGCCTCCAGATGAGAACATATGCGCCGATGCCCATTGTGAAGGCGTAAACTTCAGGGAGAGATCTTTTTCCCATGTGCTGTGAAATGTCCAGCGCGTGGCTCCTGAGGGGGTATTGAGTATTCGATAAAACAAGGAAATGGGTTTTGTGGTGGAGTGCGGGTCTAGCCAAAATAATTCAGTGTCTGATAGGAGCGGTAACGTGGTGCGTTAACTAGAGATGACTGCACGAGATTTCAAATAAGAGTATAGTTGCATATAAGACAAAAACAGTGAGGACGGCACTTGAAACTTCAATTGTATAGATTGGAAGGGCAAAATGTCAGGCAGTGAAAACAGATGGTGGAGGTGCGTAACCCCATATTGAATCCAGGGCCGTGCCCTAAATTGTGGTAGTAAATAAGACATGGATGTGAGTGGAGTGGCCATAGATAACGGATTGTAATTTAGAAACAAGTTGGCATTGTGGTCCCACGCCGTGACATATAAAATCGTGGAGGGTAGGGCCACCGGCAAACGAGGTCTTTGCTTCCTCGGTATAAACAATAGTTTGGCTAAGGTATGTCCGGGAATGAAGGTATGTTCTAAAACCAACCACTGAGGCATAGGGTGGGTATGAACCAGTTCCGCCAGCGAAGCCAAACATGTGGCCCAATAATATTTATGTACATGAGTAACATTAAGGCCACCATCCCGAGGATGGAAATACAATAAATTTCTAGGTACCCTGGGCTGTTTATTGTTCCAAATATATCTCATTATAAGGGATTGTAGGGTATCGAGAAAGGATCTGGGCAACTTCACAGGGAGAGTGCGGAAAACATATAGAATCTTAGGCAATACCACCATCTTCACCGCTGCCATCCTGCCCAACCATGAGACCTCACAGAGTCTCCATCGACCTAACAATTTTTTCACTTCTGATAGTAGCCTGTCATAATTAAATTTAAACAGTCCCTCTGGGGTCCTCGCTATTTTAAGACCTAGGTATACAATATAATCCATTCGCCAGTCAAACTTATAGGCAACTTGTAAGGCCTCCAAGTGGAGTTGAGGCACATTAATCGGGAGGGCTTGTGTTTTCAATATGTTTACTAAGTTATACGAGACTTGGATATACGTGTTCAGTTCTTGTTGTAGGGAAGGGAGAGACCTATCAGGGTCAGTCAGGGTTAAAAGAATGTCATTCGCGTATAAATTAAGTTTATATGTCGTTGGGTCTGCTTGTATCCCTTGGATGGAATCGTTTTGTCGTATGGCCTGCGCTAAGGGTTCTAAGATCAGGGCATATAAAAGTGGAGAAAGAGGACATCCCTGTCTGGTCCCGTTCGTTATTACAAATTCCTCCGACAGGAATCCGTTGCAGAGTACTCTAGCAGAGGGGCAGTCGTATAAGGCCTGAAGGCCTATAAGTCATAAAAGAGGGTGGGAATCCAAATTTATGCAGAACATGGTATAGAAAATCCCAGCTAACCCTGTCAAAGGCCTTTTCAGCGTCCAATGACAGGATCAGGCTGGGAGAGTCCATGTGTCTCATCATACCTAGCAAATTAACTAATTTTTTTGTGCTGTCCGATCCTTGTCGTTTGGACACAAACCCCACCTGGTCTAAACCAACCAGAGCAGGGAGAATATTTTGTAGTCAGTTGGCCAGTAATTTACTAAATAATTTAACATCTACATATAGGACGCAGATTAGGGCAGCAGTCAGGGGTCTTTCCTGGTTTAGGGAGAGTAATGATGTGCGCCCTTAACATGTCCACTGGAAAGGGGCCTAACTCCTGTGCCTCATCAAAACCCTCACACAAATGAGGTATCAGTTGAGAGAAGAAGGTGGAGTAGTATAGACCTGTCAATCCATCTGGGCCTGGTGCTTTCCGTTTTGGGAGGTTTTTGATAGCTTTCAAGATATCTTCCGGCATAGTGGGTGAGGTTAAACGATCAATTTGTGATTGAAATAGTGAGGGAAGGTGAATTCTCTCAAGGTATGTATCAATATCTTCTACGGTAGGACGTTTGATATTAGTAGTGGCATCTAAATTATACAGTTTTTCATAGTAAGCGGCGAATTCATTCGCAATAATTTTAGGATCATAGATAGGACCAGTGGGGGATTTAAGGGTAACCTGTTTTCGTGGTAGATTCTCGGGCTTTAGTTTGCGGGCCAAAAACCGACCCGAAGGGCATAGTAAGTAGCATTACGTCGGGTCAGTGCTTTAAAATAACTGTCTGCCTCCAGGTCTCTCAGTGAACCCAGTATGGCGTCTAGTTTCCAATATTTCTTGCAATGGTGCTGCTTTATTACGCATGTCAAGGTCTTGCAATTTTGTAAGTATCTCCAGTCTGCACGACACATATTGCTTCCTAAGTCGGGTCGCTCATTTTATGCATTCCCTCCTAACTACAGTCTTATGGGCCTGCCAGATAGTAAGGCGGCTGACTTCTGGGGTCACGTTTTCTTTGAAATAGTTTTCCAACACCGATTGGATGGCCAATCGTGCCTGTTCATGTTGTAAGAGGTTGTCTTGGAGACGCCATGGAGGACTGGTATACGTTTGGTATGCGTCACCTAGCATCATCAACATCGGAGAATGGTCAGACCAAGTGAGGGGTAGGATATCACAATTTATCATGTAGGGGAGTGTCGAACCTGATATCAAAAAATAGTAAATTCTCGAATAACTGTTGTGGACGCTAGACCTAAATGTATAATCGCATTCTGTAGGGTGCAATAGACGCCAAGCATCATACAGTTTATATCTTTGTAGTAGTTGCCTAAATTTCTGGGAAGAAGTCTCACGGGGGGTTACTTGCTATCGTGGGAGATCGGTCAGTTTGAGGGTCTAAGCCCATGTTCAAATCTCCGTATAGTACCAGAGTGCCCGACTGAACCTCAGCTACCTTTTGCAATATCTGTGATAAAAATTGGGACTGGGCAGCGTTGGGGGCATAAATCGAAAACAGAGTATACACTCTCGAGTTGATTGTGCAGACTAAAATGAGATATCGGCCTTTCGGGTCTTTTGGGATACGTTGTAGCTGGAAGGCCACCCTGTTGTGAATTAACAGAGTAACCCCACTAGCTTTAGAATGAAATGTAGAGTGGTATTGTGTCAGGTATTGGGGGACATACAGCTTAGGGTGGTCTAGATGGCGGAAGTGGGTTTCCTGGAGAAATACAATATCTGCATCATGTGTTCGGAGATCACGATATAAGGAGTGTCTTTTTACGGGCAAATTTAAGCCCTTTACATTAAAGCTTAAGAAGTTTGTTAAAATAAAAAAAGTGTGTTGTAGGTAAGGCTTTCGTCATTTTAGCTGTTTTGTCACTCATTTCACATTTGGAATTGAGGGTAATAGAGCAGAACCGTTCACATAACAAGTACAAACCCTGAGAGGGAGGGGAAGAGCAGGGGAAAGGAAACAGCATTCTGAGATTGATAAATAACCGTTGTGTTATCCCGTAGTTACTCAGAAACAAACAACATCTAAACAAAACATTATATACAAACCCAATAGGGTACATCTCCTGTGAGAAGCTCCGAGATTCTGAGACTCTTCTCAAACTCCTCAGGCGAGGAGGGAGAATGGGGTGCGAAGGGCCGGACTCGCACCGTCCATTTTAGGAAGTCCTCTTGGCAGTGTGACCCGCACTCATACCCAGACTAGGGGGGGGGGTTGTAAGTGCCAGCTGGCCAATTGAGGGAAAGATCCACCGAGGTTGGCAGGTGGAGCGAAGAAACCAGACAATGGATAAGGATGGTGAATTCCAAGTAGGAGGAAGAGATATCATCGCCGGTGCCATTCCGGATCTAAACGTCAGGGTGGTGCTTTTCTCACCGGTTGTGGAGAATGATCCCAGAAACCCCAAGCACGCAGCAGCTTGTCACCTTCTTCCACGGACGTCACCACGTGAATGGTGCCGTTTCACGTGACCAGGAGTTTAGTTGGGAAACCCCATCTCTATCCAATATCATTGCTGCGCAGTATCGTCATGAATTGCTTAAAACTCCTCCTCTGTTGAAGAGTAGCCTTTGACAAGTCAGGGTAGATGGATACTGTCAAGGAAGGGACATAGGGGCTCGGCGCAGCGAGACCCAGGACTCAAACCCAAGACATTTTTAAAAGGACCTTGTTTTCCTTTGAACGTTTGCAGTGTGTGTTTCAATGTATGAACAGTTTATTTTCCTTGCTAGATGTGGTTTTACTTGATGTGCTGTATTAAGATGTACCCTGTGTGATTTTAAATATACTTTACATCGTTTGGTTTTAGTTTAATTTAGTTTAGTGAAATGACATAGCTTTGGTTTTAAAACATACTTATATTCCTGTAGGTAAATGTGTGTTTCTGTAGCCAGTAAATAAATTTTGCTGTTGTGTAATTTATGCGTCAGGATTTTCCCCATTATCTAGGTACATGTTAATTTAAGGGATCTCTGATAGTGTGTGTTTAATCTGATGTGCTGGAACAATGGATATACAAATTTGTATGCGCTGAAGGCTAAGAGAATGTGAGAATGTTGATTGTAAATAACTGACATAATCTAATTAGTATGGGTGTGCTAGTAATTAGTATGGGTATGCAAATTGTGACTGTTATACTTCAGCATAAAATAGTGGCGTTGTTCATTAAAAGAGTTCAGTTCATCTGAGTGTTTGAAACATACAGCTCTGCCTGGTGTTGTCATTTCACGTCGGCTACATATCACCACCACACCAGGAACGGTCACTCTAACTCCGCAGCAGAACATCGATTCGCCGCGCCGTTGCGCCACCTTGAATCGGTATCTTGGGATACCGCAACCACCCCGAATCGGGTCCTCGGCTGAGCGCCGTGCCAGCATCTGCAAGGAGACTCTACCGAACCGCGGTTCGCCACGCAGACCGTCTCCAGCCCTTCAATGGTCAGTAGATCCGCTGCTCGAGACGCCGAGTGCCGTGCCACTCGGTCGTCGGGCGGATTTCCACCGTGGGTGCCCCACCCCTGTCCTCGCAGAGAAATCGGAAGATGCCTTCATCAGAAAGGCGCGGCAACGGATCGCCCTACTCGGAACTGCCCCATCGGAGGCGGACATAAGCAAGGTGATCCAGGAGGTCCGGCAGGAAGAGGAGCGGGACAAGGAGCGTGAGGAGCGGGACAAGGACCGCGAGGAGCAAGAGAAGGACCGCGAGGAGCAAGAGAAGGACCGCGAGGAGCAAGAGAAGGTCCGTCAGCACGAGTGCTTAGTGCAAGAAGGAGTGAACTTTCTAACCCCCGTCCCCAAACCCGTAGAACCCTGGGTCGAGGTTTACAGCTCGACTGGAGCTTCACCCCGGGAATCTGCACCCCCCAGTTATCACCCTTTCGGGACTTACAGCTCGCCTGGAGCCTGTATTGGGGACATCGCACATCCCAGCGACCCTTGGATGGAGACTTACAGCTCGTCTGGAGCTGCATCCGAGGACACCACACCCCCCAGCGAGTGGCAGTGCCACTGTTTCAGCACCCTCGCGGACTCGAGGGCGGAATTCCCGAGAAGGCTGCAGGAGGGCCTGGTCCGGTACCATGGGTCCACAGTGGAGCCCACTGGGTACGAGTGGCGAGACGAGATCCGCCAGGAACTTTGGTACGAGGCCCTGTACCATGAGAGGGACTACCATGCCGTCTATGTTCCCTCCGACGCTGTCATCCACCGGGTGCAGTATGACGCTCGAGCAGCGTTCCTGCAAGATCGGGCCCCAGAGGAGTGGGAGGCAGAGCTCCAGTACCTGGTGCAGCAGGAGATTGCACTGGACGCCGCGTACCGCGCGCTCCGGTGGCTAGCCGCCCCCCTGATACCCCGCACCAGGGCCCAAACCCGAACCCCATGCAAGTCAATGGGGCTGAAAATTAGGTTTTTAGAGTGCCCTCCAAGAGGGCATATATGCTACATATTTGCCATGAAAGATGTATGGGGGTCCGGGTAGTGCCCTGGGGGACAGGAAACAAGGACAAAAAGTTGAAAAAAATACGTTTTTAAAGGGACAGTGAGTTTTCCATGAAATAAGGGTTAAAAATAAAAACGAAAAATTCCTTCAAATATCGTGCCTAGGAGGTCCCCATAACATGCCTGTGAAGTGGCGGATTTGTAGGATGTATAGAAACACTTAAAGACAAAAAAATGATGTTTCAAATGACGGTAAATGCTTTTCCTTCAATCTATCCATAAATAACTGCTTGGGGCGGCAGTCTGTATGAAAAGAGGAGACATTTTCGGACAGGCAGAAAAAGTTTACTATTTTTTTTTGGCTAAATTATTGTGAAACTTATGCAGGCTTTGGATGAAAGTAACAATAGGTGCTTCAAAATTGGTCCTTTAGCGTCCCCAACAGTGCCGTCACACCGTAACCCCTCTGAGGATATGAATCTGATACAGGTGTCAGTGGCAGTGCACCCAAATATTGTGCTTTTGGTGCCAGGCCTGCAAGTACTATCATACTGTAACCCCTCTGTGGTATTGTGGAAGAATGCAGGGGTCAACCTTGCGGTCCTATATTAAAAAGATATGATTCTGGTCAAGGCGTCAGTGCACCCAGATATTGTGCCTTTGGTGCCAGACTGCCAGGCCAGCAAGTACCATCATACAGTAACCCCTCTGTGGTATTGTGGAAGAATGCAGGGATGAACCATGTGGTCCTATATTGAAAAGATATGATTCTGGTCAAGGCGTCAGTGCACCCAGATTTTGTGCCTTTGGTGCCAGGCCAGCAAGTATCATCCTACAGTAACCTCTCTGTGGTATTGTGGAAGAATGCAGGGGTGGACCATGTGGTCCTATATTGAAAAGATATGATTCTGGTCAAGGCGTCAGTGCACCCAGATATTGTGCCTTTGGTGCCAGGCCAGCAAGTGTCATCATACAGTAACCCCTCTGTGGTATCGTGGAAGAATGCAGGGGTGAACCTTGCGGTCCTATATTGAAAAGTTTTTTATCTGGTAATGGGTGTCAGTGCACCCAGATATTGTGCTTTTGGTGCAAGGCCAGCAAGTATCATCATACAGTAACCCCTCTGTAGTATTGTGGAAAAATGCAGGGGTGAACCTTGCGGTCCTATATTAAAAAGATATGATTCTGGTCAAGGCGTCAGTGCACCCAGATATTGTGCCTTTGGTGCAAGACTGCCAGGCCAGCAAGTATCATCATACAGTAACCCCTCTGTAGTATTGTGGAAGAATGCAGGGGTAGACCATGTGGTCCTATATTAAAAAGATATGATTCTGGTCAAGGCGTCAGTGCACCCAGATAATGTGCCTTTGGTGCAAGACTGCCAGGCCAGCAAGTATCATCACACAGTAACCCCTCTGTAGTATTGTGGAAGAATGCAGGGGTGGACCATGTGGTCCTATATTGAAAGTTTTTTTTTATCTGTTAATGGGCGTCAGTACACCCAGATATTGTGCCTTTGGTGCCAGACTACCAGGCCAGCAAGTACCATCATACAGTAACCCCTCTGTGGTATTGTGGAAGAATGCAGGGATGGACCATGTGGTCCTATATTGAAAAGATATGATTCTGGTCAACGCGTCAGTGCACCCAGATATTGTGCCTTTGGTGCCAGGCCAGCAAGTATCATTATACAGAAACCCCTCTGTGGTATTGTGGAAGAATGCAGGGGTGAGTCATGTGGTCCTATATTGAAAAGATATGATTCTGGTCAAGGCGTCAGTGCACACAGATATTGTGCCTTTGGTGCCAGGCCAGCGAGTGTCATCATACAGTAACCCCTCTGTGGTATTGTGGAAGAATGCAGGGGTGGACCATGTGGTCCTATATTGAAAAGATATGATTCTGGTCAAGGCGTCAGTGCACCCAGATATTGTGCCTTTGGTGCCAGGCCAGAAAGTGTAATCATACAGTAACCCCTCTGTGGTATTGTGGAAGAATGCAGGGGTGGACCATGTGGTCCTATATTGAAAAGATATGATTCTGGTCAAGGCGTCAGTGCACCCAGATTTTGTGCTTTTGGTGCCAGGCCTGCAAGTGCCATCATAATACAGTAACCCCTCTGTGGTATTGTGGAAGAGTGCAGGGTTGGACCCTGCGGTTCATAAAATTAAAATGATATGAATCTGGCACAGGCATCAGTGCAGCCAAATATTGTGCCTTTCATGGCAGCAAGTGCCTTCACACCATAACCCTTTTGTGGTATTGTGGAAGAGTTCAGTGCTGGAGGTTTTGTGAATGCAGAAGAGGACATCCCCAATCTATTCCATTACTTCAGCATCAGGGGATTGATAGCTGCTGATCCAGGACTGATTCATTTTTATAAATGTCAGCCGGTCTACAGAGTCGGTGGACAGACGCACTCTTTTGTCTGTGACAAAACCTCCAGCAGCACTGAACGTCCTTTCGGAAAGTATGCTAGATGAAGGGCAACCTAGTAGCTGCATAGCATAATGGCTAAGTTCTGGCCAGTGATCCCATCTCAACACCCAGTAAGCCAGTGCATCATCTGCTGGAAAGGTATCCAGGTCTGCCCTTGCCCCTAGGTAGTCCTGCACCATATGGTTAAGATGCTGGCAATGGGTGCCTACATTTGACGTCCCTGGGCGTCGAGGACTAAATTTTTTTTAAAATGCATCAGTCAAGCGGCCCTGGCCTTCACCACTATTCCTCTGATCATCCGCAGCCTCAGATGCACGTGTGTCAGCACTTGGTAATCTACCAGTGTCTGGAAAGGTGTTACACAAGTGTCGCTTTAGAGCGTCCTCAAGTTTTTTCATCCTGTGCTCCCTCTGTGCGGGCAGGATGAGCTCTGCAACTTTACCCTTGTATCGTGGATCAAGAAGGGTTGCCAACCAGTAATGATCCCTCTCCTTGATAGCACGAATCCTGGGGTCCTTTAGCAGGCTTTGCATCATTAGGGAGCCCATGCAGCGTAGGTTGGAGGTGGCATTAGCTTCCGAGTCTTCCTGGTCAATGACGATGACCGTATCATGCACTTCCTCCTCCCAGCCACGCACTAGCCCTTGTGTTTCTGGGCACATGAAACCCTCCCTTGAGGAATCCCCACCTTCAATGCCCCCACTACTTAAATATTCTGCCTCCTCCTCCTCCTCATCCTCCTCCTGTCTGATCTGAGTAGGACCCGCTGGAATGCTGTCTGCGGAAAGACTGGGGCCTTGAGAGCTAGGGAAGGCCTCCTCTTCCTCCCGCTGCTCTGCCTCTAGAGCCACATCTATAATTCCCTGCAGAGTGTGCTACAGCAGGAACACTAAAGGAATTGTGTCACTGATGCATGCACTGTCCCTGCTCACCCTCCTCGTTGCCTCCTCAAATGGTGACAGTACAGTGCATGCATTCTTGATCATCAGCCACTGCGGGGGGGAAAGAAAACCAAGTTGACCTGAACCTGTCCTTGTGCCATACTCACATAGGTACTTGTTGATGGCCCTCTGCTGCTTGTGCAGATGCTGCAGCATTGCTAATGTCGAGTTCCACCTGGTGGGCATGTCACAGATCAGACGGTTTGTGGGAAGGTGGAATTCTCTTTGAATTTCTGCCAGGCGAACGCTTGCTGGGAATGACCGTCTGAAGTGGCTGCAGACTTTTCTGGCCTGGATGAGAAGCTCTGGCAGCCCTGGGTACTTGGTTAGGAAACGCTGTACCACTAGATTTAGGATGTGTGCTAGGCATGGTACATGCGTCAATTTACCCTTGCGTAGGGCGGAGAGAAGGTTGCTGCCATTATCGCAGACGATCATTCCCAGCTGAAGCTGGCGTGGTGTTAACCATCTCTGCACTTGCCCCTGCAGAGCTGACAGAATTTCTGGCCCGGTGTGGCTCCTGTCCCCTAAACAAACCAGCTCAAGCACAGTATGGCATCTTTCTGCTTGAGCCATTGCGTAGACCCTGTCAGGCGTCGGTTTAACTGCCACTTCGCCAGAGACAGAGAAGGAGGGGGAGGAGGAGGAAGAGGGAGAGGTAGTGGAGCAGACAGACCTCATACAAGCAGCTTTCTGGAGGCGTGGTGGATGAACAAGCTCCAGCACAGAGCCCCGTCTTGGATCCCTCCCAGCTGCAATCAGAGTTACCCAGAGTGCCGTGAAGGAAATGTAATGACCTTGTCCATGCTTGCTGGACCACGTGTCTAAAGTCACATGCACCTTGTTGCTGACTGCCTTTCCCAATGACTGGATAACATTGTCTTCCACGTGCTGGTATAGTGCTGGAATGGCCTTGTGTGAAAAGTAATGGCGTTTTGGAACCTGCCACTGTGGTACAGCACATTCAGAAAATTCCGGAAGGGAGCAGAGTCCACCAGCTGGAAAGGCAGCAGCTGCAATGCGAGTAATTTTGCTAAGCTGGCATTTAGACACTGTGCTTGGGGATGGTTGGGACTATATTTTTTCTTTCGCTGCAGGAGCTGCAGCAACGTAATCTGACTGCGTAAATCTTCAGCTACTGGGATGATGTCACATTGTGAGGAAGGACCTGGTACATCCATTACTGTAGCATCATCCCTGTCAGTGGAGGTTGTAGGCAATGACATGGCAGGACATACAGTGGGGTAGAGACAGATGAGGAGGAGGAGGACCTACGCAAAGTTTTGCACCAACGGGATGTGTGGCAGTTGTTCATATGTCACCTCAAGCACGTGGTACCCAAGTGTCCGGTATCTTTCCCACGCTTAATCCTCATCTGACATAGATTACAAATAGCAACGCTGCGCTCTACTGCACATTTCTTAAAGAACTCCCAGACAACAGAGTTCCTGCATGTGTTCTTTGAGACAACAGCGCTCTGCACCGGAGCAGCTCTGATATGTGATGCCTTGGACTGGCTAGTGCTATGGTTGGTCACAGAGGATGTTGCGCCTCGTGTTTGCTGTGCCTCCTCCTCCCCCTCTTCCTCACTTAATTCCTCTGTTCGATCAGGCACCCAGGTGTAGTCAGTGACCTCATCATCATTGTCATCATCACCCCCTATCTCCTTGTCACTGGAGCCAACTTGGCAGTATGCTGCATCTGCTGGGGCAACATGAGTGCCAGTTATTTTTGTGTCATCACTGGCATCCTGTCAGGTATATTACACAAAGGAATTTTAAAATGGATGCCTGTAGCCATTTTGTTTTTAAAGACAGTTTCGTTTCTTTAAAATTTTCTCTAGGTTTAGAAATGAACGAGATTTTTTTTACAGAGTTCATTCCTGGGTGAAGTCTTTTATATTTTTTTTAAGAAGTGCCAGACATGAAGGAACCTAGAATGTTTGTGTGTGATAAGGCTAGGGTTAAGTGCCAAGACGTGTCATAATTAAATTTATTGGTCTGTCTTAAGTTTTTAAAATAAAAGATATTTTGTCTTTTGGGTATAGGAATAAGAGTTAATATCTCTAATATAGATTTATATTTACAAAATATATGTTTATAATCAAGGTATATTTTATTATATTTACAGTAGGAAATATATACTCCAATAAATATTGTAGAAAGTATATAATTGGTAAATAATAAAATTTACTAAAGAATAGATTCTGTTGAGTTAACCAGAAAAGAATTTAGCTGATAGTAAGTAATTTCAAAAGGGAGTAGGGATATAAATCAGATGGAGACATCGTGTCTAGTGACTGAGAGAGAGGTTTTTTGTTACGTCAGATTGACCTTTTGACCCGAGATAGGAATATTAAAAAGAAATGGTGGAATTAATTAAGAAGTGCAATACTGCCCTCTAGAGGATAGTAAATATTAGATTTGATGTATCAATAATATTGCCAGTGACGTCAAATTGGCTATAATAAGCGGCAGTGTTGGTTGCAAGTCAGTCGGAGATTCCAGCATTCAGAGACTCAGACCGCAATGCATTCCGACGTCCAGTACACATGACACTCTGAGAGTCGGAGATTCCAACACTCAGACTCACACCACGATGCAGGCAGATCCCAAGACATGAGGCAATCAAGATTCTCACCAAATCTCTAACTCACATGCATTGATTATCTGATCGATAATCTTCACACATTCCAAAATTATTACATCAGGAATTCCAAGGCAGACTTATCAACATCCAAATTGGACAGGTAATGTATGAAAAAAAAAAGAATTAATGTAATTATATATATTTGTAGATATTCTTGCAACGTAGTCTGAGATTTCTCAGATACTTGGGGTTAGATCCAAATTCTAAGTATTTTCTATTCTGCAGATAGAAATATGAAGAAGTGGATATAAGGATTTATTCCTAAAAGAAATGTTGTAAGATTGATACCAATATATATATTGAATTTGGAAATTACTGTGATTAAAATTAATAAGCAAGGAATTATATAACTACAAAATAAAAAGCAAAATATTAGAAATTTGATTCTTGAGATTAGGGGAGGATTCACTAAATAAGTTTTTATTACTTATCATTAAATTAGCTCATCTTTTGTTGATCCATGTAGCATAGAGATATATATATATATATCTATAAGAGCTGGCTGGTTAAACATTGTTTGCTGGGAAATGTATGTTGTATTAAGCAGAAATGTTTATTAACCATTTGTGTATTAGTTACTAACTGATAAGGTAAATGATATTAATCATATATGCAGTTACTCATAAATACAGAAAAAATGGTGCCGCACCCATACTCACCGGAGCGGCAGCAACTGCCAGGAGTAACATCCCAGTTAATGTATAAAACATAACAAGGAAAAAAGGTGTCATCTGCACTCGTTTCTATGTGTTCCATGTACAACAAAACGGAGGTTTTTGTTTGTTTCAATGGCCATTGCAACGTAAGCTCACTCGCCACTTCACGGCACCCCTTTACAGAGTGAGTACCTACCTAACGACGGATTGGTGTTAATGTTTTATACATTAACTGGGCTGTTACTCCTGGCAGTTGCTGCCGCTCCGGTGAGTATGGGCGCGACGCCATTTTTTCTGTATTTATGTATATCATGCTTGTAACACCAGTCCGTCGTTCTGCAGCTGTTCCTCTTTCCATGTTTTTGTTTTTAATCCCAAATGGGAAGTGTTTGGTGCGTGTATAAATAAATCCCACCATCTTTGCCTCTCCTTGACTGAAAAGCAGCAGGAGGGGCTTGGAGCTGCTCAGTAGAGCGGCCTTTTGGTACATGTTAGGTAGGTACTCACTCTGTAAAGAGGTGCCGTGAAGTGGCGAGTGAGTTTACGTTGCAATGGCCATTGAAACAAACAAAAACCTCAGTTTTGTTGTACATGGAACACATAGAAACGAGCGCAGATGACACCTTTTTTCCTTGTTTTGTTATATATGCAGTTACTAACCGGAGATACATATATTGTGAAGCTAGTTTTTATATGCTGATGGATTGTGGTTTATAAATTTTTGTTTATGATATGAGATTTGAATTTTTTTTGTATACGTAATAAATATATATATATTTTTATCCGATTATTGATTATTGTATTTTTCAAAGCAAAACACAGACAATTAAAAGAATTCAGGAGAATTTATAGGAAATATAAACGATTGATATTTGTGTCTCGTATAAATTTCTTATGAAATAATAATCCCTGATATATTGGAGGCAACTGCCGAGGTAGGTCCAGTAAGTCCAATATAGACATATTGGAGGCTTGGCTGATAAATCCAATATAAAACGTGTTGTATTCACGTGCAGAGATTATATCCGACAATCCCCTTCCTCTAGGTTGATTATACTCCCTTCCTCAACCTCAGAGATTGAATCAGAGCACTGTACTTGCTGCGCATCCTCAAGGAGCATGCCACTGTCATTGTAGTCAAACAATTCAGCTGACTCCTCTGTGTGTGATAGCGAGGCTACGGCAGGAGTAGCTGTGGACATGGAGGCTGCATTAGATGTTTTGGCAGCTGAGGTGGACTGTAAAGAACTACAAGCCTGGCTGGCAGAGGACTCGGAGGATGAGGATGGCCTGGTTAGCCAATCCACCAAGTCCTCTGTATGTTGCTGCTGCTTAAGACGGCCAGCACCAGTTAGAAAGGACAAGCGAGGATGCACAACATCCACCACGACCAGAGGCACAGCCTCCCGACACAGGGGCTGCTTGCCCTCTTATCTGTGTCTGGGAGCGTCTGCCTCTCCTTTTTGATCTTTCAGACATGGTGAGTGATATATAGATTAAATATATACAGAACTCTGATTCAACTCTGGTATTAAGATTAAAGATTTACAGAACTCTGGTATAACTCAGTGAGACACCCTGATAGCTGGCAGCCAGTGACAAGACACAGATTACAATTCGCAGAAACCTCCTATAAATCATTGAGAACCCCTGATGTGTGCCAGTGACAAGACACAAACTACGATTTGCAGAAATCTGCTACAAGTCAGTGAGACCCCCTGATAGGACACCCTGATAGCTGGCAACAGTGACAAGACACAGATTACAATTCGCAGAAACCTCCTAAAATGCAGTGAGACCCCTTGATGGGCAGCAGTGAAACCTCCTATTAATCAGTGAGACCTTTTGATGGGTGGCAGTGAAACCTCCTATAAATCAGTGAGACCCTTTGATGGGTGTCAGTGAAACCTCCTATAAATCAGTGAGACCCTTTGATGGGTGCCAGTGAAACCTCTTATAAATCAGTGAGACCCTTTGATGGGTGGCAGTGAAACCTCCTATAAATCAGTGAGACCCTTTGATGGGTGGCAGTGAAACCTCTTATAAATCAGTGAGACCCTTTGATGGGTGGCAGTGAAACCTCCTATAAATCAGTGAGACCCTTTGATGGGTGCCAGTGAAACCTCTTATACATCAGTGAGACCCTTTGATGGGTGGCAGTGAAACCTCCTATAAATCAGTGAGACCCCTTGATGGGTGGCAGCCAGTGAGAACACACGGATTATAACAATTCCCAAATATTTTGTAGAAATTAGTGACCCCAAAAATACTGCCTGGTACTGGCTGTGTGACAAGACACAGATGACCTCAATTCACAAATGTTTTAAAGAAATTAGTGAGTCCCAAAATACTGCGTGGTACTGGCTGTGTGACAAGACACAGATCACCTCAATTCACAAATGTTTTAAAGAAATTAGTGAGCCCCAAAATACTGCGGAATACTAGCTGTGTGACAAGACACAGAAGATCACCTCAATTCACAAATGTTTTAAAGAAATTAGTGAGCCCCAAAATACTGTGTGGTACTGGCTGTGTGACAAAACACAGAAGATCACCTCAATTCACAAATGTTTTAAAGAAATTAGTGAGCCCCAAAATACTGTGTGGTACTGGCTGTGTGACAAGACACAGATCACCTCAATTCACAAATGTTTTAAAGAAATTAGTGAGCCCCAAAATACTGCGTGGTACTGGCTGTGTGACAAGACACACATCACCTCAATTCACAAATGTTTTAAAGAAATTAGTGAGCCCCAAAAAAACTTGCTGGCACAGTGACAAGACACACATATCAATTCCCTGATATTTTGTAGAAATGAGACCCCCCCAGTAGCGTGGCAGACCGGCAGTAACAACACACAACAATCTCCTCTGAAATTTCCTCTGAAATGCGTGCAGAATCGGCGTGTGGAAACGTTATATAGTGTGCTGCGGGACTTAGCTCTGTGAGCCCATGATTGGGCAAAATTTGCCCAATCAGGACTCTGCACGGTGATTGGCATACTGTTCAACCTGTCTTGCACCAGACCTGTGGTCAGGTGCAAGGCTGTAGCCAATTACGAGCTTCAGGCCAGTGGGAAAATGCATTGTGGGCCATTGTGATGCATTGTGGACTCGAACATGCGCCGAACACCCGGAAATGTTCGGAGTTCGCGATCTACCCGAACAGGCTAAGTTCAGGCCGAACTCCAAACCGTCCAAACCCGAACCACTCATTCCTACTCAGGATGTCTTCCTGCGGCTTAAAATAGTGGAGGCGCAAAATGACATCACGCGGGGCTTTCCCCAGGGCTGAAGGCGGTTTAGGCAGGCGGTGTATGCGGTCAAACAATAGCAAGTTGGGCGTTGCTTCCGGGAGTAAAGTCTGAAACATTTCTGTCACATATGACGTAAATTGTGATGATGTAACAGAGTCTGGTATACCACGTATTTTTAAATTATGGCGACGTGAGCGGTCTTGTATATCTGCCAATTTTAACATCGTCACCTTAAGTTGTTCCTCCAGAGTTTCAACCTGTTCCGCCATGGTATTATGGGCATCTGCAAACTATGTCATCTTTGACTCCAATTTATCTGTCCTCTCACCAATTTCCTTAATATCGCTGCGGATGGCCGTCGCCACTGCGTCCAGCCATGCTGTTAATGTTGCAGATAACTCACCCAGCATCCCAGCCATACGAGACATCAGGGCTTCCAAGTTTGGGGATTGAATTGCGGCACTTTCTGTCTCTTCCACTCACGGTGAACCCGGGGATGAACCGCCGCCATCTTGGGTGGTCGCGGCCTCTTTCTGTTTCGTAGCGCGTGGCGTGAAAAATTTGGTTTTTGCAGCTTTCTTTCCCCCTTTAGCAGCAGCCATGTTGGTCAGGACTCTTTCACCCCCGAATGTGGGCGAGTGAGGGTAGTTGCGTTGGTTAAATCTGCTGGTTTAGAGGATCCAGAGCAGGAGCTCAGCGCTCACACGTCCTCCATGTATCGCAGTCAGGCCAAGCCCCCGACTGTACAGACTTTTAAAAACCAACTGGATGACTTCATGCAGACACAGAATATTAAGGGTTATAATATTTAATATGTGGGTAAGCTTCTTGATCCAAGGAGAAATCTGACTGCCATTCTGGGGTCAAGAAGGAATTTTTCCCCAGTTTGTTGCATATTGGTGAGCATTTCAGACTGGGTGTTTTGCCTTCTTTTGGATCAACAGCAGTAGGTGTTGTGTGAGAGGCTGAACCTGATGGACGCATGTCTTTTTTCAGCCTATGTAACTAAATAAATATACACATATACATTGCCCAGCTCATAGATATAATATATATTGCCCCAGCTCAAATATAGATTTCCCCAGCTCTCAAATATAGATTGCCTTCAGCTCTCAAATATATTGCCCCAGCTCACATATAGATTGCACCCAGCTTTCAAATATATTGCCCCCAGCTCTCAAATATATTGCCCCAGCACACATATAGATTGCCCCAGGGCACATATAGATTGCCCCCAGCTCACCTATATTGCCCCCAGCTATATTGCACCTATATTTCCCCCAGTGGTCTCTCGCCCTCTGCCAGGCCCCTCCGAGTGCTCTTCTTCCTTTGAGCAGCCATCAGCAAAGGTTGTAGCCAGGCCGCTTGTTGGGAACCATGCACAAGCCATGGTCTCGCAAGATCGCGGAGTTCACGTGATCTCGTGAACTCCACGGTCTCGCGAGTTCGCGGCTGGTGGATCCCAGGCGAGCCACTGGACTACAACGCTTTTCTGGCGGCCGCTCGAAGCAAGAAGAGCACTCAGAGGGGCCTGGCAGAGTGCCGTTCGAGCACTGCTCCTCGGACACTGGCCGGCAAGCCAGCCCAGCGCTGGCTTCCAGTATTGGCTTAGGTATCGGGGCAGATCTCAGTATCGGCACCGATACCCATGGTTTTTTTGAGACGGTACGCACCGGTATGCCATACTGGCACCTCATTGCCAGCCGCCTTAAATTTTTTACAGCTCCGGTATCGGACTTTCAGAGTCCGAATCCGGAGCTGTCTTGTCGGCGCAGCGGCAGATCCAGTGGCCGCCGCGTTCGTTCCTTTCACGAGCGGCCGCCTGCATGTGTATCTGGCGCTCGCCTGAGATCCATCCTCCAGCCTGCCGCGATCGAGATCGTGGAGTTCACGTGAACTCCGCAAGATAATGGCAGGCTGGAGAATGGATCCCAGGCGAATGGCAGATACTCATGCAGGCGGCCGCTCGTTGAAGAAACGAAAGCGGCGGCCGCTGGATCCGCCCCTCGGAGGGGCCTTGCTTAGGTGAGCCTGGGGCAATATATCCATGTGAACCTGGGGCAATATATCCATGTGTGAGCCTGGGGCAATATATCCATGTGAGCCTGGGGCCATATTTCCATGTGTGAGCTGAGGCCATATATCCATGTGTAAGCCTAGGGCAATATATCCATGTGTGAGCCTGGGGCAATATATCCATGTGTGAGCTGGGGCCATATATCCATGTGTGTGCTGGGGCCATATATCCATGTGTGAGCTGGGGCCATATATCCATGTGTGAGCCTGGGGCCATATTTCCATGTGTGAGCTGGGGCCATATATCCATGTGTGAGCCTGGGGCAATATATCCATGTGTGAGCCTGGGGCAATATATCCATGTGTGAGCTGGGGCCATATATCCATGTGTGAGCTGGGACCATATATACATGTGTGAGCTGGGGGCAATATATCCATGTGTAAGCCTGGGGCAATATATCCATGTGTGAGCCTGGGGCAATATATATCCATGTATGAGCAGGGGCAATATATTCATGTTTGAGCCTGGGGCAATATGTCCATGTGTGAGCTGGGGAAATATATCCATGTGAGCCTGGGGCAATATATCCATGTGTGAGCTGGGGCAATATATATCCATGTGTGAGCCAAGGGCACTATATCCATGTGTGAGCTGGGGCAATATATCCATGTGAGCCTGGGGCAATATATCCATGTGTGAGCCTGGGGCAATATATCCATGTGTGAGCTGGGGCAATATATCCATGTGTGAGCTGGGGCAATATATCCATGTGTGAGCCTGGGGCAATATATCCATGTGTGAGCCTCGGGCAATATATATCCATGTGTGAGCCTGGGACAATATATATCCATGTGTGAGCTGGGGCAATATATTGATGTGTGAGCCTGGGGCAATATATATCCATGTATGAGCTGGGGCAATATATTCATGTGTGAGCCTGGGGCAATATGTCCATGTGAGCCGGTCTGGGGCAATATATCCATGTGAGCCGTTCTGGGGCAATATATCCATGTGAGCCTGGGGCACTATATCCATGTGAGCCTGGGGCTATATATCCATGTGAGCTGGTCTGGGGCAATATATCCATGTGAGCTGGCCTGGGGCAATATATCCATGTGAGCTGGGGCAATAAATCCATGTGAGCTGGTCTGGGGCAATATATCCATGTGAGCTGGGATGGGGCAATATATCCATGTGAGCTGGGGGCAATATAACCATGTGTGAGCTGGGAGCAATATATCCATATGTGAGCAGGGGGCAATATTTCCATGTGTGAGCTGGGGGCAATATATCCATGTGTGAGCTGGGGCAATATATCCATGTGTGAGCTGGGGGCAATATATCCATGTGTGAGCTTGGGCAATATATCCATGTGTGAGCAGGGGGCAATATTTCCATGTGTGAGCTGGGGCAATATATCCATGTGTGAGCCTGGGGCAATATATATCCATGTATGAGCAGGGGCAATATATTCATGTTTGAGCCTGGGGCAATATATCCATGTGTGAGCCTGGGGCAATATGTCCATGTGTGAGCTGGGGAAATATATCCATGTGAGCCTGGGGCAATATATCCATGTGTGAGCTGGGGCAATATATATCCATGTGTGAGCCAAGGGCACTATATCCATGTGTGAGCTGGGGCAATATATCCATGTGAGCCTGGGGCAATATATCCATGTGTGAGCCTGGGGCAATATATCCATGTGTGAGCTGGGGCAATATATCCATGTGTGAGCTGGGGCAATATATCCATGTGTGAGCCTGGGGCAATATATCCATGTGTGAGCCTGGGGCAATATATATCCATGTGTGAGCCTGGGACAATATATATCCATGTGTGAGCTGGGGCAATATATGATGTGTGAGCCTGGGGCAATATATATCCATGTATGAGCTGGGGCAATATATTCATGTGTGAGCCTGGGGCAATATGTCCATGTGAGCCGGTCTGGGGCAATATATCCATGTGAGCCGTCTGGGGCAATATATCCATGTGAGCCTGGGGCAATATATCCATGTGAGCCTGGGGCTATATATCCATGTGAGCTGGTCTGGGGCAATATATCCATGTGAGCTGGCCTGGGGCAATATATCCATGTGAGCTGGGGCAATAAATCCATGTGAGCTGGTCTGGGGCAATATATCCATGTGAGCTGGGATGGGGCAATATATCCATGTGAGCTGGGGGCAATATAACCATGTGTGCTCCCTGAAAACATTGCTATTTAGGGAAGCCTACCACCCAACTCACTGACGCAACCATCAATCACTCTCACCTTACAGTCCTCTCCTCCTGTTTCCAACCCCAACCCTCCTAGATTGTGAGTTCCTACGGGAATAGGGCCCTCATCTCCTCCTGTACTGTTTGTCAAATGTTGTTCAATGTATTGTAACCCTGTCTGTACTGTGCTTATTGTACAGCGCTGCGGAATATGCTGGCGCTTTATAAATTAATAATAATAATAATAATAATAATGTGTGAGCTGGGAGCAATATATCCATATGTGAGCAGGGGGCAATATTTCCATGTGTGAGCTGGGGGCAATATATCCATGTGTGAGCTGGGGGCAATATATCCATGTGTGAGCTGGGGCAATATATCCATGTGTGAGCTGGGGAAATATATCCATGTGTGAGCAGGGGGCAATATTTCCATGTGTGAGCTGGGGGCAATATATCCATGTGTGAGCCTGGGGCAATATATATCCATGTATGAGCAGGGGCAATATATTCATGTTTGAGCCTGGGGCAATATATCCATGTGTGAGCCTGGGGCAATATGTCCATGTGTGAGCTGGGGAAATATATCCATGTGAGCCTGGGGCAATATATCCATGTGTGAGCTGGGGCAATATATATCCATGTGTGAGCCAAGGGCACTATATCCATGTGTGAGCTGGGGCAATATATCCATGTGAGCCTGGGGCAATATATCCATGTGTGAGCCTGGGGCAATATATCCATGTGTGAGCTTGGGCAATATATCCATGTGTGAGCTGGGGCAATATATCCATGTGTGAGCCTGGGGCAATATATCCATGTGTGAGCCTCGGGCAATATATACCCATGTGTGAGCCTGGGACAATATATATCCATGTGTGAGCTGGGGCAATATATTGATGTGTGAGCCTGGGGCAATATATATCCATGTGTGAGCCTGGGGCAATATATATCCATGTATGAGCCTGGGGCAATATGTCCATGTGAGCCGGTCTGGGGCAATATATCCATGTGAGCCGTTCTGGGGCAATATATCCATGTGAGCCTGGGGCAATATATCCATGTGAGCCTGGGGCTATATATCCATGTGAGCTGGTCTGGGGCAATATATCCATGTGAGCTGGTCTGGGGCAATATATCCATGTGAGCTGGCCTGGGGCAATATATCCATGTGAGCTGGGGCAATAAATCCATGTGAGCTGGTCTGGGGCAATATATCCATGTGAGCTGGGGGCAATATATCCATGTGAGCTGGGGCAATATAACCATGTGTGAGCTGGGAGCAATATATCCATATGTGAGCAGGGGGCAATATTTCCATGTGTGAGCTAGGGGCAATATATCCACGTGTGAGCTGGGGGCAATATATCCATGTGTGAGCTGGGGCAATATATCCATGTGTGAGCTGGGGGCAATATATCCATGTGTGAGCTGGGGCAATATATCCATGTGTGAGCAGGGGGCAATATTTCCATGTGTGAGCTGGGGGCAATATATCCATGTGTGAGCTAGGGGCAATATATCCATGTGTGAGCTGGGGCAATATATCCATCTGTGAGCTGGGGGCAATATATCCATGTGTGAGCAGGGGCAATATATCCATGTGTGAACTGGGGCAATATATCCATGTGTGAATAAAGGAGTATTTATTAGGACATGAAAAATCGTCATAATAATCAGTTTTTCCCTGGGTGTGAGAGTACCCCCACCTATTTTTCCAGATACAAAGCACTGCCGATACTGATACTAGTATCGCTATCAGTGCATCCCTAATATATATCTATCTATATATATATATATAAATATATTTATAATGCCTCTGGCTTGTGTATATATACCTGTGCTGTGAGTGTCAAAGAAGGCCAGTGTTTGTGGATCTTTCACACAATGGCAACAAATGTGGTTGTTTCACAATTGGAGAATCCAAACAGCCACAGGGGAAGCTTCACACTGAAGCTTCTCCTGCCACAGTTTAGATTTCCCTATTGTGAAACATCAAACTTTGTCGCTATTGTTTGCAAACATTTGGGATCTTTCACAAACTGTGGGCCTTATTACAAACATGACGCTAAAACGGGGTCGCTAAGGTGGATAATGTGCACCTGCAGGTTTCTCCTTAGCGTCCCCGTTTTAGCGTGATATTGAGGTACAGGCGCTAATCCAGCAGCCTGCCCCATAACGCGACGCTAAGTTTCAGGATGCTCGAGGCACCGATAATTGTCGCCGCGGGGATCCCCTCCATGGAGTCCATAGGACTCCATTGAGGCTAACGCTGCCAGTCACTGACCTGCAGGATCTTGCAAGATCTGGCAGGTCAGCGTAGTGATCTACGGAGGGAGACTGGGGGACCCCCCCACTTTCTCTCTCTGCTCCTAGCTGCAAGAAGAAGCTGATGGAGCCACCGTTCTCGCCACGAGTGAGAGGCAGGGCCAGATTAACATAGGGGCTGATGGAACAGCAGCTCCAGGCCCATGCCCCAGAATAGGCCCAGAGAAAGTATAACTATGTCTGCATTTTTTGGCATTAGGACCCCTGTATCTCTAACCCCATAGCAGTTACAGAGTCATGTGAGGTGTCATCGGAAAGGCCAGAGCATGTTTTATGTAACAGTAAAAATTTAATAATAAGGGCTCTATTACATTCTTGCCGTTAAAACGCGGGCGCAAGAGAGGAAAAACTGTGCCCAAAGCTTTCCCCCTTGCGCCTGCGTTTTAACGCTAGATTACAGTGCAGGCACAAAAAATGCTGCCTGCATTGTTATCGTGCGTTAATTTCCTGGATGCTTGCTGCAGCTCTGTGCGCAGCCGCGAGCATCCACTCGATGGAGTCCATAGGACTTCATTGAGTTCCCCCCTGCCGGTCACATGACCAGCCAGATCTCGCCTCGCGAGATCCGGCTGGTCGGTGTAGTGATACGCAGGGAGAAACTGGGGGGATTTTTTCCCCCAGTCTTTCCCTCCTCCCGCCGGCCGGAGGAGGCGGTTGGAGCTGCGTTCCTCTTCGCGAGACAGAGGGTGAGTATGTGATTTGTTTTTTTATTTTTAAAGCTGGTGTTAACGGATTAACGGACACCAAGTCCTGTCTCTGGTTACCTTTTCGCTAACCGGAGCCAGGCGTTAATCAGCGCTGGGACATTGTAATCCAGTGCTGATTAACACTTTGCGCTCCCCATGTTAAGCATAGGGTGCACAAAGTACAGTAACCTCGCGCAGAGAAGCGCAAGCTATCAAACGCTAATGGGTTTCTTAACCTGTTTGCGTTTGGATTGTAATATGCGGTGAACACCGCAGCAAATGTTAATGCTCACGCAATATTGTTCACTTTTCAATTATAAAGTGAGCAATGATGCTGCACTAACTCACCATACCAGAAATTACACAGAAAACAAAACAAATGTTTACTGGAAGGATCTGGTACAAATCAAGAAAGTTTTGATACCTACACCAGTGATTCTCGTAAAAGTTCCTAAAGAATCAAGAGTTGTTATCGGAGAAATTACTCTCTATCCGGTTGGTCTGGTATGATGAGATACAAATAGACGACGCATTCCAAGGACGAGAGATACCTATGAATCCGGATTTGAAATTTCTGCTAGAGAACAAGCCTGATCATACCATTGAACTTCTAATAAAGAAAGATAATCTAACGATTTACGCACCAATGTATTCACGGCTTGATCATCAATTGCTATCTGCTTATAATGGGCCTAATATTACAGAGATTGTGATTTGTATAGTAATTATGTTTCTAACTGTCTGGATGATTGTACTAACCAGGAAAGTACGTACATTGAAGTTTAAAAACACTGCATCTTCAATTATTAAATGGATGAAAGAAGAAAGACGTGTTGCGAAAGGTGGAAACCTAGCCTAATTGGTTAAAGGTTGAAAATATTGCATGCTTCCATCGTGATCACTTTAAATGAAGGATCAGATGAAACCAAAGAGGGGTTATGTCAGGGATTTTAAGAGAAACACAAAATGGATGCCTGTAGCCATTTTGTTTAATGTTAAGTCTTTCTCAACTTTAACCTAGTTTTAGAATGAACCCTGAGAGATTTTTTTCAGAGGCAAGTTCACTAACTCATTAGAGAGGAATGTGTGTTTAAAACTATAAGTGCCAGACTATGATGCTATAGACGATAAAATGTTTTGATATGATATATGCCGAGTCTAAGTGCTAGGAGAGGTCACAGACAAATTTATAGGTTTGTTTGTCCTTGAAGTAAAGATATTTTCTTATAGACAGGACTAAAAGATATGGAAGTATATCTATGCAATCCACAAAAATATATTTTTATAATCAATCTATATTTGTAGCACAGAAAATAATTGTAAGAAATATTTTGAAGTATATTATAACAGTATAATTACTGAAGGTTTAGATTTAAGCTGTTTAAATATGATTTAAATGTAAAGGAATGTCTGTATTGAATAGATCAGAGAATCCTTGAGAAAGCAGAATAACAAGAGATATTAAATCAAATATGACAGCCATAGACATACTGTCTGGAATCAGTGAAAGTTTCTTTGTTATATGGAGATTGAACTGTGACCTGTGATAAGGAAATAACATTTAAATATTACTAATTCATTTGAAAAGTGACACTGCCATCTTGTGGTGTAGTAAATATTATATTTTAAGGAATAAAATGGAGAATCCTCATAGAGGAAAATTATATTTAAATTAGGAGATAGATAAGAGAGTGACATGGAATTGTCATGATCCCCCTGGATGCTGTCACGGTCTGAACCCCCAGACCCTCTGTTGCCCCCTTTTTGTTTGCCTTTTTTGTATGTTCTGCATGACTTATGCTGATTCCAGGACTTTGTTTTTTCCCCGTGCTTAGTTCTGGACTTGGATTAATAGTATCCAGAACCTGACTATCACCTGCATCCTATTCAGCCTGATCCACCCTGTAAAATAGGAGGTCCCTCCCTTTGATCTAGACTTCCTCATTGAAGTCTGGACTTTGTACCTAGCTGACCTGCTTTTGGAAACCCCTTGTGCTGGACTTATCTTCTGTATACCCTCTGGATTTGATACCGGTTATACCCTCTGGACCACCCATCTGATTCCCCTCTCGAGTACCCATCTGGAACCCTTCTGTGAACTTTTCCTACCTCTGCTATACTGGTAACCCCCTATCATTTGCTACGAGTTCCCCCTTATTGGATTTAACGTGTACGACCCCTGGCTATGGACTTTTGATTATTCTGTTATCTATATTCCTCGACTTCTGCTTGAAACCCCGACCACGAGATTGCCTTATCCTATATCTGGATACCTTGCCCTGGACTTTATCATTTATCTGTTCAGTTTATATTCTGTTTTCTGTTCAGTATCTGCCACTCTATTTAGTTGTATGTATTTTCAGTTTTCCACCTGTGTCTCCTAGTTTTCATCCTGTTTTAAACCTTTTTTCTTTTCGTTCTGCTTATTGCCTCCCTTTTCTTTCTCAGCGAACCTATTCATTTATTTCTGCTGTTTTATGTTTATTAGTAATAAATATCTTGTTTGACCCCTCAACGTGCATAATTCATTACCGCTCACTGCAATCTGGGCACACACATGCAATCCATGCAGAGTCCACATGACAGGAATCTACTTTAATTTGCCATGCACTGTTTGTTGTTTCATTCAGATCATTACAGGACAGGACACACAATGCATTGATTCCAGGACATTACACCTCAAGTAGGACCACACCTAAATTTTCCCTCATGGGAATGCACAATTCTAACTCTCATGCATTGACTTCTCTCACTTATACCAAGGAGATGATAAAAGATATTATCAGACATTGATAATTTTCACATATTCCAAAACAATACATCATATCCAAAGAATATTGCTGCTGTAACTACGGAAACATTCAGGGTTATTCAGAGAGCGTGAAAAGCAGGAGAATGATTGGAGAATGAAAAATTCTAGGTCAAAATATCCAAACCAGAAAAATTCTCCCTTTCATCTCACTTTCCAAATCGGCTATTTTGACCTAGAATTTTTCATTCTCCAGTCATTCTCCTGCTTTTCACGCTCTCTGAATAACCCTGATTGAATCCAGATTGGACAGGTAATGTATGAAAAGCAAATTTAAGTGGGATTAATGTAAGATATTTATATATATATATATATATATATATATATATATATATAATGTGGATATATATTGCAATGAAGATAGACTGAGAGTTCTCAAGTACTGTTAGATCCAGAATCTTCAAAATATTTCTAAATCTGCAGATAGAGATATGAAGAAGAATCGGATATAAGGATTTTATCCTAAGTAATTGTTGCAATGGTATATACATATATATATATATATTGAATTTGGAAGTTACTTTGATTGAAGTAATTAAGCAAGGAATTATATAACCTACAATCTAAAAAGCAGAAGATTAGAAGCTTAATTCTCGATATTAGGGGAGGATTCACTAAATAAGTTTTTATTACTTATCATTCTAGAAATAGAATAAGTGATAGCTCATCTTTTGTTGATCCACGTAGCATAGAGACATACGTATAGCTCTACAAGATTACTAGCTTGTTTTAAACTGATGCTGGGAATGCATGTTGTTTTCTTTAAGCAGAGATGTTTATTAACCATGTGTGTGTAGTTACTAACTGATAAGGTAAATGATATTAATCATATATGCAGTTACTAACAGGAGATACATATATTGGGGAGCTAGAAATCTGTGTGCTGATGGATGGATGTTGTGTTTTATAAATTTTTGATTATGTTATGAGATTTAAGATCTGTTTGTATACGTAATAAATATATTTATTTTTTTATCTAGTTGTTTGGTTGGTTATATTTTTTAAAGCAAACACGCATACAATTAAAAGAATTTAGGAGAATTTCTGAGAAATAGAGACAATTGATATTTATATCTCGTATAAGTTTCTTATTGATTATATCCTCGACACCTCCAAAACACAAGGGAAATATTTAATTTATTTAATTTTTGGGGTAAAATTTGTTTTTTTTTCTCAGAAGAATGCAGTAACAGGTTTATTTCACTAAATTCCAAGAAAAGCCACCAAAATATTCAGCTCCAGACCCATAGAGATCTTAATACGGTCCTGGTGAGAGGTGAGTATGTGATTTTGGGAGGGGGGGAGGCTCTGCTGGTGCTGACGGATTCTGCAGAAGCTGTATCACTGAGCACCAGGTCCTAGCTGTGAGTAACTTTTCAGTGACAGCAGCAGGATGGTAATTAGCATTAGGACTTTGTAATCCTGATGCTAATTAACACTTTGCGCTCCCCATGTTAAGCATAGGGAGCGCAAAGTACAGTAAGCTCACGATGAAAAGCGCAAGATCCGAATCGCTAACAGGCTTTTTAACCCATTATTATTCGGATTGTATTACTGTCGACCTGCACTAGGGCCACCAGAGCTAACAGTCAGGTTTCCTAGTCGCTCTGACGTTGGCATAGCGTGACATACGCACAGAGCACCACCTCACTCGCTAAATGAGAAAGCAGCGCGGACTGATTGTTGCCTCATTATCTATAAAAAGGCCCACCGAAATCCTCAGCACCAGGCCCATGATACTCTTAGTCCAGCCCTGTCTAGGATTATAGGCCTCTGACCAGATAAAGGGTGGTGTTACCCTTATTTTTCAGTGTAGGTCACTTAGGAGAGATGAGAGGAACACGGAGACGGCACTCCCATAGTATAACACTATATATCACAGGGTAGAAAACTAAAGGAGGGGACGTGGCCAGCTGATCATGAGAGCGGACGTGTCTTACAGGAGCTCCACACGTCCTCTCAGTATAGGGACCCTTAGCAGAAGTTTCCAAGGCGATAACCTTCTGAATGGTTCCTGAGCTGCTGGCTGTTGGGGCTGCACTGTCTGGAGCCTGCTAGGTTCCCCTCTCCGGACCAGAGACTAGAAAAATCACTGCCTGCAAGTGCCTCGTGGAGATGGCAGCCATCTTGCGGCCTTACTCCTGGCTTCGGAGGCAGTCGGGCCGCTCCAATCTGGACTATGGTTGAGCAGAGGGCCGAGGGGATGGTGGGTCCAGTTCTCCTGGCCGATCCTGGTGACTGTCTGGCGGAGGAGATGGTCGGACCTGCGGAGGAGAGGATGGACAGACCCGTCTCATTGGAGGTTTGGAGGTGAAGGTGTCATGGCTTCTGGCCTAGACGCCTGTCTGAAGATTCTGGATGGGGAGGACGCTGATTGTCCACTCACTAGGAGTGCGTGGCGCCATATGCTGGCGACACTGAGAAGCTACCATGAGATGGGGAACCCGAGAGTGGAGAAGTCAGCGGCTGACTCGACGTCCGAAGCTGCGGCCTGCACGTTTAGCGTGGCTGTTATGGGAAGCAGTTCCAGGTGTGGCGACCCACTGCAGGTACTGACACAGATCGCTCGGCCCTCGAGGGTGATCCTGGCCCTATGTGATGGAGTGTTATGGGGGTGCGGGGGAGTTCTGGATTTCTGCCCGCGTGGTTTGGATGAGAAGTTATCTTGCTGCTGCGTGGAAGACGTGGTGGCAGTGGACTGTGTGATCGCTGGTGGTCTGTTCGCTGTGCTGTAGATCGACTCCCCATGTTTGGAGGTGATCCCAGGGCCAAGCGGTGGGAAGGTGTTGCCGCCTGATGTGCCTACAGTTGGAGCGGAGGTTCCTGGGATGTCTCGTAGCACGGTTTCAGCAGCTCCCAAATCGCCGTATGGCCTTCACTTCGGTCGGATCCTTCGGGAGGGCTCCACACTCTAGGCGCTGCCTGATGATCCTTCTTGGGACCTGGTCAGGGCGAGAGGGGACCTTGCCCCGGCCTTGTCTTACATACTTCCTCTCTGCCATGCCTGCTCACCTGAGGGGACTGGGCGACCCTGCATAATCCTGCCTGTGGCAATCTGGCCTCCCTTGTTGGACACTGGCTGACTTTGTCACTGAGTCTTTGTAGAGGACTTTATTTTTGTTTCTTATGCGGACTTTCTGCTTTATTCGATGGCTACGGCAGTCTCTCTTGTTGATGTTCCCCAGGTGGGGACCCCTTTTTTTGCTTTATTAGAGACACCTGCCTGCATTCCTCCCCCCCTTCATAAGATGTGTTTTTCTGTTTTGCTGAGACCCACCCCCCATTCTGGGATCTCCACCCTCCCCCCATTTTGTTTTTCCTTTTCTCTTTTTTTCTTTTCTTTTTCTTTCTTTCTGTTGGCGTTGATGGGTTATCATGGAGTGCCGCCATGGCCTGGTGCCCGGTATGGCCCCTACGTACCCAGGCGAAGTGCCATCTCCTTCCCATGATTTCCTACAGTCCTTTGGATTTATGGGATTATACCTGGGATGGCACAACTTCAGCCTTTGCCACTACCCCTCATTCATAAAAAAAATTCCCCTCTTTTTTCCTCTTCTCTTTTTCTATTATTCCCCCCCCCCATTTTCTGTTTAGATGATTCTCCTTGACTTATTGAGTGTGTTTTCTTCTTTTGATGGATAATTGCTATCTCTGCTATTTGTATTTTATCTTATGTGTCATGCTGTCTGGCCCTGCGTTGCCAATTTTGCTGGTCGGTTATGTGACCTTTTCTCTTCTGGAAAAAAAAGAAAACCGAAGGAGTACCACTCACCATTTAAAGGAGTTCTATATCTTTAAGATGCTTCTGTAGTAGATACTCTAACCCCTTGGAACGCCAGTCCTCGGTTCCTGGGTAGCTGCAAAGTGTAATGTGCAAGGAGTGGAAGCACAGCCGGCCAGTAAAGGGTTAAAATGTGAATTTATTATCACCACTGCGGATTATTATCAGATTAATTGATTATGTCATTACTTCATTATTGGCACACGGCAAATTTACAGCCCTCGTTTGCTAATTTCACTGATAATTGCACTGTTAGATGCGCTTTATGGATTCTTCTTCTGCTTTATAACATGCAAGATCTCGCCTTTTGCGAGAACCTGCAGGTCCGCTGAGGGAGACTGGGGACTTTTTATCCCCCAGTCTCACTCTGCTCCTGGTGGCCAATAGGGATGAGCTGTTCGGTTCGGAGTACGCTTCGAACATAGCTTGTTCGCGAACTACGAACATTTCCGCGTGTTCATCGTGTGTTTGCCCACAATGCGCCACAATGGACCACAATGCACTTTTCCACTGGCCTGAAGCTTGTAATTGGCTACAGCCTTGCACCTGACCACAGGTCAGGTGCAAGACAGGTTCAAGACTATGCCAATCACGGCTCAATCATGGGCTCACAGAGCTAAGTCCCGCAGCCCACTATATAAGGCTTCACACAGCGCTTCTGCACGTGTTTGAGAGGAGATTGATCTTGTGTTAGTGTGTGTTCTTACTGCCAGTCTGCCACCAGCTACTGGGGGGTCTCATCTACTGGGGGGGGGGTCTCATTTCTACCAAATATCTGGGAATTGTTGTAATCTTTGTTCTCACTCCCAGCAACTATTTTTGGGGCTCAGTAATTTCTACAAAATATTTGTGAATTGAGGTAATCTGCCAAGCAGAATGATCTGTGTCTTGTCACTGCCAGTGCCACACAATATTTTGGGGGTCAGTAATTTCTACAAAATATTTGGGAATTGAGGTGATCTGTATCTTGTCACTGCCACCAGCAACTATTTTGGGGGGTCAGTAATTTGTACAATATATTTGGGAATTGAGGTAATCTGTGTCTTGTCACTGCCACCTGTCGGATATAATCTCTGCACGTGAATACAACACGTTATATATTGGACTTATCTGCCAAGCCTCCAATATGTCTATATTGGACTTACTGGACCTACCTCGGCAGTTGCATCCAATATATCAGGGATTATTATTTCATAAGAAATTTATACGAGACACAAATATCAATCGTCTATATTTCTTAGAAATTATCCTGAATTCTTTTAATTGTCTGTGTTTTGCTTTAAAAAATACAATAATCAATAATCGGATAAAAATACATATATATTTATTACGTATACAAAAAAGTTTCAAATCTCATATCATAAACAAAAATTTATAAACCACAATCCATCAGCATATAAAAACTAGCTTCACAATATATGTATCTCCGGTTAGTAACTGCATATATGATTAATATCATTTACCTTATCAGTTAGTAACTAATACACAAATGGTTAATAAACATTTCTGCTTAATACAACATGCATTTCCCAGCCAACAATGTTTAACCAGCCAGCTCTTATAGATATATATATATATATATCTCTATGCTACATGGATCAACAAAAGATAAGCTAATTTAATGATAAGTAATAAAAACTTATTTAGTGAATCCTCCCCTAATCTCGAGAATCAAATTTCTAATCTTTTGCTTTTTATTTTGTAGTTATAGAATTCCTTGCTTATTAATTTTAATCACAGTAATTTCCAAATTCAATATATTTTGGTATCAATCTTACAACATTTCTTTTAGGAATAAATCCTTATAACCACTTCTTCATATTTCTATCTGCAGAATAGAAAATACTTAGAATTTGGATCTAACCCAAGTATCTGAGAAATCTCAGTCTACGTTGCAAGAATATCTACAAATATATATATTTACATTAATTCTTGTTTTTCATACATTACCTGTCCAATTTGGATGTTGATAAGTCTGCCTTGGAATTCCTGATGTAATAATTTTGGAATGTGTGAAGATTATCGATCAGATAATCAATGCATGTGAGTTAGAGATTTGGTGAGAATCTTGATTGCCTCATGTCTTGGGATCTGCCTGCATCGTGGTGTGAGTCTGAGTGTTGGAATCTTGGACTCTCAGAGGGTCATGTGTAATGCATTGCAGTGTGAGTCTGAATGCTGGAATCTCCGACTGACTTACAAATAACATTGCCGCTTATTATAGCCAATTTGACATCACAGGCAATATTATTAATCTAATTATAATATTTACTATCCTCTAGAGGGCAGTATTGCACTTCTTAATTAATTCCACCATTTCTTTTTAATATTCCTATCTCGGGTCAAAGTTCAATCTACACAAAGACCTTCTCTTCTCAGTCGTTAGACACTGTGTCTCTGTCTAATTTATATCCCTACTCCCTTTTGAAATTACTTACTCAGAGTCCTATCAGCTAAATTCTTTTCTGGTTAACTCAACAGAATCTATTCTTTAGTAATTTTTATTATTTACCAATTATATACTTTCTACAATATTTATTGGAGTAAATATTTCCTACTGTAAATATAATAAAATATACCTTGATTATAAACATATATTTTGTGAATATAAATCTATATTACAGAATATTAACTCTTATTCCTATACCCAAAAGACAAAATATCTTTTGTTTTAAAAACTTAAGACAGACCAATAAATTTAATTATGACACGTCTTAGCACTTAACCCTAGCCTTATCACACACAAACATTCTAGGTTCCTTCATGTCTGGCACTTCTTAAAAAAATATAAAAGACTTCACCCAGGAATGAACTCTGTAAAAAAATCTCGTTCATTTCTAAACCTAGAGAAAATTTTAACTATCTTTAAAAACAAAATGGCTACAGGCATCCATTTTAAAATTCCTTTGTGTAATATACCTGACACACCCAGAATTTTGGGGGGGTCAGTAATTTCTACAAAATATTTGGGAATTGTTATAATCCGTGTGTTCTCACTGGCTGCAACCCATTAGGGGGTCTCACTGATTTATAGGAGGTTTCTGAGATTTGTAATCTGTGTCTTCTCACTGCCAGCTATCAGGGGGTCCCAGATACTTCTAGCAGATTTCTACGAATTGTAATCTGTGTCTTGTCACTGCCACCCATCAGGGGAACTCACTGATTTATAGGAGGTATCTGGGAATTGTAATCTGTGTCTTGTCACTAGCTGCCAGCTATCAGGGTGTCTCACTGAGTTATACCAGAGTCCTGGAAATCTTTAATCTTTATATCAGAGTTCTGTATATATTTAATCTATATATCACTCACCATGTCAGAAAGACCAAAAAGGACAGGCAGACGCTCCCAGACACAGATAAGAGGGCAAGCAGCCCCTGTGTCGAGAGGCTGTGCCTCTGGTCGTGGTGGACGTGGTGCATCCTCTGCAGGGACACGCTTGTCCTTTCTAACTGGTGCTGGCCGTCTTAAGCAGCAGCAACATACAGAGGATTTGGTGGATTGGCTGACCAGGCCATCCGAGTCCTCCGAGTCCTCTGCCAGCCAGGCTTGTAGTGCTTTACAGTCTACCTCAGCTGCCAAAACATCTAATGCAGCCTCCATGTCCACAGCTACTCCTGCCGTAGCCTCGCTATCACACACGGAGGAGTCAGCTGAAATGTTTGACTACAATGACAGTGACATGCTGCTTGAGGATGCGCAGCAAGTACAGTGCTCTAATTCAATCTCTGAGGTTGAGGAAGGGAGTATAATCAACCTAGAGGAAGGGGGTGCCAGTGATGACACACAAATAACTGTCACTCATGTTGCCCCAGCAGCTGCAGCATACTGCCAAGTTGGCTCTAGTGACGAGGAGATAGGTGGTGAAGACGACATTGATGAGGTCACTGACTCCACCTGGGTGCCAGATTGAATAGAGGAACCATTTACTTGAGGGTACCATGTGCTTGAGGCGACATATGAACAACTGCCACACATCCTGTTGGCACAAAACTTTGCATAGGTCCTCCTCCTCCTCATCTGTCTCTACCCCCACTGTATGTCCTGCCATGTCATTGCCTACAACCTCCACTGACAGGGATGATGCTACTGTAATGGATGTACCAGGTCCTTCCTCACAATGTGATAGCATCCCATCAGCTGAAGATTTACGCAGTCAGATTACGTTGCCGCAGCTGCTGCAGCGTAAGAAAAAATATAGTCCCAACCATCCCCAAGCACAGCGTATAAATGCCAGCTTAGCAAAATTACTCACATTGCAGCTGCTGCCTTTCCAGCTGGTGGACTCTGCTCACTTCCGTGAATTTGCTCTATGTGCTGTACCACAGTGGCAGGTTCCAAAACACCATTACTTTTCACGCAAGGCCATTCCAGGACTATACCAGCACGTGGAAGACAATGTTATTGAGTCATTGGGAAAGGCAGTCAGCAGCAAGGTGCATGTGACTTTAGACACGTGGTCCAGCAAGCATGGACAGGGTTGTTACATTTCCTTCATGGCACACTGGGTAACTCTGATTGCAGCTGGGAGGGATCCAAGACGGGGCTCTGTGCTGGAGCTTGTTCATCCACCACACCTCCAGAAAGCTGCTTATATGATGTCTGTCTGCTCCACTACCTCTTCCTCCTCCTCCTTCTCTGTCTCTGGTGAAGTGGCAGTTAAACCGATGCCTGACAGGGTCTACGCAATGGCTCAAGCAAAAAGAAGCCATACTGTGCTTGAGTTGGTTTGTTTAGGGGACAGGAGCCACACCGGGCCAGAAATTCTGTCAGCTCTGCAGGGCCAGGTGCAGAGATGGTTAACACCACGCCAGCTTCAGCTGGGAATGATCGTCTGTGATAATTGTCAGGTATATTACACAAAGGAATTTTAAAATGGATGCCTGTAGCCATTTTGTTTTTAAAGACAGTTTCTTTTCTTTAAAATTTTCTCTAGGTTTAGAAATGAACGAGATTTTTTTTTACAGAGTTCATTCCTGGGTGAAGTCTTTTATATTTTTTTTAAGAAGTGCCAGACATGAAGGAACCTAGAATGTTTGTGTGTGATAAGGCTAGGGTTAAGTGCTAAGACGTGTCATAATTAAATTTATTGGTCTGTCTTAAGTTTTTAAAACAAAAGATATTTTGTCTTTTGGGTATAGGAATAAGAGTTAATATCTCTAATATAGATTTATATTTACAAAATATATGTTTATAATCAAGGTATATTTTATTCTATTTACAGTAGGTAATATATACTCCAATAAATATTGTAGAAAGTATATAATTGGTAAATAATAAAACTTACTAAAGAATAGATTCTGTTGAGCTAACCAGAAAAGAATTTAGCTGATAGTAAGTAATTTCAAAATGGAGTAGGGATATAAATCAGATGGAGACATTGTGTCTAATGACTGAGAGAGAGGTTCTTTGTTAAGTCAGATTGAACTTTGACCCGAGATAGGAATATTAAAAAGAAATGGTGGAATTAATTAAGAAGTGCAATACTGCCCTCTAGAGGATAGTAAATATTAGATTTGATGTATCAATAATATTGCCAGTGACGTCAAATTGGCTATAATAAGCGGCAATGTTATTTGCAAGTCAGTCGGAGATTCCAGCATTCAGACTCACATTGCAATGCATTACACATGACCCTCTGAGAGTCCAAGATTCCAACATTCAGACTCACACCACGATGCAGGCAGATCCCAAGATATGAGGCAATCAAGATTCTCACCAAATCTCTAACTCACATGCATTGATTATCTGATATCGATAATTTTCACATATTCCAAAACACAGTATCACATAGAAAATTCCAAGACTTATCAACATCCAAATTGGACAGGTAATGTATAAAAAAAAAGAAGGAATTAATGTAATTATATATATTTGTAGAGATTCTTGCAACGTAAACTGAGACTTCTCGGATACGGTTAGATCCAAATTCTAAGTATTTTCTATTCTGCAGATAGAAATGTGAAGAAGTGGATATAAGGATTTATTCCTAAAAGAAATGTTGTAAGATTGATACCAATATATATATATTGAATTTGGAAATTACTGTGATTAAAATTAATAAGCAAGGAATTATATAACTACAAAATAAAAAGCAAAAGATTAGAAATTTGATTCTCGAGATTAGGGGAGGATTCACTAAATAAGTTTTTATTACTTATCATTAAATTAGCTCATCTTTTGTTGATCCATGTAGCATAGAGATATATATATATCTATAAGAGCTGGCTGGTTAAACATTGTTTGCCGGGAAATGCATGTTGTTTTAAGCAGAAATGTTTATTAACCATTTGTGTATTAGTTACTAACTGATAAGGTAAATGATATTAATCATATATGCAGTTACTAACCGGAGATACATATATTGTGAAGCTAGTTTTTATATGCTGATGGATTGTGGTTTATAAATTTTTGTTTATGATATGAGATTTGAAACTTTTTTGTATACGTAATAAATATATATATATTTTTATCCAATTATTGATTATTGTATTTTTCAAAGCAAAACACAGACAATTAAAAGAATTCAGGATAATTTCTAAGAAATATAAACGATTGATATTTGTGTCTCGTATGGATTTCTTATGAAATAATAATCCCTGATATTTTGGAGGCAACTGCCGAGGTAGGTCCAGTAAGTCCAATATAGACATATTGGAGGCTTGGCTGATAAGTCCAATATATAACGTGTTGTATTCACGTGCAGAGATTATATCCGACATAATGGCAGCAACCTTCTCTCCGCCCTACGCAATGGTAAATTGTCGCATGTACCATGCCTAGCACACGTCCTAAATCTAGTGGTACAACATTTCCTAACCAAGTACCCAGGGCTGGCAGAGCTTCTCAGCCAGGCCAGAAAAGTCTGCAGCCACTTCAGATGGTCATTCCCAGCAAGTGTTCGCCTGGCAGAAATTCAAAGAGAACTCCACCTTCCCACAAACCGTCTGATCTGTGACATGCCCACCAGGTGGAACTCGACATTAGCAATGCTGCAGCGTCTGCACAAGCAGCAGAGGGCCATCAACGAGTACCTGTGTGAGTATGGCACAAGGACAGGTTCAGGTCAACTTGGTTTTTCCCCCCGCAGTGGCTGATGATCAAGGATGCATGCACTGTACTGTCACCATTTGAGGAGGCAACGAGGATGGTGAGCAGGGACAGTGCATACATCAGTGACATAATTCCTTTAGTGTTCCTGCTGGAGCACACTCTGCGAGGAATTATAGATGTGGCTCTAGAGGTAGAGCAGCGGGAGGAAGATGAGGCCTTCCCTAGCTCTGAAGTCCCCAGTCTTTCCGCAGACAGCATTCCAGCGGGTCCTACTCAGATCAGACAGGAGGAGGAGGAGGAGGAGGAATATTTAAGTAGTGGGGGCATTGAAGGTGGGGATTCCTCAAGGGAGGGTTTTGTGTGCCCAGAAACACAAGGGCTAGTGCGTGGCTGGGAGGAGGAAGTGCACGATGGGGTCATCCTCATTGACCAGGAAGACTCGGAAGCTAATGCCACCTCTAACGTACGCTGCATGGGCTCCCTTATAATGCAAAGCCTGCTAAAGGACCCCAGGATTCGTGCTATCAAGGAGAGGGATCATTACTGGTTGGCAACCCTTCTTGACCCACGATACAAGGGTAAAGTTGCAGAGCTCATCCTGCCCGCACAGAGGGAGCACAGGATGAAAAAACTTGAGGACACTCTAAAGCGACACTTGTGTAACATCTTTTCAGGCACTGGTAGGTTACCAAGTAATGACACACGTGCTTCTGAGGCTGCGGATGATCAGAGGAATAGTGGTGAAGGCCAGGGCTGCTTGACTGATGCATTTTTACATTTTTTTAGTCCACGACGCCCAGGGACATCAAATGTGGGCACCCATTGCCAGCATCTTCACCATATGGTGCAGGACTACCTAGGGGCAAGGGCAGACCTGGATACGTTTCCAGCAGATGATCCACTGGGTTACTGGGTGTTGAGATTGGATCACTGGCCAGAACTTAGCCAATATGCTATGCAGCTACTAGGTTACCCTTCATCTAGCGTGCTTTCTGAAAGGACGTTCAGTGCCGCTGGAGGTTTTGTCACAGACAAAAGAGTGTGTTAATTTCACGGGTAAGATCCTTTCTATGGCGCTGATCTGCAAACTGTACAGGCTGCTGCCTAACTTGGATAGAATGGCAGTGTTACACACCTGCCTTTATTGGTCAAAGAAAGATGTGGTATATCCGTGTCTGGCGCTGTCTGTACTTAGATATCTGTATTCAGATATCCCTTACTCCGTAGAGTGTAATTGAACTCCTAATGTAGCGTATTAAGGCTGGTAGTATTATGATTGTTTACCTAATGTAGCTATGCTTTGCTACATACAGTGCATTCCGTAGGAGGGCTTGAATAGTCTGTATTGTATTGAGCTAGGGTATACAGATATTACAGTATATACGGTGGTGACAATTTGTTTACAAACAAGGGGGTTAGACTGATGTATATATCAAGTCTTAATGACACCTTTTCTGACAAAACATCAGGGTGTTACCCTTTAGTGTTTCTGTGTGTTATTGTAGGTGTATAAAATGATCGATGTGCGATTATTCGATCTTCTACTGCCACCTGGTGGCTCAAAGAAAAAACACAGTCACAGAAAAAATATTGCAGGGAAGCAGGTTTTCGTTGCTGCTCTTTCCTTCTCTCTCGTCCTCGTGGTGCATATATCGATCTGCAAAGGTTTAAACATAAACTCTGTCTAAAGAAATATTTCCTTAAAAATCCCATGGAAAGGACTCAAGCAATGCAGATCTATAGACATACGGACTTGAAAGAAAAATCAAAATTCTACCCGAAATCCATGATCTCCCCCGAGATAGCGACATTTGAAAAAATGGTATCAAGGGAGATGGAGAAAATCAAAATAGGAACTAAAAATAACCTTACGAAGAGAGAGACGAAAGCACTGGACGAACTTAGGAAAGATGGCTCTTTGGTAATTAAACCAGCAGACAAGGGGGGAGGCATAGTGCTACAGAGTACAGAAAGATACGAGAAAGAATCGTATAAGATTCTGAATGATGAAAACACATATAAAAGAGTGAAGAAAGACCCCACAGAAGAAATAACTACAACATTCCATCAATACTTAGATGAAGGAAACATACTCGGAATCCTCACTGACAAAGAACACAAATATCTCAAAATCCAACACCCCAGACGCCCAACTTTTTACCATCTACCAAAAATCCACAAGAATGCTCAGGATCCACCGGGAAGACCTATTATTTCAGGGATAGAATCTATCTCCAGTAGGATCTCCGAATATATAGATAAAATGCTCCAACCGATGGTACAAAACACAAAATCCTACTTGAAAGACACACTCAGCTTGATACAAGAGCTGGAAAAATCAACTTGGGAGAAAGGATATATCCTGATAACCAGCGATGTCCAGGCTCTATACAGCAACATCCCGCATAAGGAAGGAATTGATGCAGTAAGAAAATATCTAGACGCAGACAACGATATGCTTCCCGAACAGAAAACGTTCATTCTAGAGGGGATTGGACATATCCTGAAAAACAACTATTTCATGTTCAACCACGAGCACTTTATACAGGTCAGAGGATCGGCAATGGGAACACGTTTCGCGCCAAGTTTTGCGAACCTGTATATGGACATTTGGGAAAGAGATATTATGGAAGAGTACAAAGAAAAAATCGTCATGTATAAAAGATACATAGACGATCTTTTCTTTATATGGAAAGGAGGAGAAGAAACACTCAAAATATTCTTAGAAAATCTTAACCAACGAGACCCCAACATTAGACTAGACACTATCAACTATCTAGACCTTACGATCTACATAGAGGAAGATAGGATCTGTACAAAAACCTTCTTCAAAAAAGTAGATAGCAATAGCTACATAAGCCGAGACAGCTGCCATCTAAGTAGGTGGTTAGAAGGTGTACCAAAAGGACAGTATATAAGGATGAGAAGGAACTGTTCTAAAATAGAGGATTTCAACACCCAAGCTGAGAAATTAACAAAAGACTTCATAGAAAAAGGGTATAAGGAAGAGATCCTGGAGAAAACCAGAGAAGAAATTGCACAAACAGAAAGAACGAAGTACCTCCAATATAAAGATAAGACCCTACAGAGTACCATACAAAGCGAAGTACCTTTCCTTTTCACTTATAGCCAACAAGACCCAAGCCTCAAGCATATCATCAAAAAATTCTGGCCTATCCTCAGAGAAGATGCCCTTCTACGAGACATACTTCCTCTAAATCCAAGATTCATCTGTAGAGGGACAAAGAATTTGAAGTCCAAACTTACAACCAGCGAATACGCACCAAAGAGTTTGACTAACCATTTTAAACAAAAAACAGGTTTCTATGGATGCGGGAACTGCATCAGTTGTAGAAGCACGGGTAATAAAAAAAGACACATAACTAAAATAACGAATAGAAGAGGTACATGGAAAATAAAAGACATACTGACGTGTTTTTCAACAAATGTGATTTACCTCCTGACATGCCCGTGTGGACTAAAATACATAGGCAAGACCACAAGAGCTTTAGGTGTAAGGATTAGGGAACATGTCAGAAATATAGAGAAGGGTCTAGAATCGCATAGTGTCCCTGCCCACTTCAAGAAAGAGCACAATTGTGACCCAAGAAGACTAGAATTCATGGCTATTAAAAAAATAAAGAAAGACAGAAGAGGAGGAGATATTGCAAAAAAAATTGGGCAAGAAGAAATGCGCTGTATCTACGAATTCGATACACTACATCCAAAAGGTTTGAACTTGGATTTCGAATTATGCCACTTCTTGTAAAAGGGACCGATGAGTATTAGTTTAAATCTACCTTCAAATCCACGACCCATCATCCCAAGTCCAGCCCGCATCCTCAGGCAGAGAACATCCCTTATAGCGAACGCTTTTTTAGCCTTGCAGCCTCCTACACCTTAGCCTCCTGAATCTGAGACTACCTATCCAACAAGACACAGACTCTCTAACGAATAAATCTTGCTGCCCACTGGGCACAGCACCCCCACCTTCTGAATACCCCGATCCGTACTCTAACTGGAGACTACCCAGGGCCACATCCAATATAGCCCCTACTTTATCTACACTCACATATAGTCCCATTATGAGTGTCGATAGTAGGATGCCCGCACCACAACCCCCAAGAAGGGAGTCAGGTATATAACAAGCGGCAACGCAGTTTCACGGATAAATAAAGCCCCCTCTAGCCAAACAAACTAAGATACGTGAGGGTATATGCACATATGCACGCAGGATTAACATCCTATTTCATAGTAATATGTCCACGTGACTACACCTAGGAAGGCAGCCCGAATATACTGCCTAATAAAGGCGAGATTAATATGACACACCGCCTTGACACATATCCATGAAGGTCCACCATTTGTTACAAGTACACCTTATGGAAATCATGCCTATTTTTGAGGAGCACACCGAGACGTGGACCACGAATAGAAACCGGCACTTTGTCCCAAAAACCTTTTTACAAACTTTGATTGGACAAAATCGGCCTGACGTCCTAAGGAACAGCTACCCATTTTGATTGGAGAACACCCCCACGTGTTCGGCCCAATCGGATCTCGACACCCAAGCAGACGCCGGTTTTCGGCGCGAGAAATCGAAACTGCAGGTCTTCTCATCACTTTAAAAGCAGACACACAGAAATCGAAACTATCCAGCAGAAGAGGCCTAGGTTTAGGCGAAACGCGTCCTGGATACCCCTATCTTTTTATTATTATTGTTAAACCTTTATAAATTTTTTTGCTATTAAAACCCCTTTATTTTAACCCCTTTGGTCTGCTGTCTTGTGGTTTCTCCGGAGGAAAGGAGGGTACACCTTTGGTAGCTTAACACCTACCATTGGATGCAGGTAGCCCTGAGGAATTAGAAGACCCCGGAAGACCCAGTTGCAGCAGAGGATTTGTGGAGAGAAAGAAGGGATACGGTCACCTCTATGGACCGGCAGAGCTAAAACGTCTGAGCCTGACTTCACCAACTAAGGCTCTAGACCACGACGACGAGAGAGAAGGAAAGAGCAGCAACGAAAACCTGCTTCCCTGCAATATTTTTTCTGTGACTGTGTTTTTTCTTTGAGCCACCAGGTGGCAGTAGAAGATCGAATAATCGCACATCGATCATTTTATACACCTACAATAACACACAGAAACACTAAAGGGTAACACCCTGATGTTTTGTCAGAAAAGGTGTCATTAAGACTTGATATATACATCAGTCTAACCCCCTTGTTTGTAAACAAATTGTCACCACCGTATATACTGTAATATCTGTATACCCTAGCTCAATACAAAACAGACTATTCAAGCCCTCCTACGGAATGCACTGTATGTAGCAAAGCATAGCTACATTAGGTAAACAATCATAATACTACCAGCCTTAATACGCTACATTAGGAGTTCAATTACACTCTACGGAGTAAGGGATATCTGAATACAGATATCTAAGTACAGACAGCGCCAGACACGGATATACCACATCTTTATTTGACCAAAAGAGTGTGTTTGTCCACCGACTCTGTAGACCGGCTGACATTTATAAAAATGAATCAGTCCTGGATCAGCAGCTATCAATCCCCTGATGCTGAAGTAACGGAATAGATCAGGGATGTCTTCTGCATTCACAAAACCTCCAGCACTGAACTCTTCCACAATAACACAAAAGGGTTACGGTGTGAAGGCACTTGCTGCCATGAAAGGCACAATATTTGGCTGCACTGATGCCTCTGCAACATTTATATCATTTTAATTTTTTGAACAGCAGGGTCCAACCCTGCACTTTCCACAATACTACAGAGGGGTTACTTGCTGGCCTGGCAGTCTGGCACCAAAAGCACAATATCTGGGTGCACTGACGCCCATTACCAGATTCATATATTTTTAATATAGGACCACATGGTCCACCCCTGCATTCTTCCACAATACTACAGAGGGGTTACTGTATGATAGTACTTGCAGGCCTGGCACCAAAAGCACAATATTTGGGTGCACTGCCTGTATCCGATTCATATCCTCAGAGGGGTTACGGTGTGACGGCACTGTTGCCGACGCTAAAGGCCCAATTTTAAAGCACCTATTGTTACTTTCATCCAAAGCCTGCATAAGTTTCACAATAATTTAGCCAAAAATGCACTAAACTTTTTCTACGTGTCCGAAAATGTCTCCTCTTTTCATACAGATTGCCGCCCCAAGCAGTTGTTTATGGATAGATTAAAGGAAAAGCTTTTACTGTCTTTTGAAACGTAATTTTTTTGTTTTCAAGTGTTTCTATACATCCTAGAAATCCGCCACTTCATGGGCAGGTTATGGGGACCTCCTAGGCACGATATTTGAAGGAATTTTTCGTTTTTATTTTTAACCCTTATTTCATGGAAAACTCACTGTCCCTTTAAAAACGTGTTTTTTTAAACTTTTTGTCCTTGTTTCCTGTCCCCCAGGGCACTCCCCGGACCCCCATACACCTTTTATGGCAAATATCTAGCATATATGCCCTCTTGGAGGGCACTCTTAAAAAAATCGAATTTTCAGCCCCATTGACTTGTATTGAGTTCGAGTTCGGATTTGAACATTTGGAAAGTTCGGGTTCGAATACGATCCGAACTCGGGGGTGTTTGGCTCATCCCTAATTCTGAGAGCAGGCAGTTTGCCAAATGTTGGCGAATTGCCTGGACATACGGTACCTGTTCGGTGCCTGTTCTAGGGCAGTGAACTCCTCGTAGAGAAGCAATGCTTCATCTATTCAGACAACACAAAACAGCAGGTAAAAGTTGTCTAAATGCCCTGCTGTTCGGTGGTATCATTCAACAGATTCAGGCGATTCCCATAGGCTTCAATGTTAAAAATATTCCTGTTTTAATTCAATATCTAATAAACCATTTATTATTATTATTCTGCAGTAAAAAGTCTTTATTTATAGATTTTCTAGGATCTATTAGGCATTTTTTGGGATATTTTTTGGCAAACTTTTTTTTCCGGTTTCTTTTTAAATCGTTTTTTCTTTTTTCTGTAACGGCCCTTTTTATTATCATTCATTGGATCTTATATGTAAATTTCAGACATTTTCGTTTTGTAGTTTTTTTGCAAACAGCGTTTCAATGTTCAAACTTTCAAGCGTACTGTTTGGTTTTTTTCACCTCGTTCCTCTGCGTTAGGCTTGTGCACCGATTTTTTTTTTCGGTTCGATTCGGTTCGATTTTTTTGGATTTTTAAACTTTTCGATTCGGCTCGTTTCGACCGCTTTCTGTTTCGATTCGGTTCGGCTCGATTCGTTTTTCGTGTACGTTTTTTTTTCGGAATATCGCCCATTTTTCGTATTTTCGTGTCACTTAGCTCGTTTTTTGTATCGACTTTTCGTGATTTTGGAAATTTTCGTTTTTCGGAATTGTACATGTTTTCGGAATTTCGACCATTTTTCGTATTTTCATGTCACTTAGCTCGTTTTTTGTATCGACTTTTCGTGATTTCGGAAATTTTCGTTTTTCGGAATTGTACATGTTTTCGGAATTTCGACCATTTTTCGTATTTTTGTGTCACTTAGCTCGTTTTTGTATCGACTTTTCGTAAGTTCGGAAATTTTTGTTTTTTCGGAAAGTCTGTTCTCCTCGTTTCAAAGCAATACATTTTGATTTGACACATTTCAATTCCATTCGAAAATTCCGAAAATATTTCGTTTTGGCTTGGAAAACTTTTCGGATCGGCCATTTTCGGATCTAAAAATTTGCGGAAATTCGGCCGCATCCGAAAACACGAATCGGGAAATTTCATGAAAATTCCGAAATTCCGAAACGCACATCCCTACTCTGCGTGTCAGGTGTTTCCGGCAGCTGCGCTGTTATCGGTAGCTAGTTGCGTTTCTCCGGCGTGTTCGGTGAGGTTTATCCAGCTGTTTCTGCGGCTATCGGTAAGTGTTCGGCAGGTTTTGCGGTGAGTGTTCGGCGGGTTTGTGGCGGGTTTCCCCTGCACTACGGGGACCCTGCGGTGCTTGCTGAATACACCGCAGGGTCGGCGAACTAGTATCGCCGAATCACCTCGAAGTGCGGGGAGCAAAAAGTCACTGAACGTGCAGTGACTTTTCAAATCTCTTTGAATAACCCTGCTAGAATTTTCACTTCTCCAAAACTTCTCCAGAGTTCACCTTTCTCTGAATAACCCAGTAATGCTGCCCTGTAAGAGCTCTGTGCAAGTGTGCACAACACAAGCAAGGTCACTCATTGTTATTTATTCATTTGTTTGTTTATTTGCAAAGTATTTTACCAGGAAGGATACATTGAGATTTCTCTCGTTTTCAAGTATTTCCTGGGTGTTAACAGAAGAAGACCAGAAACTATTTGTTCCCTGTCTCCTTATATGCTCAGAGGAGATGGCGTACCACACCGTCTTGTGCATAGTGGGACCAGGGGTAATTAATGTTTGGTTTTTTTTAAACTATATAGTACGCAAGTGTTAAGTGATTTTGTAAAATATGATTATATAAGGCTATATGAGCTAGTGTGACTTAAAAAAATTCAATGGTTTACAGATAAAATTGTGTACACTGTCTAGTTTACTCCATGTTCAACATGGGATGAACTAGACATTGTACATAAATGGTATACTTAAAAACACAAGTCACAAATACTCATCTTACCCTCCGTTCGAAGAAAGGTGCATTGTCTGGTGCTGCAATGTCATAATATGAAGTTTGAATGGGCAGCGCTATTATTTCTTCCTCTGCTTTGACGGGATCCAAATGTACAACCTAAGGAGGCATTGACATACAGACATACACATATACACAGAGATTTCATATATTATTTTGGAAATGAATCAGTGAATACATATACACAAACTACAAACAAAATCAATATTTGCTTCAGCATAACATTTCGTAAATGAAATGAGGTATCTATTATTAATCATATTTAATTCTTATATTTACTGTTCTTTATGCTTTCACATTTTTGAATTGCTGAATAAAAGTAAGAGTCTTGTAATAGTAATATGCCCACATTCAGATAATATAATATTAAGTTTATTCATTAGACTATCTGAAAGAACACATCGCAGGCTTTCAAATTTGACAACCTTGCTTTAATTCAAAAGTAGTAAACCTATATAATAAAACATTTTCAAAGTCCGTTGCCTGTTGCGCTGAGTGCGCATGCGCGACGGACTTTGAAACTGTTAAAAAAAAAGCGGAGCCGTTGGAGAGGCGCGCGCAAAGCGCCTCTCTCACCTCCTCACAGCACAGTCACTGAGCTGTGAGGAGGTGAGAGAGGGAGAGGCGCTTTGCGCGCGCCTCTCCAACGGCTCTGCTTTTTTTTATGGCCTCAGCTCTGACCGCCGGCGTGCGTCCCTGCTTGCCAGAGGCTGGGCCAGTGTAGGCCCACCGTCGAGCAGGGACTTCAAGATGGCCGCCGGCGGGTCCCCTCCGATGATGTCAGAGGAAGCCTGCCGGTGGCCATCTTGAAGTCCCTGCTCGTTGATGGGCCCAGCCCGACGAGAAGGTACTTCAAGATGGCCACCGGTGGACCCTTTCTGATGATGTCAGTGGAAGCCTGCCGGCGGCCATCTTAAAGTCCCTGCTCGCGGATGGGCCCAGCCCGGCGAGAAGGAACTTCAAGATTGCCACCGGCAGGCCCCCTCTGATGATGTCAGAGGAAGCCCGCCGGTGGCCATCTTGAAGTCCCTGCTCGCCGATGAGCTCAGCCTCCAGCAAGCAGGGACTTCAAGATGGCCGCCGGTAGGCCCCCTCTGATTAGGTCAGAGAGGGCCCGCCAGTCAGAGGGGGCCCGCCGGCAATCATTGAGCTGGGGCAAATATATCCATGTGTGAGCTGAGGGCAATTATATCCATGTGTGAGCAGGGGGCAATTATATCCATGTGTGAGCTGTGGGCAATTATATCCATGATTCTGTTGGGGGCAATTATATCCATGTTTGCGCTGGGGCAATTATATCCATGTTTGAGCAGGGGGTAATTATATCCACGCTTGAGCTGGGGGCAATTATATCCATGTGTGAGTTGGGGGCAATTATATCCATGCATGAGCTGGGGGCAATTATATCCATGCGTGAGCTGGGGGCAATTATATCCATGTTTGAGCTGGGGGTAATTATATCCATGTTTGAGTTGGGGCAATTATATCCATGTTTGAGCTGGGGGTAATTATATCCATGCTTGAGCTGGGGCAATTATCTAGCATCTACTACGGACAGAAAGAAGGGAAGTGCCACCCTATATTTGGCTGCAGGCTATTTTTCTTGAGCCGGGATCTTGCAGGCTCCCACAAATGTGAGTGGTTTAGACTTTGACTTCAATAATTCGAGCAATCCTGTCCTGATTGTCTGCACTATTATTATTTTTCTGTGATATGTTTTCTTTGAGGAACACTGACGAATAAAAGGATTCGACACCAGCACTTTAGAGAAGATCAGCACATCATCCCTCATCAGCATTTTTTTGAGTAACTGAACTACTATATATTTGAGCACTTTTTCTTGCACATTTGACTTTAGACCTGGACTTTATTCTATGCACTTTAAATGATGTTTCAATTAACATTTTTCAACTTTTTTAGTATTTTATATTTTTTATGAATTTCACATCAATAATTTTATGGATTTTATACATCCATTGACTTATTAATCTTTTAATTGCACTAGATGCGCCGTATGGTTTTCCGCCTTTTATCCATATCTTGACACATATTTTGGTTGTTTTTTATGTGTTTTACCATACTATAGGCAGCATTTGACTATTTATTAGTACCACACCTAGCACTTTAACTGATCACTCAGTAATAGGCGCCCACACTGTGTAGTGTATATATTTATACACACTTTTTAGTATATACATAACAGTGTATGGCGCTGAATTGCGGTCCGACACCTCAGAGATTAAAGAGAGGCATTGCTGGAAAGGTCACACTGTGACTTTTCCAGCGATGCCTCTTTTCAAACTGCATCTCCTTCCAATTGGGAGGGAGAGGAGTACAAAGGACCCCACCCCCTTTCAGGCACTCTTCCGACTTTCCCGGGGGCGCCTGACAGTGACATCAATATGCCCATTGTGATGACGTCCGTGCACCAGGAGGGGGTAAGTAAGGGAAGCTTTGTTTTATTGCCTAATTAAATGCCTCACTGATCCTTCGTTAAATAATCCAGGATAAAACCCATACGCATGTATTTGTGAAAAGTACTCAAAAACAAAGTCTGTAAATCACCACTTAGCTCTCACGCAATATCCCAGAAGACCATGGGTGATAAGAAGCCTGCAATGTCACTGCTTAGAAAACAAGTGCAGACAAGTGATAAGGACCCATTTTTACATCATAGAGGATTTATGCAAGTATGTTTCTTGGAAACACAATGACTTGGGATAATTTATTATCCTTGTATTGTTGAAGAGTACTACGTATTACCTTTATCTATGCTGTATAGAAGATAAGCTGATGTATATGTGCGTAGAGTAGACCAAAAATCTGATAAGATGCTCAGTGCACCCTGTGAACACCTATCTGGGATGGCCTAATCATCCTTCCCTGATGAGTTGGCATGCAGGGACTCTGGGCGGGCTACACAGAAAGGGTTGAAAAAGGGCAAGATCAAGCCTCTTGTTGGAGTCAATTCCTGTAACGGTGCGCTATGGTGCTTACCCTGGAGAAGCTTAGTTTGGATCCTTTTGGACAGATTACTAGATACAGAAAGCAATAAAGATTATGTGACCTGATCTTCCAAGCCAGGGAGTAAATGGACAAGCCTGAGTAGCATCTAAACTCAGTTGGTTTTGAGACCAAAAGACTGCTTAGTGCAAACACAAAAACTTTATGTAAACAGATACAATGACGTGATTCAAGAGCAACGTGGTCATAGATATAATACAGTTTCTTTCTCAATGGTCGTGGTACATGAAGCACATACAGCAGAGGCAACACCCTTAAATTTGTTCACAAGCATACAGAGTAGGAACTCACTGAGTTCAGCAGCCTGCAGGGCAGGCCTACAGAGATTGGATTCGGTATAGCGAGTAGGTATACAGATACTTGAAGGAAAATATATATTCAGCGACCTGCAGGGCAGGACTCTAATCATACAACTTAGTCCAAGCTGCAACCAGCAAGGACATACAATAAACAACAGGAAGCCTTGCGATTAGGACTCACACCAGATGTAGCAAACAGCAAACATAAACTTTACAGGAAAACATAAACATGAAAACCAAACCGCTCAGGCAAAAACACAATAGGGATAAGCAAGAGAATCATCAATAGGGATAGCCAGGTCAAAACGTATTCAGGGTCCTCGTACAAAAACAGGGCAGCAACGGAGTATCAAAATTGAGTATAGCAAGATAGCAGGTGATGTGGGAACTCTACTCCACGTCAGGGTGAGGAACAGATCCTCTAGCGCTGCTTTAAAGGCTGGTGGCTCCTCATCATTATGCCAAGCCCCGCCCCCTCAGATGTCGATCTGCCAGCTTTAACTACTGGCAACTAGCCAGCTAGCGATGCCACCAGGTGCCCTGACCCCCCAGGGGCTGAGGACGTAACAATTCCAGCTGGATAAGGACGCATATGCAAAGGGTTCACGATAGAGATCTCCAATGTCTGATTCACTCATTTTTGTGGCGAGGATGAAGAAGACTGCTCAATCGGTGAAGTAATTAACTATTGAGATAATTAATCTTGTATTTTTGAGTACTACCTTCTATCCATGCTTTATATAAAATAAGATGATGTATACCTGAACATTAAACCACAAAGCTATGACTAGCAGTTGTCTGTGTTTATATTGAGTGTGCAGAATATTCCCTTTCTAGAAGCTGAGGATAAAGAGTGGGTACGGCAGTACATTATTTGGCATAGTCGGCAGGATTAAGAATTGATTAATTCAGGATTAATTGATAAGAATTAGTTGAGAATTAATTGATGAACTGTGTGTGGATTGTGGAGTTTTGTACTGTAACCCAGGCTCTGGACAGGGACATGCAGCCTGTTGCAGCTAGGGAGGATTTTTCCCCCCTCCCTTTTCCCTTTCTCTTCAGTGGCAAAGGAAGTTGTTTAAGAAAGGAAGATGCAAAGGAACATGTAGTTTCAATTACAGAGGGCCTAATGCAATTTGTCAGGAAGAGAAATACACCTCCCAGCAGTGCCTGGGGAGGGAGGCGTTTTCGAGGAGTGAAAGTGCACGTGGAGAGCAAGGAGAGAGTAGAGAGCGCAAGACTGTGGAGGTGAAATGGTCCTGTGTTGCAGATTGTGCATGCAGCTGCCCTCGTGCGTTCAGCGAAGGAGAGATCCAGTTGCCCTCACGTGTTGCCAGTATCAGCGGATCGTGCGTCCAGCTGCCCTTGTGCATCCAGTGAAGAAGGGGTCTGTCCGCCTTCGTGTGTGTTCCAGTGACAGAGGGAGCGACTGAGTACATTCAGTGGAGAAGAAATCCAGTGGTCCTCGTGCGTCCGCGGAGAAGAAATCCGGCTGTCCTTGAGTGATTCCAGCACTAAGAGGCAGCGATTGAGTTACCGTCCTGAGCATATCAAACGGAGAGGTATTCGGCCATCCTGCGTGAGTTGATGTTGCTAACTTTATTGTCTGGCCTAGTTCTACTGCCCGCGCAGTTGCAGCTAAAAGGAGGATCGCTGCAGTTACAAATCTTGTTGTTCTGTGACACTTTGCGAAGATTTCTTTCTCACTTTGTGGAATATAAATATGGTTTCATGTTAAAGGTACCCAACGATAGAAGTCAAGGGCCCCACCGCTAGCAGTATCGAATGCTTGTGTAATATCCACTGGCCAGTGGTTAGATAGAAGGTACAAGGTTTAGATAGGTTATTGATATTGGTTACATTGATTATTGTCGATAATCTAACTGCATTGAAGTATGGTAAAGATTTCCGTCTCGTTCATTCATCATTGTGTCGAATAGAGATGCTGAATTAACTCTTTCAATACTGTTATACTGTTGATTATTTTGTCCTACAAAGGGTTTGCTCGCTAGTCCTAATAAACCCCTTTTATTTAAAGTAATCTTGTCCTGGCATTACTTGGCGCCGAGGGTGGAGGTGGGTAATCATGGGAGTGAGACAGAAGGCCTGTCTAATTCAGCGGCTCTCGAGGGGGTAGCGCTACATGTGGGGGGCTCGTCAGGGATTTCCTTCTGGTCTCCGTGGCAAAGTGATGACCGCCTCCACCAGCAAAGTCGCCATGATGGACCCTGGTGCGGCCGCAAAGTGGTGCGAAGAGCAAAATGGCCACCAGGGGTTCTGTGTGATCATGAGTCTCGCTGGTGTTACATGGACTGAGATACAGGTCCAGCAATTAATGTCAGCCCTAATACCTGATCAGAGAGCATTCCTTTTAGACATGAAAGCAGATCAGGGCACTCTCTGCACCTACACCCTGCTAGAATGGAAAAGGGGGTCCCAGATTGTTTTGAGGGAGAGAATATACAGTTACCAGGGAATCTTGAATCTCCACTTATACAGCTAAAGGCTTTGGATGGCCAACCATTTAACCATGGCCCAACAGTGTCAGGCATGGGGTTATCAAATTCTGCTTCTACCCCAGTGACAGAGAGCCTACGAGTGCCTGCCTCAGAGGTTATCAGAAATCTAAAAAGGGACAAGCCAGGCAGCACAGCTGCTGTGTGTTTCGAGGCTTTACAATAAATTTTCGGAGAGGAAGAGGGACAATGCGGAAGTCCCCAAACATCAGTGAGAAAGACCCTCCCACCAGAACAACGATTAGCTGATTTGAAACGACAATATCACACTATGCGGGAGAAGTTCCAGGAAGCGTTCAGAATTATCGCGGAACAGATAAAAGAGCTCAATATCAAAAGTAAAGACTCCAGTGACAGTCAGTCAAAATTAGAGCCAGCTCCGCTTACTCAGAGACTACACCGTGGTAACATGCCAGAGGTGACCATTAGAAAAGACTTCAAGATCACAGGCCAGATTGGAGAAAAAGAGCAGAAGGACCAGCTGTCCTACACAAATCTGATACACCAGATCGACCTGGGACTACAGAAAAGGTATCCTGAGACTAAGATCGTAGAAGCGGTGGTAAACGCCATTAACCCTGGCCTAAGCTTAAGAGATATGCTGGATATGAAAAATGGACTGACTCTAGTGCAATTTAGAAGAATCTTTTAATGTCACTGTAAGGAGTAGGGATGAGCCGAACGCCCCCGTGTTTGGTTCGACTTTGAACAATTTTAAAAGTTCGAGTTCGAACTCGAACATGATCCGAACTCAATGTAAGTCAATGGGACCCGAACATTCGATTTTTAGAGTGCCCTCCAAGAGGGCATATATGCTAGATATTTGCCATAAAAAGTGTATGGGGGTCCGGGTAGTGCCCTGGGGGACAGGAAACAAGGACAAAAGGTTTTAAAAAAAACATTTTTAAAAGAACAGTGAGTTTTCCATGAAATAAAGGTTAAGAATAAAGAAGAGAAATTCCTTCAAATATCATGCCTAGGAGGTCCCCATAACCTGCCCATGAAGTGGCGGATTTGTAGGATGTATAGAAACATTTAAAAACAAAAAAATTATATTTCAAATGATGGTAAATGGTTTTCCTTTTAATCTATTCATAAACAACTGCTTGGGGCGGCAGCCTGTATGAAAAGAGGAGACGTTTTAGGACACGCAGAACAAGTTTAGTGATTTTTTTTTGGGCTAAATTATGATGAAAGTTATGCAGGCTTTGGATGAAAGTAACAATAGGCACTTTAAAATTGGGCCTTTAGCGTCGGCAACAGTGCCGTCACACAGTAACCCCTCTGAGGATATGAATCTGGTACAGGCGTCAGTGGCAGTGCACCCAGATATTGTGCTTTTGGTGCCAGGCCAGCAAGTGCATTCATACAGTAACCCCTCTGTGATATTGTGGAAGAATGCAGGGGTGGACCATGTGGTCCTATATTAAAAATATATGAATCTGGTAATAGGCGTCAGTGCACCCAGATATTGTGCTTTTGGTGCCAGACTGCCAGGCCAGCAAGTACTATCATACAGTAACCCCTCTAGTATTGTGGAAGAGTGCAGGGTTGGATCCTGCGGTTCAAAAAATTAAAATGATATAAATGTGGCACAGGCGTCAGTGCAGCCAAATATTGTGCCTTTCATGGCAGCAAGTGCCTTCACACCGTAACCCTTTTGTGTTATTGTGGAAGAGTTCAGTGCTGGAGGTTTTGTGAATGCAGAAGACATCCCTGATCTATTCCGTTACTTCAGCATCAGGGGATTGATAGCTGCTGATCCGGGACTGATTCATTTTTAAAAATGTCAGCCGGTCTACAGAGTCAGTGGACAGACGCACTCTTTTGTCTGTGACAAAACCTCCAGCAGCACTGAACGTCCTTTCAGAAAGCACGCTAGATGAAGGGCAACCTAGTAGCTGCATAGCATATTGGCTACGTTCTGGCCAGTGATCCAATCTCAACACCCAGTAAGCCAGTGGATCATCTGCTGGAAACGTATCCAGGTCTGCCCTTGCCACTAGGTAGTCCTGCACCATATGATGAAGACGCTGGCAATGGGTGCCCACATTTGATGTCCCTGGGCGTTGTGGACTAAAAGTTTTTAAAAATGCATCAGTCAAGCGGCCCTGGCCTTCACCACTATTCCTCTGATCATCCGCAGCCTCAGAAGCACGTGTGTCATCACTTGGTAACCTACCAGTGCCTGGAAAGGTGTTACACAAGTGTCGCTTTAGAGTGTCCTCAAGTTTTTTCATCCTGTGCTCCCTCTGTGCGGGCAGGATGAGCTCTGCAACTTTCCCCTTGTATTGTGGATCAAGAAGGGTTGCCAACCAGTAATGATCCCTCTCCTTGATAACACGAATCCTGGGGTCCTTTAGCAGGCTTTGCATTATAAGGGAGCCCATGCAGCATAGGTTGGAGATGGCATTAGCTTCCGAGTCTTCCTGGTCAATGAGGATGACCCCATCGTGTACTTCCTCCTCCCATCCACGCACTAGCCCTTGTGTTTCTGGGCACACGAAACCCTCCATTGAGGAATCCCCACCTTCAATGCCCCCACTACTTAGATATTCCTCCTCCTCATCCTCATCCTCCTCCTGTCTGAACTGAGTAGGACCCGCTGGAATGCTGTCTGCGGAAAGACTGGGGCCTTCAGAGCTAGGGAAGGCCTCCTCTTCCTCCCGCTGCTCTGCCTCTAGAGCCACATCTATAATTCCCTGCAGAGTGTGCTCCAGCAGGAACACTAAAGGAATTGTGTCACTGATGCATGCACTGTCCCTGCTCACCATCCTCGTTGCCTCCTCAAATGGTGACAGTACAGTGCATGCATCCTTTATCATCAGCCACTGCGGGGGGGAAAACCAAGTTGACCTGAACCTGTCCTTGTGCCATACTCACACAGGTACTCGTTGATGACCCTCTGCTGCTTGTGCTGACGCTGCAGCATTGCTAATGTCGAGTTCCACCTGGTGGGCATGTCACAGATCAGACGGTTTGTGGGAAGGTGGAATTCTCTTTGAATTTCTGCCAGGCGAACACTTGCTGGGAATGACCGTCTGAAGTGGCTGCAGACTTTTCTGGCCTGGCTGAGAAGCTCTGCCAGCCCTGGGTACTTGGTTAGGAAATGTTGTGCCACTAGAGTTAGGACGTGTGCTAGGCATGGTACATGCGTCAATTTACCCTTGCGTAGGGCGGAGAGAAGGTTGCTGCCATTATCACAGACGATCATTCCCAGCTGAAGCTGGCGTGGTGTTAACCATCTCTGCACCTGGCCCTGCAGAGCTGACAGAATTTCTGGCCCGGTGTGGCTCCTGTCCCCTAAACAAACCAGCTCAAGCACAGTATGGCTTCTTTTTGCTTGAGCCATTGCGTAGCCCTGCCACGTGTTGGTTTAACTGCCACTTCACCAGAGACAGAGAAGGAGGAGAAAGAGGTAGTGGAGCAGACAGACCTCATATAAGCAGCTTTCTGGAGGTGTGGTGGATGAACAAGCTCCAGCACAGAGCCCCGTCCTGGATCCCTCCCAGCTGCAATCAGACTTACCCAGTGTGCCGTGAAGAAAATGTAACGGCCCTGTCCATGCTTGCTGGACCACGTGTCTAAAGTCACATGCACCTTGCTGCTGACTGCCTTTCCCAATGACTCCATAACATTGTCTTCCACGTGCTGGTATAGTGCTGGAATGGCCTTCTGTGAAAAGAAATGGCTTTTTGGAACCTGCCACTGTGGTACAGCACATTCGGCAAATTCACAGAAGGAAGCAGAGTCCACCAGCTGGAAAGGCAGCCGCTATGCAGCAGCTAAGCTGGCATTTAGACGATGTGCTTGGGGATGGTTGGGACTATTTTTTTTTTCTTCTGGTGCAACATAATCTGACTGCGTAAATCTTCAGCTGATGGGATGATGTCACATTCTAAGGAAGGACCTGGTACACCCATTACTGTAGCATCATCCCTGTCAGTGGAGGTTGTAGGCAATGACATGGCAGGACATATAGTGGGGGTAGAGACAGATAAGGAGGACCTATGCAAAGTTTTGTGCCAACGTGATGCATGGCAGGTGGTCGCCTCATGTACGTGGTACCCAAGCATGTGATGTCATTCCCACACTTGATCCTCTTCTGACATAGATTACAAATTACAATGGTGTGGTCTGCTGCACATTTCTTAAAGAACTCCCAGACAGCAGACTTCCTGTACATGTGCTTTGAGACAACAGCGCTCTGCACCTGAGCAGCTGTGACTTCTGATGCCTTGGACTGGCTACGGTTGCACATAGAAGGATGTTGTGCCTCGTGTTTGTTGTGCCTCCTCCTCCCTTGACTCCTCTGTTCGATCAGGCACCTAGGTGGAGTCAGTGACCTCATCATCGTCATAATCCCCTGTTACTGGAGCCAAATTGGCAGTATGGCACTCATGTTGCCCCAGCAGCTGCAGCAGTTATTTGTGTGTCACTGGCACCCCCTCCCTCTAGGTTGATTATACTCCCTTCCTCAACCTCAGAGATTGAATCAGAGCACTGGAGTTGCTGCGCATCCTCAAGCAGCATGTCACTGTCATTGTAGTCAAACAATTCAGCTGACTTCTCCGTGTGTGATAGTGAGGCTACGGCAGGAGTAGCTGTGGACATGGAGGCTGCATTAGATGCTTTGGCAGCTGAGGTGGACTGTAAAGAACTACAAGCCTGGCTGGCAGAGGACTCGGAGGAAGAGGATGGCCTGGTTAGCCAATCCACCAAGTCCTCTGTATGTTGTTGGTGCTTAAGATGGCCAGCACCAGTTAGAAAGGACAAGCGTGCCCCTGCAGAGGATGCACCACATCCACGACGACCAGAGGCACAGCCTCCCGACACAGAGGCTGCTTGCCCTCTTATCTGTGCCTGGGAGCGTCTGCCTGTCCTTTTGGGTCTTTCTGACATGGTGAGTGATATATAGATTAAATATTTCCAGAACTCTGGTATAACTCAGTGAGACACCCTGATAGCCGGCAGCCAATGACAAGACACAGATTACAATTCCCAGAAACCTCCTATAAATCAGTGAGACCCCCTGATGTGTGGCAGTGACAAGACCCAGATTACCTCAATTCCCAAATATTTTGTAGAAATTACTGAACCCCCCCCAAAATACTTGGTGGCAGCCAGTGAGAACACACAGATTAGAACAATTCCCAGATATTTTGTAGAAATGAGACCCCCCCCAGTAGCTGGTGGCAGACTGGCAGTGAGAACACACACTAACACAAGAACAATCTCCTCTTAAACACGTGCTGAAGCACTGTGTGAAGCCTTATATAGTGTGCTGCGGGATTTAGCACTGAGCCTATGATTGTGCAAAATTTGCCCTTAGTCTTGAACCTGACCTGTGATCAGGTGCAAGGCTGTAGCCAATTACAAGCTTGAGGCCAGTGGAAAAGTGCATTGTGGGCGAACACGCGGAAATGTTCATAGTTCGCCAACCGGCGATGTTCGAATCGAACTCCAAACCAAACAGCTCATCCCTACACCTTACTACAGATGAGCGCTCAGTTCGGATCTGTTCGGAGTTCAATTCGAATATCGCCCGTTCGGCTGTTCGTCGAACTTCGAATATTTCTGCATGTTCGCCCTCAATGCACCACAATGCACTTTTCCACTGGCCTGAAGCTTGTAATTGGATACAGCCTTGCACCTGACCACAGGACAGGTGCAAGACTATGCCAAACACGGCTCAATCATGGACTCGCAGAGCTAAGTCCCTCAGCACACTATATAAGGCTTCCCTGCCTGCAGCCCCAGCGTGTGTGTTTGCAGGAGTGAATCAGAGAGGAGAGGAGATTGTTCTATCAGTGACGTTGTAGGAGATTTCTGGGAATTAGAATCTGTGTTAGCACTGCCAGGCTATCAGGGACAGTGTTTCATAGAAACATAGAAACATACGTTCTTATCTGCCGACATTTTTCTTTCGGCCCATCTAGTCTGCCCAATTACATGAATACTTTACCTGGATTTATCTTTTGTTTAGGATAGCCTTATGCCTATCCCATGCCTGCTTAAATTCAATTACTGTTTTGGCCTCTACCACTTCAACTGGAAGACTGTTCCATGTATCCACCACCCTCTCAGTAAAATAATGCTTCCTGATGTTACTTTTAAGTGAGTTGTAGGAGATTTCTGGGAATTTGAATCTGTGTTGGCACTGCTAAGTAGGGATGAGTTGTTCGGTTCAGAGTTCGATTCAAACATCGACAGTTTGAAAGTTAGCGAACTTCGAACTTTTTGGCGTGTTCGGTTAGAGTTTGAATTTTTTTTTTTTAAAAAAGTAGAAAAAAATGCTTAAAAAAATACAAAAAAATCTAGAAAAGAGACTCTTTACTGCAGAATATTATAAGCAATGGTTTATTAGATATTGAATTAAAAATGTCTACGTGCAAAGATTCTCACCTCCTAAATGACATGTGCTCTCAAACGCCGTAAACAACAGGTGTTAATTAGTGTTTGGAAATAACATGTGCTTTTAATTAGTCTGGTCTGATGAATTTTATACATTGTCTGTAGACTGAGGGTGTCTGGAGGTGTCTCCTGAACATATGTAAAACAACACCTGTGCTTCTGAGAAGTGCTCATTTCTCTACTAAATGTTCCTCTGATATGCTGTTTAACCCCTTAACCCTGCATTTCACTGCTGTGTGCTCAGCTCATTTTTACTGCTTTCACTCATGTTTAAACGCGATTTGAAGCCACATTTTATTAAATGACCCAGACATATTAGATATCGTTCTTTCCGGCAGACTCCGCAGATTCATAATATATCATGTTTATATGTATACGTCATGTCCTGCCTGTATATTATGACAAAAAAAATGCAATAAAAATTTGAATTTTTAATCATCTGCAGTGTGTAAAGTGTTGTTTTTCACATTTTAGCACATGAGCGTTTGCGATTATGTTTTCTATGGGGTGCGCTCGTACAAAAATTAGAAATGGGGACCTGTTACATTTTGTGGGGGGAATTACGTGACTTATAGCAAACGCACCCCATAGAAAAAAATCATTAGTGCAGCATCATTGTTCACATTATAATTGAAATGTGAACAATATTGCTGCATTAATAAAAATAACACACAAAAAAAAACATATTTTTTTTTTACTTGGTCATGCTCAGGTCTTTCGATTGACACCCTCTATGACCCCCTAGCTGCCACGGTTCTGGAGATATCAGGGTTCAAATGAACCCCTTATCTCCACCAGGGGATTCCAGGCAGCTAGGGGTTCCCCGGTTATCTGACGTCATCACACTACGCGTGCTCAGATTCAATCTCTGAGGTTGAGGAAGAGAGTATAATCAACCTAGAGGGAGGGGGTGCCAGTGACACACAAATAACTGCTGCAGCTGCTAGGGCAACATGAGTGCCATACTGCCAAGTTGGTTCCAGTGACAAGGAGATAGGGGATGATGACGATGATGAGGTCACTGACTCCACCTGGGTGCCTGATCGAACAGAGGAGTCAAGGGAGGAGGAGGAGGCACAACAAACACGAGGCAAAACATCCTCTATGTGCAACCGTAGCCAGTCCAAGGCATCAGAAGTCACAGCTGCTCAGGTGCAAAGTGCTGTTGTCTCAAAGCACATGTACAGGAAGTCTGCGGTCTGGGAGTTCTTTAAGAAATGTGCAGCAGACCACACCATTGTTATTTGTAATCTATGTCAGAAGAGGATCAAGTGTGGGAAAGACATCCCACACTTGGGTACCACGTGCATGAGGCGACCACCTGCCATGCATCCTGTTGGCACAACTTTGCATAGGTCCTCATCTGTCTCTACCCCCACTATATGTCCTGCCATGTCATTGCCTACAACCTCCACTGACAAGGATGATGCTACAGTAATGGGTGTACCAGGTCCTTCCTCACAATGTGACATCATCCCATCAGCTGAAGATTTACGCAGTCAGATTACGTTGCCCCGGCTGCTGCAGCATAAGAAAAAATATAGTCCCAACCATCCCCAAGCACAGCGTCTAATTGCCAGCTTAATTGCCAAAATTACTCGCATTACAGCTGCTGCCTTTCCAGCTGGTGGACTCTGCTCCCTTCCGTGAATTTGCTGAATGTGCTGTACCACAGTGGCATGTTTCAAAACACCATTACTTTTCACGGAAACCAGCACGTGGAAGACAATGTTATCGAGTCATTGGGAAAGGCAGTCAGCAGCAAGGTGCATGTGACTTTAGACACGTGGTCCAGCAAGCATGGACAGGGTCATTACATTTCCTTCACGGCACACTGGGTAACTCTGCTTGCAGCTGGAAGCGATCAATGATGGGGCTCTGTGCTGGAGCTTGTTCATCCACCACGCCTCCAGAAAGCTGCTTGTATGAGGTCTGTCTGCTCCTCCACCACCTCTTTCCTCCTCCTCCTTCTCTGTCTCTGGCGAAGTGGCAGATAAACCGAGTTTAAGTGGCAGGGGCTACGCAATGGCTCAAGCAAAAAGATGCCATACTGTGCTTGAGCTGGTTTGTTTAGGGGACAGGAGCCACACCGGGCCAGAAATTATGTCAGCTCTGCAGGGGCAGGTGCAGAGATGGTTATCACCATGCCAGATTCAGCTGGGAATGGTCATCTGTGATAATGGCATCAACCTTCTCACCGTCCTATGCCTGGGTAAGCTGACGCATGTACCATGCCTAGCACACATCCTAAATCTAGTGGTACAGTGTTTCCTAGCCAGGTACCCAGGGCTGGCAGAGCTTCTCAGCCAGGCCAGAAAAGTCTGCAGCCACTTCAGACGGTCATTCCCAGCAAGCGTTCGCCTAGCAGAAATTCAAAGAGAATTCCACCTTCCCACAAACCGTCTGATCTGGGACATGCCCACCAGGTGGAACTCGACATTAGCAATGCTACAGCATCTGCACAAGCAGCAGAGGGCCATCAACGAGTACCTGTGTGAGTATGGCACAAGGACAGGTTCAGGTAAACTTGGTCCCCCCCTGCAGTGGCTGATCAAGGATGCATGCACTGTACTGTCACCATTTGAGGAGGCAATGAGGATGGCGAGCAGGGACAGTGCATGCATCAGTGACACAATTCCTTTAGTGCTCCTGCTGGAGTGCACTCTGCAGGAAATTATAGATGTGGCTCTAGAGGCAGAGCAGCGGGAGGAAGAGGAGGCCTTCCCTAGCTCTGAAGTCACCAGTATTTCCGCAGACAGCATTCCAGCGGGTCCTCCTCAGATCAGACAAGAGGAGGATGAGGAGGAGGAGGAGGAATATTTAAGTAGTGGGGGCATTGAAGGTGGGATTCCTCAAGGGAGGGTTTTGTGTGCCGAGAAACACAAAGACTAGTACGTGGCTGGGAGGAGGAAGTGAACGATGGGGTCATCCTCCTCATTGACCAGAAAGACTCGGAAGCTAATGCCATCTCCAACCTATGCTGCATGGGCTCCCTTATCCTGCAAAGCCTGGTAAAGGACCCCAGGATTTGTGCTATCAAGGAGAGGGATCATTACTGGTTGGCAAGCCTTCTTGATCCACGATACAAGGGTAAAGTTGCAGAGTTCATCCTGCCCGCCCAGAGGGAGGACAGGATGAAACAACTTGAGGACGCTCTAAAGCGATACTTGTGTAACACCTTTCCAGGCACTGGTAGGTTACCATGTGATGACACAGGTGCTTCTGAGGCTGCGGATGATCAGAGGAATAGAGGTGAAGGCCGGGGCCGCTTGACTGATGCCTTTTTAAATTTTTTTAGTCCATGACGCCCAGGGACATCAAATGTAGGCACTCATTGCCAGCGTCTTCACCGTATGGGGCAGGACTACCTAGGATCAAGGGCAGACCTGGATACCTTTCCAGCAGATGATCCACTGGCTTACTGGGTGTTGAGATTGGATCACTGGCCAGAACTTAGCCAATATGCTATGCAGCTACTAGGTTGCCCTTCATCCAGCGTGCTTTCTTAAAGGACGTTCAGTGCCGCTGGAGGTTTTGTCACAGACAAGAGTGTGTCTGTCCACCGACTCTGTAGACCGGCTGACATTTATAAAAATGAATCAGTCCTGGATCAGCAGCTATCAATCCCCTGATGCTGACGTAACGGAATAGATCAGGGATTTTTTCTGCATTTAAAAAACCTCCACCACTGAACTCCACACTGTAACCCCTTTGTGGTATTGTGTAGAAGGCACTTGCTGCCATCAAAGGCAAAATATTTGGATGCACTGACGCCATTACCAGTTTTATATTATTTTAATTTTTTGAACGGCAGGGTCCAACCCTGCACTCTTCCACAATACCACAGAGGGGTTACGGTGTGACGGCACTGTTGCCGACACTAAAGGCCCAATTTTAAAGCACCTATTGTTACTTTCATCCAAAGCCTGCATAAGGTTCACCATAATTTAGCCAAAAAAATCACTAAACTTGTTCTGCGCGTTCTAAAAGGTCTCCACTTTTAATACAGACTGCCGACCCAAGCAGTTGTTTATGAATAGATTAAAGGAAAACCGTTTACCGTCATTTGAAATGTCATTTTTTTTGTTTTTAAAGGTTTCTATACATCCCACAAATACGCCACTTCACGGTCAGGTTATGGGGACCTCCTAGGCATGATATTTGAAGGAATTTTTCCTTTTTATTTTTAACCCTTATTTCATGGAAAACTCACTGTTCCTTTAAATGTGTTTTTTTAAACTTTTTGTCCTTGTTTCCTGTCCCCTAGGGCACTACCCAGACCCCCATACACCTTTTATTGCAAATATCTTGCATATATGCCCTCTTGGTGGGCACTCTAAAAACCGAACTTTTGACTCCCATTGTCTTGCATTGAGTTCGGTTCATGTTAGAGTTCAAACCCGAACTTTCAAAATTGTTCGAGTTCGAATGCGATCCGAACACGGGGGTGTTCGGCTCATCCCTAGTAAGGAGGAGAATGCCTCCAAATTGTACCAGCAGCTCCTCAACATCGCTCAGAGTAATGAAACTCCTCAGAATTTCCTGTTCTGAGCGACTGAATTAAAATATTGTTTGCTATTTGTCTCTCAAGGAGAAGACTCAGATGAACATTTTGGGACTGAACTGAGACAGAAGAAATTTCTAAGATCAGTGGTTACTGGACTGAGGAATGACCACACCAGATTCCAATTAAAGCAGTATCTAGATGATCCTTCCATTTCAGATGAGGTACTCCTAGAGAAAATGAATGAAGCCACTAATATGGATATGGAAAGGGAAGAGAAGCAAAAGATAACCCAGTCCAGCAGCTCAATGAAAGGGAAAGAATGTCAGTCCAATGCCATACGGTGTCCTCAAGAATTAAGTGTCCTCAGGCAAGTAGCTCAACGAGTCAACACCCGCCTAAGGACAACTCTGAACTGGAAAAGCTGATATTACAGATGCAAAGGGAGATGATAGAGATGAAGACACGTCTCCGAGATTCGGGAACCTGACAAGACCATGAAATCAAAAGGCCTTGGAGGAACTGTGGTCTACCTCACGGCAGGAAACTCCAGAGGGCCCTGGTGAAGGAGCCAGCCAGGCGCCCATTCAAGTCAGCACGCTCCAGTTTCGAAGGTGTACAGCAAGGGCGAGCAAGGCCCAAACCTTGATCAAGTTATGCAGAGAGCCTCGTCTAGGTTGCCCGAGTTGCTTTCAGGATCGGGTTCTAGGTCGCAGGGAATCGGTGCACACCAAACTCAAAATGGCCGGTTCAGAAATCAGCAGAAAGGGACACTTATCAGAAGAGAAGTTCAAGCTAAAGCAGTCGAGCAATCTGCATCAAAACAGCCAAGAACGTTTCTTAGCAAGCTGGTGGATTCTTCTCCGATAGTATTAGTCCAAGTGGAAGGTGTCTACACAAAAGCTCTTTTGGATTCAGGTGCTCAAGTGACTCTAATTTACCGTGATTTCTATGATAAACACCTGAAACACCTGCCCTTGCAAAAGTTAGAAAACTTAGAGATTTGGGGAATAGGAACTAAGAAGCTTCCCTACGATGGATATCTTTCAAATAAACTTGAATTTGGCCCTTCTGTTGCAGGACAGCCAGAGACTTCTGACAAGTTGGCAATTGTGTGTCCCCACCCTTCAGGGCCAAGAGGAGCTCTGTGATAGTGGGGACAAACACTAACCTAGTTATATGATTATTCACTCCTCAGGTCTTGGAGAGTGAGACTTCGGCTGAAAATGTACATCCTATGTTACGCTCAGTGTACCAGCGGTTGATTCAAGAACAAAAGGCCCCAGCTGCAGTGAGAAAATTGTGGAAGCTGGACAAGCGGGAGAAGGTCTTGCAGCCGGGTGAAGTTGCATGTCTGCAGGCTTCTGTCAAGCTGAGTTGGGACCAACCTGGTCCTTATGTGATTTTGGAAGGTGACCCACAGAATGTAGACTCGGGTCTGGAGCTGATCCCAGAATTCATCTCCACGAAGGATTTACAGAGGACACATGGAAAGGTTCCTGTCAGCGTCCGTAACATTTCCGACTCTCCAGTGAAACTTCGAGCCCGAATGATGGTAGGACAAGTAAACCCAGCCACACCTATTGCACAACCTGGCGTAGCAGGGGAAGAATTACCAGAAGAGTGTTTTTATCCAAAAGATTCTCCTATGACATCTGAGTGGAAAGAAAGGGCTAAACGGCAACTTTTGAGGTGAAAGAGCATTTTTTCGAAAAACAAGTACGATGTGGGATGTACAAGAGTAAGGTCTCGACGAATTCCATTAACGGATTTAGATGACCTTAGAGAACATGTTGCTGAATTGAAAAGAACAGGAATTATTCGGGAGTCTCGAAGCCCCTATGCTTCCCCCATCGTGGTGGTGAGGAAGAAGAATGGGTCACTAAGAATGTGTATCGATTATCGCACCCTCAACAAAAGAACTATTCCAGATCAGTACACAACTCCACGAATAAAAGATGCCTTGCAATGCCTTTCCGGAGCTAAATGGTTCAGCGTACTGGACCTGAGAAGTGGATATTAGGGATGAGCCGAATGCCCCCGTGTTCGGTTCGACTTCGAACTCTAACAATTTCAAAAGTTTGAGTTTGAACTCGAACACGATCCGAACTCAATGTAAGTCAATGGGACCCGAACGTTTGATTTTTAGAGTGCCCTCCAAGAGGGCATATATGCTAGATATTTGCCATAAAAGTTGTATGGGGGTCCGGGCAGTGCCCTGGGGGACAGAAAACAAGGACAAAAAGCTTTAAAAAAAAAAAACATTTTTAAAGGAACTATCATGCCTAGGAGGTCCCCATAACCTGCCCGTGAAGTGGCGGATTTGTAGGATGTATAGAAACATTTAAAAACAAAAAAATGACATTTCAAATGACGGTAAATGGTTTTCCTTGAATCTATTCATAAACTGCTTGGGGCGGTAGCTTATATGAAAAGAGACGTTTTAGGACACGCAGAAAAAGTTGTGATTTTTTTTGGCTAAATTATGGTGAAACTTATGCAGGCTTTGGATGAAAGTAACAATAGGTGCTTTAAAATTGGGCCTTTAGTGTCGGCAACAGTGCCATCACACCGTAACCCCTCTGTGGTATTATGGAAGAGTGCAGGGTTGGACCCTGCGGTCAAATATTAAAATGATATGAATCTGGTACAGGCGTCAGTGCGCCCAAATATTTTGCCTTTGGCAAAATTGGGCCTTTAGTGTCGGCAACAGTGCCATCACACCATAACCCCTCTGAGGTATTGTGGAAGAGTGCAGTGGTGGAGGTTTTGGTAATGGAGAAGAGATCCCCGATCTATTCAGTTACATCAGCAGCTATAACAAAACCAGGTCAGCAATGTTTAGGCACTTGTACTGCGCTACTGTATATGGTGAGAATCGGCGCACACCAGTAGCAACAGGAAGCAAACAGAACAGGCAGGTGTGGTAAATCGTCACTGAGCCCTTGAAAATAGAGGTGTTGGTGTACCACTCATTCAACACAAATATATATATTGCACATGACAGGTTCGTCCACTATATTAAGCATTTATTAGGAATTACACACAGCACACTAAATCACATATAACACATATATACAAGATTTACAAAGCAGCCAATATGAACAATAACAAATAGGCCTAGAGGGCCAGAAGCCCATAGTGTATCCTTATCAACCAGGAGAGCAGGGAGACTGTGTCCACTCCACAGGACAGGAAGAGAGAGAGAGAGAGAACTGCAGAGTTCATGTATATATTAGAGTAGGTGTGTCTTTACAAAGGAAGGGCATAGTGTAATTAAAACCAAAGTCTAGTGATACATAAATGAAGCCTTTAGAGCAGAGAGACCTGGCTAATTCAACATACAGGAGAGGGATGTGTCTAATGTCCCCACATTCCCCCACTTTTTCTTATTCTTTGTTGAACGGATTTCAGCACCTCATCATAAAAATATATATATATATATATATATATATATATGACAAGAGACACAAGGGTTGAGACATTTACAGACTTTTAAAAAACGACTGGATGACTTCCTGCAGACACAGAATATTAAGGGTTATAATATTTAATATGTGGGTAAAAGCTTCTTGATCCAAGGAGAAATCTGACTGCCATTCTGGGGTCAAGAAGGAATTTTTTCCCAGTATGTTGCATATTGGCAAGCATTCAGACTGGGTTTTTTGCCTTCTTTTGGATCAACAGCAGTAGGTTATGTGGGAGAGGCTGAACCCGATGGACGCATGTCTTTTTTCAGCCTATATAACTATGTAACTATGTAACTATGTAACATGTGGAAAGAATAAATCCACGTTCCACCCCTTTAAATATTATTTCTGATGTAAAACCATAAATATACCCAATCATAATGTGCTCATGTGAGGTGAAGTTAAAATTGTCATAGAATCTGGACACAACTAAGTTCATAGAGTCAGACACCTGTGGGATCACTGAAACTGCTGCTTGGTCCTAGAGCTGAATATGGTCAAATGTCCTGAAAATTTATTGATTTGAGTTCATTGGGGTTTTAGGAGTTGCAGTTTGCCTTTGCTAACCCCCGTTTCTGCCTCTTGTACCTCCTGAAAGCCAAGAGCATTGGCTTGCCTTCTCTCATAAGTCCTGGAATATATGTGACGTCAACTTGACTGGTCTTCACAGAACTTGAGAATTGTGTAAAAGGGTGTGTACTCACTGGTAAAGTCCATGTATGCAAAGTTGTGGTGTGCACTTATTTCTTTAGATTCACCCACCTCCATTCACTCAGTCCATTACAATATAAGCACCTGAAACACAAGCCTTGCTAGGTCAATGTCTCTTGACAGGTCAATGTCTTCTGGCAGGTCATTGCCTCCTGGCAGGTCTTTGTATCTTCACTGTCATCTTAAAACAGCAAATCTTCTTTCAAGCATCTCTGTTTAGTTGTGGTGTCCGATCTATGTTTCAGCTGTGGAAGAGTCTAATTGTACAATCTCAACACTCACCTCACTCCTTATAGAGGATTGAGCACATTAACATAGGGTCTTTTGCTCATAGCCACACAATTAGCAACTAAATTAATAAGGGGAATGTAAGGGTTAAGTTATGAGGAAAGATTAACAAGCTTAAACCTGTTTAGTTTAGAGAAACAGCGCCTTAGAGGGGATCTGATAACCTTATGTAGCGCTGTGTTAAAATCTTGCTGTGGCAGTACCTATTTTTGGCCACAAGATGGAGACAATCGCGATCAGAGACACTGGACATTGGGACTACATTTCCCGGCGTGCTTTGCAAACAGACAGGAAGTGGGTGGGACACAGAGACGCTTGACATCCTGAGCCTCGTGGAGAACGCGCCAGAGCGCGCCAGGGAACGAGGGAGAGCAGACGCAGTGCAAGATATCGCTAGAGGGCCTAGGCCAGAGCGCGAGTGAGACCTGTCAGTTCCTTACACCGGGTCATCCAGCCTTAGGAGAAGGAGACCTCCAAGTTCCCGAGATTTGCTGCAGATTAAGGAACCGAAGACCTTGAGTGAGGAGTTGCCGCGAGTTGATCGGATACGGAGAGCAGACGGTGAGCGGGACAAGTCGTGGACAGGCTACGGAGAGTCAGACAACGGATCCGGCTGCAAGTATCCCCAGTCAATATCGAGCGGAGAGACGTCCTGGGTCAGCGGAGCCTAAAGCAATCGGTGGATGGGTGAGAGGCCTACAAGGCCGTTTGTAAATAAGGAACACGCTGCTGTTTTCTCTTTAAAGTCCACAGGGCCCCAACTTGACTAGTCGAAGACATTCCTTAAGTAAATTCACTGGCCAGTTGAACAGTACCCGGGTACCATACACACACACATACACACCTTTTACATTCCGGGACTTAACCTGTGCAGGACTCATTCTGTTACGAATCGGAACAGGGTTTAAAGATACGTTCCGAATATATTTTCTCTCTTTTCCGCTGCGCGTTTATCGAAATACGAAGAGATTGTATTCTTGGTTCCGCTACGTGTCCCTTTTTCCGAAATTTAGTGCAATTGCATTCTTTTTTCTGTTCGGTTGCGAATATCTTATTTTTCTGAAATACGAAGCCTCGTGTTTCGTTTCTTTCCCGCTACGCGTTTTTACCGCGATACGAAAGTACTGTAATAATACCTGTGAATACCGTGTCTCAAAGTCTGCTTAATATTTTAGTAAACTATTTAAATTATAAAAACCCACAGCAGTGTTGGAGTATATTTATTCCCTAGTGCGGGGAGACTGACCCGTGGTTCATTTTCAGTGGCTCCTCCGGGAGTGAGCGCTACACGTGGGGGCTCGTCCGGGATCCAGTCTCTGGAAAAACCGCATCTAAAGGGTTAAATATGGATCCAGACACTGTTGCCGAATGGTGTGGGGAGCACAGTAGTCAGTTAGAATGTTGTATAGTCATGGATATTCCCGCAGACACTTGGGCTGAAGATCAGATTCGCCAGGCCGTGGCCACGCTAGCACCAGATCATCAGGGGATAATACTGGACATTGAAAAAAACCCAGATACCTCTCATACGTATGTTCTTCTCGAGTGGAGAAAGGGCGTTCCATCATGTTTTCAGGGCGCGAGAGTGAAACTGGCCGATGAGGTGGAAGTCCAACTAATTCAGCCAAGTGCACCACGTGGCGAATCCGCAAGTGATCCCGCGCCTAGCCCTCCTCACACTAACTTCGGTTATCGACGGTTAAGAAATTTTACAGGAAACGTACCAACTCCGGCGGGAGAAGAAACATTTGAAGAATGGGTGGAACAGGCGATGCAGGCTCTGGATGAGTGGGATGTCCCTGAGGCCCAGAAAAAGCAAAGGATCACCGAGAGCTTAAAGGGATCTGCGTCAGAAGCGGTGAGAAACCTGAAACTGAGTAGAAAAGATTGTACTGCTTTAGATTACTTAAACGTTCTTGAAGAAGTTTTTGGGCGAACCGAAAAGGCGGCCGAACTGGTATATCAGTACGAACACACCTATCAGAGAAGAGGTGAAAGGATGACCGAGTACATGAGGCGCCTAGATAAGATTCTACACCAGATACTCCTGAAGAAAGGGGCCGAACCGGCCGAAGTAGATAAGATCCGAATAAAACAGATCCTGAGGGGCTCTCAACCTCTAGATCCAGTAATGATGCAGCTGAGAAGCAGAGCAGGTAATCAAGAGCTAAAGTACCTGGAACTGATCCGAGTTGTACGAGAGGAAGAGGCTTTACTGGAAGAGAAATCCTTCAGGCGGGGGGAAAGGGCTTATGCACAACCTGTGAGACATAACGACGGTCTGCAGCCTGAAAGCGACTCTCTAGATACTTATGGATCTGACGAGGACGAACAAGAACACCTAGTCGTTTTTAAATCTACAGAGAGGGCTGCCAAAGAATCGAACCTCCCTGAACGTGGTGAATTGTCCAAAACCGTCAAGAAAGTACAGGAAGCTCAAGCTGAATTGCAACAAGCGCACGCGGAACTGTGCCGAGTGTTGATGAAGGTGACCGAAATGCAGGCAGAAATGCAGAAATTCCTCACAGGTATGCAGACGACGGGAGTTGCTGTGGCGTCTGGTCCAAGTCCTTTAACAAAATCTCAACAAGCAACTACGTCTCCGCTCTCTAAGAAGAGATGTTTCGGTTGTGGAGAAATGGGCCATTTCCGCGCACAGTGCAAAGGCCGAAAGCCTGAGAAGGATAGAGTCGAGGGACTGTTGAAAGCTCTAGAAGGACTGTTATCTACCTCACCGGCGGGAAACGCCAGAGGGCACAAGTGAAGGAGCAACCTAGGTGCCCGAAGGTTGAACCCCGCTCCAAAAACCAAGCCAAGACTGAGAGGGCGAGAGGGCCCAAAGACGAGCCAACTGCTGAGCCTGCCAGGACTGAAAGAGTCACTCCCTTAGCATACGGGTCTACGTCATGGGGAAGCAATGCACACCCAAAACCTACACGGGCCAAGAAAAAGGCCAGGGTACAGCAAACTGGGTCTAAGCGTCCGGATACCGCCACCAAGTTTCCTGACCAACTGATAGGTCCTTCTCCTATTGTGCCAATCCAAGTGGAGGGAGTCAACACTAAAGCCCTGTTAGATTCAGGGGCTCAAGTGACATTGATCTACAAAGACTTCTATGAGAAACACTTAAAGCACATTCCTCTGCAAGAATTGAAGGATTTGGAAATATGGGGTATCGGCACTGAGAAACTCCCTTATGACGGGTACCTGCAAGTGAAGTTGGAGATCGGATCTGAAGTCATCGGGCAGTCTGGGGGTTGTGATGCATTGGCTATTGTGTGTCCTCGACCCTCGGGTGCGAACAGAAGCTCCCTGATAGTGGGGACGAATACTGACCTAGTGCGGCGTCTCCTGACACCTATTGTATTGGAAGAAGGTTCGACTCAAGGAGTACACCCAATGTTACGTCCGGTCTATCAGAGGATGGTCGAAGAACGAAAGGCACCTGCCGAGGTGGGGCGCCTGTGGAGACTGGGGGGAACGGAGAAGGTTCTGCAAGCAGGAGAAGTAGCGAGCTTCCGGGCTTCAGTCAAGTTGAACGGATCGCAACCAGGTCCCTACGTGGTGCTGGGAACCGATTTTAATCATGGGGGTGAAACCGGAGTCGAAGTAATTCCTGAAATAATCTCCACCAAAGCTCTGAAGAGAACACGAGGAAGAGTCTCGTTCAGCGTGTGCAATGTGACGGATTCTCCAGTAGTCCTTAAAGCACGAATGCCTATCGGGCAAGTAGAGTCTGCTACACCCCTCTCTACCGATTTAGGAGGGGGAGTGGATAAGGAGATTCCAGATGAAAGATTCTACCCCAAGGATGCTCCCATTTCACCCGAGTGGAAGAAACGTTTTCAGTCTCAAGTTCTAAAGTGGAAGGAATTGTTCTCGAAAGATGAGTTCGATGTGGGCCTAGCTAAGAGTACTGAGCACCGCATTCGGTTACAAGAAGACAAGCCGTTTCGTGAAAGATCAAGGCGAGTTCCGCTGGGAGACTTAGATGATCTGCGAGAGCAGCTGAATGAATTGCAAAGAACCAAGGTGATTCAAGAGTCCAGGAGTCCATACGCATCTCCCATAGTGTTGGTCCGGAAGAAAAATGGTTCTGTCCGCCTATGCATAGACTACCGCACGTTGAACCGGAGAACCATCCCCGATCAATATGCCACTCCTCGGATAGAAGATGCCTACAGTGTTTGTCTGGAGCAAAGTGGTTTAGTGTACTAGACCTGCGAAGCGGGTATCACCAGATACCCATGCATCCTGAAGACAAGGAGAAAACTGCATTCATCTGTCCACTGGGATTCTTTGAATTCAACAGAATGCCTCAAGGCCTTACGGGGGCTCCAGCCACGTTCCAACGGTTGATGGAGAAGACAGTCCGGGATATGAATCTAATCGAAGTATTAGTGTACCTGGATGACATAATTGTGTTTGGGAAGACTCTGGAAGAACATGAGCAACGTCTGGAGAAGGTCTTGAAGAGGCTCCATGAAGAGGGGCTGAAACTGTCTCTGGAGAAATGCCAATTCTGTCTGCCGTCTGTTACATATCTAGGACATGTGGTCTCAGCAGAAGGTGTTTCGACAGACCCTCGGAAGTTGGAGGCCGTAGCTTCTTGGCCTAGACCCCAAAACGTCACTGAACTTAGATCTTTCTTGGGATTCTGTTCATACTATCGAAGATTTGTGGGAGGATTCGCGAAAATAGCTCAACCACTGAACAAACTCCTGCAGAAGGAAACCACAGAAGAAGGCTGCAAGGTCTCTGACCAAAACCCGTCAGCTCCAGGGCCAAGGAAAGCTTAAGAGTCTATACAAGGTGAATGGACCAGTCAATGTAAAGGAGCTTTCGTGAAGCTGAAAGAGAGTCTAACCCGAGCTCCTGTTTTGGCCTATGCGGACTCTCACAAGCCGTATGAGCTACATGTGGATGCCAGCCAAGAAGGTCTGGGAGGAGTCCTGTATCAGGAGTATGGTGGATTGCTGAGGCCTGTAGCGTACGTGAGCCGGAGCCTTACGCCTTCAGAGAAGAACTACCCTACTCACAAGTTGGAGTTCCTAGCCTTAAAGTGGGCAGTGGTAGACAAGTTAAAAGACTATCTGTATGGAGCCGAGTTTGTGATCAAGACGGATAACAATCCTCTTACCTACATCCTTACTACCGCAAAACTGGAAGCAACGGGACATCGGTGGTTGGCCGCTCTGTCAGGGTTTCGGTTCAGCCTGAAGTACCGCCCTGGGGTGAATAATCGAGATGCTGATGCGTTATCGAGAAGACCCTACACTACAGAATGGACTCAGTTGACTCCAGACAGGGTGCAAGCTTTGTGTCAAGGAACAGAGCGCCGGGTCAAAGGAGGGATTGAAGCGGAGGCCATAGGAGTCATGGCTGCGGCTGTTCCTGAGTTTTACTGTAACCCTACGCAGTTAAGGGATGAAAGTTTACCTACCTTTTCGAGACAGGACCTGAAAGCGGATCAGGCCAGAGACCCTTTAATTGCCTTGACCATAAAGGCCCTGACTGCAAACCAGTGAGAGATTTTGTTAACCAACTCCCCGAGTGGAGCCAGATTGGTCTACAAAGAGTGGGAGCGGTTAAAGATGTTGGATGGGGTGGTCTACCGAAGGGGCCCTTCAACTAACGCTGAAGAGATTCAACAGTTATTCCTCCCCACTAAACGTAGTGATCGTAGCACACTCTCCCTATATGATGAGCATGGACATTTGGGTGCTGAGAGAACTTTTAAGCTGGTGCGAGATAGGTTCTATTGGCCTTGCATGAGAGCTGAAGTGGAAAGTTATTGTCATTCCTGTCTGAGGTGTATTCAGAGAAAGACTCTACCGACCCGAACTGCTCCAATGAGCCATCTGCAGAGCCAGGGGCCCATGGATTTGGTGTGCATTGACTTCTTGTGCTTAGAGCCGGATGCTAGTGGGCAAGGGAACATTCTAATAGTGACTGATCATTTCACTCGTTACGCCCAAGCTTTTTCCACAAAAGATCAACGCGCTCCGACAGTGGCCAAGGTGTTGATGGAAAAGTTCTTTGTTCATTACGGACTGCCAAGGAGGATACACTCTGATCAGGGTAGAGACTTTGAAAGCAGACTGGTGGGGCAATTGTTAGAGCTGTTGGGAATCCAAAAGACCCGAACTACACCATATCACCCTCAAGGTGATGCTCAACCTGAAAGGTTTAATTGCACACTGCTAAACATGCTGGGGACCTTGTTGAATGTGGAGAAGTAGAGTTGGAGTCGTCACATAGCTACTCTGGTGCATGCGTATAACAGTACGGAGAGCGATGCAACTGGATACTCACCGTACCGTCTTATGTTCGGAAGGGAGGCTCGACTGCCGGTTGATTTGGCATTTGGGTTATCTCTAGACCAGACGTCAGTAGCTTCCCATAGAAACTACGTGGATAGACTTCGAAAGAATCTGGCTTCTGCGTTTGAACAGGCCCGTTTGACCTCAGGAAACAGGGAGCAAAGAAACAAAAGGAACTATGACTTGAAAGTTCAAATACAAGATCTACAACCCGGTGATAGGGTTCTATTGAAGAACTTGGGTGCTGCTGCGAGACACAAGTTGGCGGATAGGTGGAGTTCCCAGGTTTACATTGTCTGCAAACAACTGCTGGGTTTACCAGTGTATCAGATTCGCCCGGATGGAAAGGCTGGGCCTCTCAAGAACTGGCACCGGAATCATTTGTTACCTTTGAGAGAGGCTGTGAGGATGCCAGTTGGGGACGAACTGCCTCTGCCAAATCCGCCTGCTCCACGTTTGCCTCCCGTTACTCGGTCTCAACAGACCCGGGTTGCCGAAGAGAGCGAAAGAGACAGTGAAGAAGAGAGTTATTGTCAAGACTGGATGCGCTCACCGGAGCCTGAGGAGGTTGTCGTTGTTCCTGAGCGGTGGGAGAGTAACTTGAGGCCTGAAGCTCCTGAATTTCTGCTGGAAGTCCCTGAGACTGTTGAAATCCCTAAAGCTCTTGAATTTCAGTTGGAAGTCCCTGAGGCTGTTGGGATCCCGGTAGCTCCGGAAGCTGAACCTTATTCAGGTCATTATAGTTCTATGCCTTCACTGGAGGGATCATACTCTGAAGAAACGTCTGCTCCAGTGATAGAGAGAAGGACTGAGCCAGCACCTATAGTACTTCCACCTGAAGAGGAACTGATTGAGCCAGAACCAAAATGCTCTGTTCGACCGCCCCAACGACTCACCTACGACTCACCAGGACATAGCACTGAAGAGGCCATCACCACAGTGCAGAGGTTGCCCGAAGTGTCTGCTATGCTAGCTGAGGTAGCCCAAAATATGAGTCAACTTGAGGAAGTGTTCCTAACCCACTACATGTATGCTGCTGAACCTGTACATGTTATTTAAACTGTATTCAAATATTGTGGAAATGTAATGTAACTGTTGTACCTCCTTGGAGAGACCCAAGAGTTCTAGGAGGGGGAGAGTGTAGCGCTGTGTTAAAATCTTGCTGTGGCAGTACCTATTTTTGGCCACAAGATGGAGACAATCGCGATCAGAGACACTGGACATTGGGACTACATTTCCCGGCGTGCTTTGCAAACAGACAGGAAGTGGGTGGGACACAGAGACGCTTGACATCCTGAGCCTCGTGGAGAACGCGCCAGAGCGCGCCAGGGAACGAGGGAGAGCAGACGCAGTGCAAGATATCGCTAGAGGGCCTAGGCCAGAGCGCGAGTGAGACCTGTCAGTTCCTTACACCGGGTCATCCAGCCTTAGGAGAAGGAGATCTCCAAGTTCCCGAGATTTGCTGCAGATTAAGGAACCGAAGACCTTGAGTGAGGAGTTGCCGCGAGTTGATCGGATACGGAGAGCAGGCGGTGAGCGGGACAAGTCGTGGACAGGCTACGGAGAGTCAGACAACGGATCCGGCTGCAAGTATCCCCAGTCAATATCGAGCGGAGAGACGTCCTGGGTCAGCGGAGCCTAAAGCAATCGGTGGATGGGTGAGAGGCCTCCAAGGCCGTTTGTAAATAAGGAACACGCTGCTGTTTTCTCTTTAAAGTCCACAGGGCCCCAACTTGACTAGTCGAAGACATTCCTTAAGTAAATTCACTGGCCAGTTGAACAGTACCCGGGTACCATACACACACACATACACACCTTTTACATTCCGGGACTTAACCTGTGCAGGACTCATTCTGTTACGAATCGGAACAGGGGTTAAAGATACGTTCCGAATATATTTTCTCTTTTCCGCTGCGCGTTTATCGAAATACGAAGAGATTGTATTCTTGGTTCCGCTACGTGTCCCTTTTTCCGAAATTTAGTGCAATTGCATTCTTTTTTCTGTTCGGTTGCGAATATCTTATTTTTCTGAAATACGAAGCCTCGTGTTTCGTTTCTTTCCCGCTACGCGTTTTTACCGCAATACGAAAGTACTGTAATAATACCTGTGAATACCGTGTCTCAACGTCTGCTTAATATTTTAGTAAACTATTTAAATTATAAAAACCCACAGCAGTGTTGGAGTATATTTATTCCCTAGTGCGGGGAGACTGACCCGTGGTTCATTTTCAGCGGCTCCTCCGGGAGTGAGCGCTACACTTATATAAATATATAAGGGGCCATTATCAGCCATTGTCTGATAACCTATTCATTAACAGGACTATACACAGGACACGGGGTCATCCATTTAGACTGGAAGAGAGAAAATTCAGCCTAAAGCATAGGAAGGGTTATTTTACGGTGAACAATAAAGCTGTGGAATTCTCTGCCTGTTGAGGTGGTTGGGTCAGAGACTGTACAGACTTTTAGAAAACAACTGGATGACTTCCTGCAGACACATATTAAGGGTTGTAATATTTAAAATGTGGGTAAAAGCTTCTTGACCTAAGGAGAAATCTGACTGCCATTCTGGGGTCAAGAAGGATTTTTTTTCCCAGTATGTTGCAAGCATTTCAGACTGGGTTTTTTTGCCTTCTTTTGGATCAACAGCAGTAGGTGATGTGTGAGAGGCTGAACCCGATGGACGCATGTCTTTTTTCAGCATTTGTAACTATGTAATTCACTCATAACCTTAGTAATAATATATATACTGTATATGATCCTGCAATATAAAGAGACTAGAGTTCTTCAGTCTCCCCTGCATGTTCTCCATTATGTGCAGTGGCGGAAGTACCAGGGTCGCAGCGGTCACAGTTGCGACCGGCCCTGGCATTCCGCCACTGGAGGGGGGCCCGGCGCCGCCCGGCAGATTCCGGCAATCAGCGCCGGAATCTGGGAGCCGCGCGCTGGCCGTCCCTCTCCCTGCGCGCGGCCACTGACATGCAGCTTGGCCGCTCACGCGGGATAGGAACCACCTGACCAGTGCACGAGATCCTCTCGCGAGACCTCTGCGCTGATCAGGTGGTTTCCGGCGAGCGGCCAAGACGCATGTTTCCAGCGGCCGCTCGCCAAGGCCAGCAGAGGTAACAGCTGGGGGGCCCTTATACCCATGAGCTGGGGGGCATATCCATGAGCTGGGGGGCATATCCATGAGCTGGGGGGCATATCCATGAGAGAGCTGGGGGGGGCAAATCCATAATCTGGGGGCCATATCCATGTGTGAGCTGGGGCATATCCATGAGCTGGGGCAATATCCATGTGAGAGCTGGGGCAAATCCATGTGTGAGCTGGGGCAATATCCATGTGTTAGCTGGGGCAATATCCATGTGTTAGCTGGGGCAAATCCATGTGTGAGCTGGGGCAATATCCATGTGTGAGCTGGGGCAATAGCCATGTGTGAGCTGGGGCATATCCATGAGCTGGGGCAATATCCATGTGTGAGCTGGGGCAATATCCATGTGTGAGCTGGGGCATATCCATGAGTTGGGGCAAATCCATGTGTGACCTGGGGCAATATCCATGTGTGAGCTGGGGCAATATCCATGTGTGAACTGGGGCAAATCCATGAGCTGGGGCAGTATGAATATATATATATATATCGATATATTGAATATAGATATACATGTGAGCTGGGGGCATTTTTATATGGTCTGTTCTTATTGGAAAGCGTCAAATGACATTAAAGAAAAGTATCGGTACTCGGTATCGGTGAGTACTTTTAAAAAGTATCGGTACTCGTAATCGGTCTTAAAAAAGTGGTATCGGTGCATCCCTAGGCAATACTATCTTTGTTTTATTTTGCAGTGAAAAATAAGTAAAAATACATCGTTTTTTTGGGGGGGCCCTTCATGGATTCTTGCACCGGGGCCCTCAGGTTTCTAGTTACGCCACTGATTATGTGTATACCATAGTTGTAAAAATAAATTGCAATTATTCATCCAGTCTGTAAAATATTACACAAATTATAATGTAAATAAATCCACTGTCTGCAAAATACTTAAATATCCTTAAAAAGGAAAAAAACAACCCATCTATAAAAGCCACATTTGCAGGTTATGGGAGAAAAAAAAATAGTTGCAAACCTTTAAAAACCCTAACACATTGTCCCATGTTCAAAATGTATTAAAATTGTATAAAATTACCCCATGAGAGTAAATCTTTCCATCCATAGTAACATTTTTTAAGGTAAAAAATAAATATGAAAAAAATTACCCAAACATTTTTCCTACTACCAATTTACTCATAATTTTGTTAAAAAAAGTTTTTAAAGAAATTGCAACCATTTAAAACCAAAGCTATTGTCCCGTTTAAAATCCAATATATCCATTCTCAGGATATCATTACAAAATGATAAAAATTTCTTTTGGGAGTGTTAAAAATTGTATAATCCCAATATGTGAAAAAGCCAAATGCCCAATTTTCCCATACAAAGTTATCACCGATTGCATGTGATACCAGTAGAACGGAACAGAATTATGCCGCTGTTTAATTATTTTAAAAAAAGAATGTTAAAGAAATAGAAACCTTTAACACCAAACCATTGCCCCATGTGAAGTCCAATATTTCCCATTCCCAGTTTCTGAGAAATTGTAATCCCATAATTAAAAAATATAATAATAATTTAAAACCTTGCCCCACGTTTTCAAATCCAGTATTTCCCATTTTTATCCCCAAATGTACAAAATACACCATCTGTATTATGCAACCAGTTCTGCATACCCCATTTTATTCAGTAATAGGCCCAACAAGGAGTAGCTTATCATTTTTAAAAAAAAACAAAACAAAACAATAAAATAAAATGCAAAGAAGCAATAAAAAAAAATTCAAAAATTACTGCGGTATGTTCTTCCCATTATTCTATTTAAATTAGCTCTGGTCACAGGGATCTGTTGCTCTCCCCACTATGTCATAAAAATGAGAAGAAAAAAAAAAATCTTATGGGATCTGTCATTCAGCAATAGCTGGTCCTGATATCCTGGAAAAAATTGCAAGATTATTCGGGTAAGGGTGCAAGGAACTCAGATCTCGGCTCTTCATTCTTTATCCATAAAAAACAACAACAAACATGTTCATTTACACAGATTCAACAATAAGAAAAACCTCATGTTAATTAGTAGGGATGAGCTGTTCGATTCGATGTGTTCGGAGTTCGATTCGAACATCGCCAGTTCGTATGTTCGCGAACTTCGAACATTTCCGCGTGTTCGCAGCATGTTCGTCCACAATGCACCACAATGGACTTTTCCACCGGCCTGAAGCTTGTGATTGGCTACAGCCTGCACCTGACCACAGTTTAGGCGCAAGACAGGTGCAAGACTATGCCAGAGTCCTGAATGGGCAAGTTTTGCCCAATCATGGGCTCACAGAGCTAAGTCCCGCAGCACACTATATAAGGCGTCCCTTGCAGCCCCAGCACATGTTTTTTGAGAGGAGATTGTTAGTGTGTGTTCTCACTGCCAGTCTGCCAGCAGCTATTGGGGGGGTCTCATTTCTACAAAATATCTGGGAATTGTTCTAATATTTGTGTTCTCACTGCCACCAGCAATTGTGGGGGTCTCATTTCTACAAAATATCTGGGAATTGTTGTAATCTTTGTACCAGATTTATATAATTTAAATTTTTTGGACCGCAGGGTCCAACCCTGTGTCACGGTTCCCAGATCCCACCACGCAGTACTTAACAACCCACACTCCACAGAGCCCAGAAGCTACCAACAGAGTAGCCGTGAAAGATCTCTAACTGTCTGGTCCTTAGAATTGGCCAGGTAAACTAGCTAGACAGAAAGGGTTAACAACACGGGGAGTAGTCAGCCGAGCCAGAATCAGGAATACAGAGTTCAGAATAGTCAAATGGAATAGCCGGGTCGATATCAGAGCAGTGGCGTAGTACAAGAAAAAGGTCTAGGGCAACAGAAGGCAGAATAGTCAGAAACAAGCAGAGGTCAATAACGGGTTAATTCAATATAGCAGTCAGGTACAAGGAGCTCAGGTATGGATAACCACGATCTGGCAACTGCTGAGAATACACTGAGGGTTTTTAAAGACCACGCCCCCCACTCAAGCCGCGCCTCATGCAACCACCTCCCTGCCTGTCTCCATTTAAACCGGGCATTGGTCAGCGAGCAGCATCAGACATGCTGCCCTCAAGCACACAGGTAGGGCTGGAAGCTCCCAAAGTTACACCCTGCACTCTTCCACAATACCACAAAAGGGTTTACGGTGTGAAGGCACTGTCGCTGACACTAAAGGCCCAATTTTAAAGCACCTATAGTTACTTTAATCCAACGCCTGCATAAGTGTCACCATAATTTAGCCCAAAAAATCACTAAACTTGTTCTGCGTGTCCTAAAATGTCTCCTTTTTTAATACAGACTGCCGCCCCAAGCAGTTGTTTATGAATAGATTAAAGGAAAACCGTTTCAAACGTCATTTGAAACGTCATTTTTTTGTTTTTAAATGTTTCTATACATCCTACAAATCCGCCACTTCACGAGCAGGTTATGGGGACCTCCTAGGCACGATATTTGAAGGAATTTTTCTTGTTTCCTGTCCCCCAGGGCACTACCCAGACCCCCATACACCATTTATGGCAAATATCTTGCATATATGCCCTCTTGCAGGGCACTCTAAAAATCGAACTTTTGAGTCCCATCGAGTTCTGTTCGTGTTCGAACTCAAACTTTTGAAATTGTTCGTGTTCGCATGCGAACCGAACACGGGGGTGTTCGGCTCATCCCTATTAATTAGCAGAAAATTAATTAATTAAATCAGAGCTAAGAATGTCCCCAAACCTAAGTTTTATTTACAATGATTGAGGAGAACAGACGTGACTTACATGTCCTGTTTTCTTTCCTCCTGTCCTGATTCTACAAGCTCCCTCAATTCTTTGAGCTCATTCTGCATTCTTTCAGAGTCTCTCTTTAATTCCCAATATTCTGTCTTTTCTCTTCTCCAGTTATCACTGTCCCAACGTCTATTATTTGTCTGTTTGCTCTCTGATCTATGGGTCATCCAGTGATCTCCCCATTCTTTCCATCTCAAATTATTATCCAGATATCTATTATTCTCATTTCTTCTCCAATTACTGTCACTTCTCCTCCTTGACTTATTGTCTCCACCCCAGAGTTCTCTATCATTATCTCTCCTATTTTGATTTCTATTATGTTGATTTCCACTACTCTTTCTACAATTTTCTTCTATTCCCTTACCAGATCTTTCCATGAATGTTCTCACTGCAGAAACAAACGGTCTGTCTCCATAACGATCAAACCACCATTTTTCTGCTCTGTATAGCACCAATTCTAAGTTAGAAGGCATTGAATCAAACAGCTGAACAAAGGGGGCGTGGCCTGACCAGCAACAGAGATGGATGCTAGAGAGTGAGCTCTCGAATCCGCCGCTGACTTTTCCGCCCTAACATATACGATAGTGTATAAGGTACGCTCATCTGCTCGCAGGACAACCAAGGGACCAGACACCACCCCTAAGGGGGCACCAACAAGCCCCATTACGGCGTATATTGGCGCTTCTCAATCGCGGCCTACACATCGCTCGACTGCCAAGATGGTGGCTCTTCCCTCGCCACCGGAGTCATCATTGCTGGGAGGTCAGTCGGCGATGCAGGGCTAAAACTGCTAATAGCGGATTTACCCACTCGTGCAGAATTACCCACCAGCGGATTTTAAAGAAATGCTTGACCGCGTACAAGCGACGTTCGTGCAGGAGATAGCAGACGTCCGCACAGATATCTCAGCGATCGACACGAGGGTGGCGCGCCTTGAGGAAACTGCAGTAAACCGTCCCGTTTGCTCTCATGAAAGCGACCCGCTAGCGGCACAGTGCCTCTCGGACATGCATCGACGATTAGATGACCTGGAGAATCGGTCACGGAGACACAATATAAGGGTGAGAGGAGTTCATGAAGGGGTTACGGAGGTTAAAGATTTTCTCCTGAGAGCATTTGCCCACATATTAAACGGCCCACCCTTGCCTCACGCTGCAATAGACAGGGCACATAGAGTGCTCCGTCCCCGGTCCGCAATGGAATCAGGCCCTCCGCGAGATATTATATGCCACATTCCGGATTTTGCTCTCAAGGAGGCAATTATGCTGGAGGCCCGGGCACGCCGCAAATTTCGCTTTGCCGACGAATCCTTTGAACTATTCCAGGACCTCTCTCCGCATACCCTACTGGCCCGAAGCACGTTACGTCCTGTTACACAGCTATTAAAGGAAGCTGATATCCCTTATAGATGGGGGTTCCCCTTCTCCCTTCAAGTGCGCAGAAATAACATCTTACACTCGCTACGCACACCACTAGACGTGGAAAACTTCTTATCTGGGCTACAACTCCCACAAGTTGATATTGTTGATTGGGAGCGCCTGCCCGTCGCGGCTCCGCCACCAGCACGCAAACCAGACCCATCCCGTTCTCAAAGATCACCACGTGGAGGCCGACCTGCAAGTACCCAACCTAGTTCTACTCAAGCCCGTTCAAGATCCCCCAAATAGAGAAAGGGACTCTATGATGTGCGGGTGGTTCTGGGTGAGGACTGTCTAGTACGTTATTATGCTGTCACCTAGTGCAGCCAAGGAGGAGATGGGGCAGAAGCTCACTATTCAGCTCTACGGCTCCCAGCCCGCTGTTACTTGGCAGAATAATTCACAATATTTCACTGTGCCTTGCGTATCTGAGCAGTGGCTAGATTGCGGCGACTTGTGTGCAAGGAGCTCTGGATTCACGCACAGATTGCTACCTTTGGCTGTTACTTCGAGACATAGAAGTTCTGATGGGATTTGAGGGCCGGGTGAGATGAGGTGGGTTGGCAGTAGGGTGGCAGCTGGGAGGGAATGAAGGTCATCGGCTTGATAGCTATTTACGCACTGTTATGGTATTCAGGAGTTTAAACCTCTCGCTTTCATAGACGCTTCTGAAGTGTGGCAAGACTGGAAGCTATTTAATTTACGAGGTTCTAGACGGTAAGTAAGGAGTGGGAGGGTATCCTGGGTTTTGGAGGGAGGGGGGATCAGATGCGCTGGAGCGTGAGGTGGAGCGACGGAATATTCTCCAGGAGGTCTGCTAACTTTATGCCATTATTACCTATGGGACTCAAGCACTAAGACTTTAGCGAAGGCTTCCGATTGTACGATCGCTGCTGATGATACTCTACACATACGCATTTAAATACTGCTTAAGGACACGGGACGCATAGAGGGATTAGGGAGGTGGGTTGGATAAATAGGGTGGTGGGTGGGAATGTTCTCTTGCATATATGCTAGTTCTATAACGTTCTTACAATATTTGATTTTAAAATTTTTAAACCTCAACAAGAGCACCTGCAATATAACTATAATTGAAGCTATTTCACCCGCATGTGCTTTGTCGAGGGGTTTCTTTCTTGCAGGTTACAGATCCTATTATTCAATATGTTATATCTATCCAGGTTCGCTCTTTCTTGTACATTGTACCTTGCTTATATGTGAAGATGTTGCCCATCTTACGTTAGATAAGAACGCTAACTCGCCCAGATCTCCTGTTTGGCTTAAAATATGTTGACATATTAGATGTTACCTGCCCTGATGCGGATGAGCTGTTTGCGATCTGATACATGTCTCCTCTCCTCCTGAGTATTTATATGCCTGACATCCACGGTTTATGCCCTGATGCACTGTTAGTCGATATTGGCGGGCTTCGGGCTCCCTTTCTGAGAGCTACACTCTAACATTTTATCACCTTTCTGGTCGTGACATATCTACCCTAATGTTGAAGTGACCCAGGTCACTGGCCACTTTATTTCACCCCCGCGAGGTATAGTGCATCTACTCCAATTGTGGGTCCTCCTACCTGGCCTTTGGCATTGTGGTGGTGACTGGTGAGCGACGTCCCGATTGGCGCACTTAACGCCTCCTTGTTTTACTGATTCTTCTTTGGTCTCTATCCTTTTTTTTTTATCTCCCTTCCCTCCCTTACCTTTCTCCGTCTCTCACATACCCTCTTTCTATCCCACCATTTCCAACTTATTCCTCCCCCTAACGTTGACCCCTGTATTCTTCGTAAGGGAACCTACTTCTTCGATAGTGATAACGCAACCTTTTTACGACCATGTCCCATAAGAATTCGCCATACGCTCCTTGCAATTTTCAATTACACTCCCATAATGTTCGAGGTCTTAACATCCCTGAAAAACGATTCAGACTCCTCCGTGACCTGAGGGCCTCCCGCGTGTCCGTTGCCTTCCTCCAGGAAACTCATTTTAAGTTGGTCAGCCCCAACTCTGAAAGATACGTTTTATCCATTAGGATTCTACGGCAATTATTCACAAAGTAAATTCCGGGGAGTTGCAATCCTATTTTCCAATGATGTTCCCTTTCTACTGGATGCCGCGATGGCAGATAAGGGCGATAGATACATTTTTGTCTGGGGATCCATCTTGGACACGACCTACACCTTTGCGTCTGTATACCTACCCAACAAAAAAACAACATTCTTGTCTTACGCGTATCATGCGCTTGCTGGACAATTTTCAGAAGGGGATTACGGTCCTGGCTGGGGACTTTAATGTGGCACTCGATCCTTTGGTGGACTCTTCTACGGGGGCATCAACCACGCCCTCCCACGTCCTGCGTACAATTCGCCGGACACTGCATGAACATCGCTTAGTGGATGTTTGGAGAGCACTTCACCCCACGGAACGTGACTATTCTTATTTTTCGCAGGTGCATAAAACTCAGTCGCGCATAGATTACTTTTTTATGCACTATCATAACCTCAACCTGTCGCGCTCAGTGGACATATTAGCCACAACATGGTCAACACCGCTTAACTTGGTGATACAATCACCGTTGTTTGCCCCTCGGGAACGTCAGTGGCGACTGAATGTCTCGCTGCTAACTGACTCTCTTATCAGAGAGGAACTTCACACGACGCTTGAACGATACTTTGCGGAAAATTCTACTCCGGATACTCCTATACAAACGCTTTGGGAGGCACATAAAGCGGTCATACGAGGCTTCTTTATTAGCAAAGACACGACCAGGAAAAAACTGCATGATGATGAACATAAGACACTCCTAGAAGAGATTAGAGCACATGAACCTAACAATGGTGTATCAAAGACTTATACAGGCAAGGCAAGCCTTGGACAAACCAGTAAGCTCTTCTCTTCGATTTCAAGCCATGAGATCTCGCTCATTTTTTGCTTTACAAGAAAATAAGCCTGGCAGGTTGTTGGCACAAATAATACGAGACAAACGCATCAAGTCTTATATACCTAAATTGCGCACCTCGGAGGGTATTTCTGTGACTGACCCGAATGCAATATCGGGGGAATTCCAAAAGTTTTTCTCCAATCTCTATAACTTGGATACCCCTGAACCTACCGACAGGACGTTGGATCGAATAGACGCTTTCTTACATCGTACAATTCTTAAACCTCTTGGCTCTACCAGACGCGAGGCCCTGAGTTCTGTCATATCTGCTGAAGAAATATTGGAAGCACTGAAGACGACCAAAAATGGGAAGTGTCCGGGCCCAGATGGCTTACCCATAGAATATTAGAAGACCACTTCCAAAGATCTTCTACCCACCCTGTTGCGACTTTTTAATGCTTTCCGGGAAGGGATTACTCCCCACCCCCATTCGTTAATGGCGACAATTTCTTTAATTCCCAAACCAGGGAAAGATCATGCTATATGTGGAAACTACAGGCCAATCTCGCTACTTAATAGTGATATGAAGCTCTTAGCACGAATACTGGCCAACCGCTTGAAACTATGTCTCCCTCAGTTGATTAACCCAGATCAAGTAGGGTTCATCCCGGGTCATGAAGCCAGAGATGCGACAATTAGAGTAATAAATGCCATTACCTACTCTAGACGTATGGCACGACCGTTATTACTTCTCTCTACGGATGCCGAAAAGGCCTTTGATTGCGTGTTATGGCCGTTTCTTTTTCAGACCCTGAAACGGTACGGAGTAGGGGAGGCCTTTCTGAACTGGATCGCAGCACTATACTCAACACCGACAGCACGAGTTAGGGTAAATGGAGTCCTCACGCCCACACTCCAAATACGTAACGGCACATGCCAGGGATGCCCGCTTTCACCCCTTCTGTTCGCACTTAGTCTGGAACCATTGTTGTCTTCAATTCGACAGAATGGGGGCATCCAGGGGATCCAAGGTACACTTAATGAACACAAGGTATCTGCATACACCGATCTAATGTTCCTTCTACCCGATCCTGTGGGGTCTATGCCGGAGGTGGCTAAGGAGCTTTGAGAATATGGCTTGCTATCAGGCTTTAAAATAAATGAAACAAAATCTGAAATCCTAGCTATCTCTCCAAGAGGACACTGGAGACGAGTACTGAGTGCGCAATACGCTTTTCGCTGGTGCTCTTCCTCGCTAACTTATCTTGGAATCCGCCTTTCCCCTGATATTACGAAGCTGTTCACTTTAAACTTCACACCGCTAGCTGAAGTTTTTAAGACCGACATTGCACGATGGTCCCCAAAATTCCTATCTTGGATGGGACGCATCAGCGTTATTAAAATAAATTTTCTCCCACGTCTGTTGTACTTATTTCACACGATATCTATTTGCATACCTTTATCTTTTCATAAAGGGATACGTGCACTCTTCGCCTCATTCATCTGGCCTAACTCTTGCCCCCGACTTAAATATGACGTACTCTGTAAATCGAAAAGAAGTGGAGGGCTGGCACTACCGGACACATGCCTACACTACTATGCAGCGCACCTAACTAGAGTGGTTGATTGGATGACTGGTTCACCCGAACAGAGATGGTTAGATCTAGAGGAAGCACAGGCCGGCCGCCCGGTATGGACCCTTCCATGGCTTTCTTGGGCTGCAGTTCAGCTAACAGCCAAGGAACTCTCCCTGGTGGGTAGTACGCTCACTGTCTGGCACAAGATACGAACAAAGTATGCTCTATCAACATACCCCTCCCCTTTACTTCCACTGCGACACAATCCTGAATTCCCAGTCGAGATCATACAACCATTAGTGACTCGCCTCCACAGATTCCCCCAACATCAGAGCCCATCATGTTCTGCAAGACGGAGTGTTTGTAACTTTGGAGACACGCGATGATTCGACCATCACCTTTGCAGAACTCTTTAACTTCCACCAGATTAAATCATTTCTTCGGAAAGTGCCGAATAATATGTCTTTGACTAGGTCACTTTCCCCCTTTGAGACACTCTGCAGACGAACCTTCCCGTTGGCACACAGCGTGTCCACGTTATATGGTTTGTTGCATGACAGGGACACTGAGCTGCCAGCATACATGTCTCGATGGGAACGCACTCAGACCAGTCGTCGTCCGACATAGGAGTGTTCAAAGTCGTTGTCCCTTACTCACTCAGGTAGCCCAGTCACTAAACTTCAAGAATCATCCTACAAGCTGCTGACCTTCTGGTACCGCACTCCTGCTCTCCTGGCAACGTTCAATGTTACTATATCTCCGATGTGTTGGAGATGCTCTACTGAAGTGGGCACATACCTGCATATTTGGGAATGTACTATTATTCAAACCTACTGGAGGAAGATCCGAGACCTCGTGCGAATGACCACGGATGTGGACTTGGACCTTTTACCTCAAATATTTTTGCTGCTCCAACTGCCATTCTCACTGGCTTCCATGAAGAAATCGGTGCTCTTACGCATTCTTCTGGTGGCCAGATCTTTGATTCCTTTACTCTAGAAGTCAGCCTCTATTCTCCCCTTAAAAACATTGATCGCCAAAATGGAAGTTTTGAGATCTAATGAAGAACTCGCCCTTTCTCCTTCAAAAGTGGCACAACACTCTCAAGAGGTATGGTTTCATTGGTCAACTTATTGCTCCTCGGCGCAGTTCAGGGAGATCCTGGAGGAGGGTGACGGAGGCCGGGTGGATTCTGACACGGGATTGACTTAGGCCCTAAGACTCAGAGACCTACTGCTTATTACTCAATCTCAAAGGCACTTCACGCCTCATACGGTTATAATACGCCACAACAATCCCTTTTCCCCCTCTGTTTTGGTTTCCTCACACCTCCTACTTCTTTATTCTTCCAAACTACTTTCAATCTTCCCCCCCACCCCTCCCTTTCCCCAAATAAATTTATATTTTTTTTCCTCCTCTTCTTTCTTTCTTCTCTTTAGCTTCTCTCTCTCTCTTCCTCCCCCCCAATTTATATACCCCTGAATTATTTATTTATTTATTTTTTCTCTTGACGAGACCTCCTCATAAGAATCACCTTTCACTCTTTTTTCATATCTATGTTTATTCTCCTCTTAAATTTGAGTCTACGTTTTAGTTTTCATGGGACATTTCGATAGCTCGGTTGAGCCTTGATGTTGGCATTAGCTGTATTAGATAACTCCAGAAAGATTATCTAACTATATTCGAATAGGTACATGTTTCTGTCTTTAACTGAGCAAATTATATTGATTTTACTTAGTCGCATATATCTGCTGCTTAAATTTACTGACATGTTCTGCCTTTAACTGTTTTGTATACTCTTTAATGCAAAATAAATACTTTTGATTAAAAAAAACAAAACAGATGAACAAAGTCCCGGCACTCATTGGGAAGGGCTTCCAGCACTCTAGCTATGTGCTGTGGTGAACCATTCGGCATTGGCTGCTGTGGCTGGTGCAGAGAATGCCAAAACAATATACGTTGAGCCACCTCTCGAGGACCATCAGTTGGCCTCATAGTACTGAGAAGGTAGAAGTTAGTTCCTGCAATTCATTCAACTCTTTTGGGTTCAACATTTCTTCTGGAGAGATCAGCCATAAGAATGTAGATATATAGCTTAATATATATATATATATATAATATATATATAATATATATATATATATATAATCATACCTGCCCTTACCTTCCTCTATAAATTTGCTAAAAAATATACACACAAAAAAAAAAAAAAACACTGCATGAGAACCCGCGCAGCCCACATGCCACCCCCTCTACCTGGCTGAATGTATCTAATATATATAATTAAATACATTCAGCCAGGTAGAGAAAGAAAAAAAAGGTTTTATTTTATGTTCCCGGGGACATTTAAAAATGTCCTCGAATTTTATTTTTTCAGAAATGTGTCGCCTTACCTTAGCCTGGTGGTCAGTGGGGGCTCCCTGGATCCTGGTTGGGGGGGTCTGCTGTGGCTGCAGGTGCAGTGGCTCCCTCCCTGCGCCGCCTGTATCTGCCACATGCACCCAGGCGGTTAACCTGCACAGTCGCAGCTCTGTCATCCGGCGAACATTCCTCACAGTAATGTTCAGTTTGCGTGTATGAAAGTATCACTGAGCTCCACAGCAATAAAACTCCCACTCATACACACTGCCTATTACTGTATCACAGAGCTCCACAACAATAAAACTCACAGCAATGTGTGGTGTGTATGAGCGTATCACTGAGCTCCACAGCAATAAAACTCCCCCTCATACACACTGCCGATTACTGTATCACAGAGCTCCACAACAATAAAACTCAGTAATGTGCAGTGTGTATTAGCGTATCAGAGCTCCACGGCAATAAACCTCACAGTAATGTACCGATATCAGTTTACTCAAACCTCCCAGCAGATCACACACACACTCAGCAGAACATTACACACACACCTCCCCAGCAGAACATTACACCCCCCAGCAAAACATTACCCCCCAGCAAAACATTACACTCCCAGAAAAACATTATACCCCCCAGCAAAACATTATACCCCCCGAGCAGAACATTACACCCCACGAGCAGAAAATTACACCCCCCCAAGCAGAATATTACCCAACAGAACATTACCCCTCCCAGCAGAACATTACACCCCCCCCGTGCAGAACATTACACATACACACCCCCTCCACTCCTTCATTTTATTCAAACCTTTTAAAAATCTTCTCTCGACCTCTCTGCCCAGTCCAGTACAGTGGAAGCACGCAGGCTTACTCTGCTGCAGGGCAGCACCCTAAGCTTTGGGGTTTGTCCTCCAGGCTTTTCTGCTGCTGCGTGCCCTGGATATGTGTGTCACGTGAGGGGGTGGTGCCAAATTATGCAGTGTGCCTGCTTATGTTTAGAATGTGGGACTGAGGCAGGCACACTGCATCAGTTTAAGAGTGCGCGGCTGGGCCCCTGGTTGAGGTCTGAAGATCATTCATAGCTCCGCTTCTGGTATTTCAAAAACAGAATTTTTCCACCCCTCACACTGACAGCAAGCCAGGACAGTAAGCTGGCCACCTGTGCCACCTTACACTAGCGCTACACTAGCCCTGGTGGTATCAATGGATCCCTACTCTATACACAGCACTCCGTGTCCCTATAATATATATGATGAGGGGTTACCTTTTTTTATACTATTCCTATTAAATTAACAGTAATTTTTTATGTATTTTTCTCAGTAAAAAACTTTTTTGCCTATGTAACATGTGCTTTGTGAAAATAAAACGGTTTTGTGTGTACATTTTAATTTAGTTAGTGGATTCCTGTCCAGTGCGGGGAGAAGTAGGGATGAGCCAAACACCCCCGTGTTCGGTTTGCAATGCATTAGAACTCAAACAATTTCAAAAGTTAGAGTTCGAACGTGAACACGAACCAAACTCAATAGTTCGATTTTTAGAGTGCCCTGCAAGAGGGCATATATGCAAGATTTGCCATCAAAGCTATATGGGGGTCCGGGTAGTGCCCTGGGGGACAGGAAACAAGGACAAAAAGTTAAAAAAGGTTTTTAAAGGAACAGTGAGTTTCCCATGAAATAAGGGTTAGAATTTTTTTAAAAAAATTCCTTCAAATATCATGCCTAGGAGGTCCCCATAACCTGCCCGTGAAGTGGCGTATTTGTAGGATGTATAGAAACATTTAAAAACCAAAAAATGACGTTTCAAATGACGGTAAACGGTTTTCCTTTAATCTATTCATAAACAACTGCTTGGGGCGGCAGTCAGTATTAAAAAAGGAGACATTTTAGGACACGCAGAACAAGTTTAATGATTTTTTGGCTAAATTATGGTAACTTATGGAGGCTTCGGATGAAAGTAACAATAGGTGCTTTAAAATTGGGCCTTTAGTGTCGGCAACAGTGCCGTCACACCGTAACCCCTCTGTGGTATTGTGGAAGAGTGCAGGGTTGGACCCTGCGGTCAAATATTAAAATGGTATGAATCTGGTACAGGCGTCAGTGCAGCCAAATATTGTGCCTTTGATGGCAGCAAGTGTCTTCACACCGTAACCCTTTTGTGGTATTGTGGAAGAGAGCAGGGTTGGAGGTTTTGTGAATGCAGAAGAGATCCCCGATCCAATCCATTACATCAGCATCAGGGGATTGATAGCTGCTGATCCAGGACTGATTCATTTTTATAAATGTCAGCCGGTCTACAGAGTCGGTGGACAGACGTTTTTTTTTGTCTGTGTCAAAACCTCCAGCAGCACTGAACGTCCTTTCAGAAAGCACGCTGGATGAAGGGCAACCTAGTAGCTGCATAGCATATTGGCTAAGTTCTGGCCAGTGATCCAATCTCAACACCCAGTAAGCCAGTGGATCATCTGCTGTAAAGGTATCCAGGCCTGCCCTTGCCCCTAGGTAGTCCTGCTCCATATGGTGAAGACGCTGGCAATGGGTGCCTACATTTGATGCCCTGGGTGTCGTGGACTAAAAAAAATGAAAAAGGCATCAGTCAAGTGGCCCCGGCCTTCACCGCTCTTCCTCTGATCATCCGCAGCCTCAGAAGCACCTGTGTCAACACTTGGTAACCTACAAGTGCCTGGAAAGGTGTTACACAAGTGTTGCTTTAGAGTGTACTCAAGTTGTTTCATCCTGTGCTCCCTCTGTGCAGGCAGGATGAGCTCTGCAACTTTACCCTTGTATCGTGGATCAAGAAGGCTTGCCAACCAGTAATGATCCCTCTCCTTGATAGCACAAATCTTGGGGTCCTTTAGGATAAGGGAGCCCATACAGCGTAGGTTGGAGGTGGCATTAGCTTCCGAGTCTTCCTGGTCAATGAGGATGACCCCATTGTGCACTTCCTCCTCCCAGCCACAAACTAGTCCTTGGGTTTCTGGGAACACAAAACCCTTCCTTGAGGAATCCCCATCTTCAATGCCCCACTACTTAAATATTCCACCTCATCCTCCTCCTGTCTGATCTGAGGACCCACTGGAATGCTGTCTGCGGAAAGACTGGGGCCTTGAGAGCTAGGGAATGCCTCCTCTTCCTCCCGCTGCTCTGCCTCTAGTTCCACATCTATAATTCCTCAGGGTGCGCTCCAGCAGGAACACTAAAGGAATTGTGTCACTGATGCATTCACTGTCCCTGCTCACCATCCTCGTTGCCTCCTCAAATGTTGACAGTACAGTGCATGCATCCTTGATCATCAGCCACTGCAGGGGGGAAACCAAGTTGACCTGAACCTGTCCTTGTGCCATACTCACACAGGTACTCATTGATGGCCCTCTGCTGCTTGTACAGATGCTGCAGCATTGCTAATGTCGAGTTCCACCTGGTGGGCATGTCACAGATCAGACAGTTTGTGGGAAGGTGGAATTCTCTCTGAATTTCTGCCAGGCGAACACTTGCTGGGAATGACTGTCTGAAGTGGCTGCAGACTTTTCTGGTCTGGCTGAGAAGCTCTGCCAGCCCTGGGTACCTGGTTAGGAAATACAGTACCACCAGATTTAGGACATGTGCTAGGCATGGTACATGCGTCAACTTACCCTGGCGGAGAGAAGATTGCTGCCATTATCACAGATGGCCATTCCCAGCTCAAGTTGGCGTGGTGTTAACCATCTCTGCACCTGCCCCGGCAGAGCTGACAGAATGTTTGGCCCGGTGTGGCTCCTGTCCCCTAAACAAACCAGCTCAAGCACAGTATGGCATCTTTTTGATTGAGCCATCGTGTACCCCTGCCACACGTCGGTTTAACTGCCACTTTGCCAGAGACAGAGAAGGAAGAGGAAGAGGTGGTGGAGCAGACAAACCTCATACAAGCAGCTTTCTGGAGGCGTGGTGGATGAACAAGCTCCAGCACCGAGCCCCGTCCTGGATCCCTCCCAGCTGCAATCAGAATTACCCAGTGTGCCGTGAAGGAAATGTAACGCTCATACACACTGAAACATTACTGTGAGTTTTATTGCTGTGGAGCTCTGGGATACGCTCATACACACTGCACATTGCTGTGCGTTTTATTGCTGTGCAGCTATGAGATACGTTCATGCACAGCGCACATTACTGTGAGTTTTATTGCTGTGGTGTAGAAAAATAAATTCCATAACACAAATATGTGGGCGGAGCTTAATATGGGTGTGGTTTGTGGATGAGTGTAGCACAAGGGGCCCCATGATTTCCTATTGCCCGGGGGCCCATTGAGTTGTCAGTCCACCCCTGGTTGATAGTGGTCAGATAATTTCCCCTAGCTATCCGGTCCAACAGCTCATCTACTCGCGACATGGGGTAGGCATCAGTTACAGTCTTCTCATTGAGTCTCCTGTAATCTACATAGAACCAAGTAGTCCCATCCCGCTTGTGTACTAAGACTACAGGGGAGTCCCAGGTGTAGCCTGGCTCCCCAAACAGGCCTCCTTGTTTCCTGGCTAGCAGAGCCTGGGCTTGCTTTTTGTCCAGGTCACTAACTGCTTCTCCTAGCTGGACAAATTCCACCTTGTCTGAGGGGGTTCCCTTTCCCAGGAGGTTAGGTAAGGCTAGTCCTTCTAGATCTTTAGAAGTGGGGGCGCAGATGGCCACCACCTCCTCAGGCCGCTCATGGTAGGGTTTCAGCATGTTCACATGGAACATGCATCTGACTAGGGATGGGCTGGCGGTTCGATGCGAACATGAGTTTCCATCGAACATTGGCCGTTCAACCATTCGTCGAACAGCGAACATTTCCACGTGTTCGGTTCGTGTTCGCCCACAATGGACCACAATGCACTTTTCCACTGGCCTGTAGCTAGTAATTGGCTACAGCCTTGCACCTGACCACAGGTCTGGTGCAAAACAGGTTCAACACTATGCCAATCATGGCTCAGAGTCCTGATTGGGCAAATTTTGCCCAATCATGGGCTCACAGAGCTAAGTCCCGCAGCACACTACATACAGCTTCCCCGCAGCCCCAGCATGTGTTTGTTACAGGAGTGAATCAGAGAGGAGAGGAGATTGTTGCATATCACGGTGTATCACTGACTTATACCAGAGTTCTGGGAATTTGAATGTGTGTGTTGGCACTGCCAGGCTATCAGGGTGTATCACTGAGTTATACCAGAGTTCTGGAAAATCTGTATATCTTTAATTCTAGATACCATAGAATACCACAGTTGAATCAGAGTTCATCTGTATCTTTAATCTGTATCTTTATCTATTCATATTTGAATAAGGGTCTTGTCAGCTATCAGGGTGTTGCAGCCTGCAGGAGAGGAAGTGAATCAGAGAAAAAGTAGAGGACATTGGCAGCCTTGCAGGGAAAATATCAGTGAAATCGCTGACTTATAGCAGAGTTCTGAATATCTTAAATCTAGATAACACAGTTGAATCAGAGTTCTGTATATCTCCAATCTATATATCACTCACCATGTCAGAAAGACCAAAAAGGACAGGCAGACGCTCCCAGACACAGATAAGAGGGCAAGCAGCCTCTGTGTCAGAAGGCTGTGCCCCTAGTCATCATAGACGTGGTGCATCCTCTGCAGGGGTACGCTTGTCCTTTCTAACTGGTGCTGGCCGTCTTAAGCAGCAGCAACTTACAGAGGATTTGCAGGATTGGCTAACCAGGACATCCTCATCCTGAGTCCTCTGCCAGCCAGGCTTGTAGTGGTTTACAGTCCACCTCAGATGCCAAAACATCTAATTCAGCCTCCATGTCCACAGCTACTCCTGCCGTAGCCTCACCATTATACACGGAGGAGTCAGCTGAATTGTTTGACTACAATGACAGTGACATGCTGCTTGAGGATGTGCAGCAACTCCAGTGCTCTGATTCAAACTCTGAGGTTGAGGAAGGGAGTATAATCAGCCTAGAGGGAGGGGGTGCCAGTGACACACAAAGAACTGGCACTCATGTTCCCCTAGCAGCTGCAGCATACTGCCAAGTTGGCTCCAGTGACGAGGCGATAGGGGGTGATGACGATGATGTCATCACTGACTCCACCTGGGTGCCTGATCGAACCTAGGAGTCAAGTGAGGAGGAGGAGGCACAACAAAAACGAGGCACAACGTCCTCTATGAGCAACCATAGCCAGTCCAAGGCATCAGATGTCAGAGCTGCTCAGGTGCAGAGCCGTTGTCTCAAAGCACCCGTTCAAGAACTCTGCTGTCTGGGAGTTCTTCACGACATGTGCAGCAGACCGCAGCGTTGCTATTTGTAAGCTATGTCTGAAGAGGATCAAGCATGGGAGAAACATCAGCTGCTTGGGTACCACGTGCTTGAAGGGACATATGACCACCTGTCATGCATCCCGTTGGCACAACACTTCCCATCGGTCCTCATCTGTCTCTACCCCCACTTTATGTCATGCCATGTCTACAACCTCCACTGACAGGGATGATGTTATAGTAATGGGTGTACTAGGTCCTTCCACAGAATGTTACAACATCCCATCAGCTGCAGATTTACGCAGTCAGATTTCATTGCCCCAGCTGCTGCTGCGTAAGAAAAAATATAGTCCCAACCATCCCCTTGCACAGCGTCTAAATGCCAGCTTGGCAAAATTACTCGCATTACAGCTGCTGCCTTTCCAGCTGGTGGATTCTGCTTCCTTCCCTGAATTTGCCAAATGTGCTGTTCCACAGTGGCAGGTTCCAAAACGCCATTTCTTTTCATGGAAGGCCATTCCAGCACTATACCACCAGAAGACAATGTTATCGAGTCATTGGGAAAGGCAGTCAGCAGCAAGGTGCACATTACTTTATACAAGTGGTCCAGCAAGCATGGACAGGGCCGTTACGTTTCCTTCAAGGCACACTGGGTAACTCTGCTTGCAGCTGGGAGGGATCCAGAACGGGGCTCTGTGCTGGAGCTTGTTCATCCACCACGCCTCCAGAAAGCTGCTTGTATGAGGTCTGTCTGCTCCACCACCACCTCTCCCTCTTCCTCCTCCTCCTTCTCTGTCTCTGGTGAAGTGGCAGTTAAACCGACGCGGGACAGGGGCTACGCAATGGCTCAAGCAAAAAGATGCCACACTGTTCTTGAGCTGGTTTGTTTAGGGGACAGGAGCCACACCGAGCCAGAAATTCTGTCAGCTCTGCAGGAGCAGACGCAGAGATGGTTAACACCACACCAGCTTGAACTGGGAATGGTCGTCTGTGATAATGGCAGCAACCTTCTCTCCGCCCTACGCCAGGGTAAGTTGACGCATGTACCAAGCCTTAGACACGTTCTAAATCTGGTGGTACAGCGTTTCCTAACCAGGTACCCAGGGCTGGCAGAGCTTCTCTGCCAGACCAGAAAAGTCTGCAGCCATTTCAGACGGTCATTCCCAGCAAGTGTTCGCCTGGCAGAAATTCAAAGAGAATTCCACCTTCCCACAAACCGTCTGATCTGTGACATGCCCACCAGGTAGAACGTGACATTGGCAATGCTGCAGCATCTGCACAAGCAGCACAGGGCCATCAATGAGTACCTGTGTGAGTATGGCACAAGGACAGGTTCAGGTCAACCTGGTTCCCCCCCGCAGTGGCTGATGATCAAGGATGCATGCACTGTACTGTCACAATTTGAGGAGGCAACGAGGAGGGTGAGCAGGGACAGTGCATGCATCAGTGACACAATTCCTTTAGTGCTCCTGCTGGAGCGCACTCTGCAGGGAATTATAGATGTGGCACTAGAGGCAGAGCAGCGGGAGGAAGAGGAGGCCTTCCCTAGCTCTCAAGGCCCCAGTCTTTATGCAGACAGCATTCCTGTGGGTCCTCAGATCAGACAGGAAGAGGATGAGGAGGAATATTTAAGTAGTGGGGGCATGGAAGGTGGGGATTCCTCAAGGGAGGGTTTTGTGTGCCCAGAAACCCAAGGACTAGTATGTGGCTGGGAAGAGGAAGTGCACGATGGGGTCATCCTCATTGACCAGTAAGACTCAGAAGCTAATGCCACCTCCAACCTGGTTGGCAACCCTTCTTGATCCTCGATACAAGGGTAAGGTTGCAGAGCTCATCCTGCCCTCACAGAGGGAGCACAGGATGAAAAAACTTGAGGACACTCTAAAGCGACACTTGTGTAACACCTTTCCAGGCACTGGTAGGTTACCAAGTGATGACACAGGTGCTTCTGAGGCTGCGATTTATCAGAGGAAGAGCGGTGAAGGGGACCGCTAGACTGATGCCTTCTGCAACTTTTTTAGTCCTCGACGCCCAGGGTCATCAAGTGTAGGCAATGTAACCATTGCCAGCGTCTTCACCATATGGAGCAGGACTACCTAGGGGCAAGGGCAGGCCTGGATACCTTTACAGCAGATGATCCACTGGCTTACTGGGTGTTGAGATTGGATCACTGGCCAGAACTTAGCCAATATGCTATGCAGCTAATAGGTTGCCCTTCATCCAGCGTGCTTTCTGAAAGTACGTTCACTGCCGCTGGAGGTTTTGTCACAGACAAAAGAGTGCGTCTGTCCACCGACTCTGTAGACCGTCTGACATTTATAAAAATGAATCAGTCCTGAATCAGCAGCTATCAATCACCTGATGCTGATGTAACTGAATAGATAGGGGATCTCTTCTGCATTACCATAACCTCCACCACTGCGCTCTTCCACAATACCTCAGATGGGTTACGGTGTGAAGGCAATAGCTGGCACCAAAGGTCCAATTTTAATGCACCTATTGTTACTTTCATCCGAAGCCTCCATAAGTTACCATAATTTAGCCAACAAAATCACTAAACCTGTTCTGTGTGTCGTAAAATGTCTCCTCTTTTCATACAGGCTGCCGCCCCAAGGAGTTGTTTATTAATAGATTAAAGGAAAAACATTTACCGTCATTTGCAATGTCATTTTTTTTCTTTTTAAATGTTTCTATACATCCTACAAATCCGCCACTTCACGGGTGGTATTTTTCGTTTTTATTCTTAACTTTTATTTGATGGAAAAATCACTGTTCCTTTAAAAAAATTTTTTTTTTAACTTTTTGTCCTTGTTTCCTGTCCTCCAGGGCACTACCTGGACCCCCATACACCTTTCTATGGCCAATATCTTTCATATGCCTTGGAGGGCACTCTAAAAATCTAATGTTCGAGTTCCATTGAACTCGAATCGTGTTCGCATTCGAATCTGAACTTTTTCAAATGTTCGAATGCGAACCGAACACGGGGGGTGTTCGGCCCATCACTAGTCCTAGCACAGGAGGCAGCAATCGGCCGGGATTCCGGCCGATTGCTGCATCCCCCTGGTGTGAGCTGACATCTTGGATGTCAGCCCGGCACTCCGGGACCCCGGCAGGGACATTAGATGTCATCACACTAGCGCGATGACATCTATTACCGGCGCCCCCTCCGCGAGTGCGCGGAAGGTGCCTGAAAGGGAGGGGGAAGGTCCTTTGGACCTCTCTCCTTCCCCTTCCGTAAGGGGCAGTTGTGAAAGTCAGGCACCGTTTAGAATGGCAGTGGCTATCTTTAACCCCTTGGGGGCTGGATCGCGAATCGGCGCCAAAAAGCGCCAGTTTGCAATCCTCTCCTGGAGCTGGCCGACATCTTGGATGTTGGCCAAGCTTCCGGGATCTCCCCCTGATGACTGACGTCATCGTGCATAGTGCGATAATGTCACTTCTGGAGTTAACCCCTAGCTGCCACCAATGAACCCCCTATCTCCTGATCCGTGGCAGCTAGGGGTTAATGTTTGGTATCATTGGATCAGAGCATGACCTTTCCAACGATTTCAAACATGACCATCTTAAAAGTTAATCAAAAATAAAAAAATCAAAATGAAAATAAAAAAATATTAAAGAATAAATAAAAAAAATAAAAAATAAAGTTTTTTTTGTTTTGTTTTATTAATGCAACAATATTGTTCCCATTTCAATTATAATGTGAACAATGATGCTGCACTAACGATTTTTGTATGGGGTGTGTTTGTTAAAAATCTTGCAATTTTCCCCCAAAAAAATGTAATGTCCCCCATTTCTAATTTTTTTAACAACCGCAACTCATAGAAAATATAACTGCAAACGCTCACATGTTAAAATGTGAAAGAAACACTTTATACGTTGAAAATTATTGAAAATTCTAATTTTATTGCATTTTTTGTTATAATATACAGGCAGGACATGACGTATACATATAATAATGATATATTATGAATCTGCCAAGTCTGCCAGCAAGAAGGATATATATGTCTGGGTCATATAATAAAATAAGGCTTCAAATCGCGTTTAAACATGATGAGCTTAACCGGTAAAAATGAGCTCAGCACACAGGCGTGAAATGGCTCTCCAGCGAAAGGGTTAATAATAAAAACCTTCTTTTAAAAACTGCATGCTGTGTTTACTTGTGTTATCTTTGACTAATATTTAAATTTGATCTAAAACATTAAAGTGTGACAAAAGAGCAAACAATAAAAAATCGGGAAGGCGGCCAACACTTTTTAACACGACTATATATACCAACTTTAGGCTTTTTATTGGTTTTGTGGTTCCTGGGCTTATAAACAAGTGCAATGTCGTTATACAGGAGCTTGTACTTAACGCATGTCGCTTAGGTAGCTGCTTGGTAATCACATCCTGGAGACGAGCTGACTTTGACTTCAGGCATTTGAAGATTAGAGAGACAGACAGGTTCTGGGCAACGTTATGTCCTACCTATGGTACTGCTACTGCGGTAACTAGATTGAATATTTTGGATTTTGTTGATATTGGCTTTAATAAGACCTCACAGGCCATAGCTCTCCTTGCGGCAGAACAGGAACAGATCAAAACGGTACTGCAACAGCATAGAATGGCTTTAGACTATCTCTTGGCCAGCAGGGGAGGGGTGTGTGCTATTGTCGATTCTGAATGTTGTGTTTGCATAAATAAATGCACTTTGGAGTGAAGAACACACAAGTAATTTATACCCTAAATGGTACGGAGTTAGGGAAATCCAAGCAGGAGAAGGATTTGGGAATAATCATAGACTTCAAACTAAGTAACAATGTGCAATGTCAAACAGCAGCCGCCAAGGCCAGCAAAGTATTGGCATGCATTAAAAGGGGAGTTCACTCACGGGATGAAAACATAATTTTGCCTCTGTATAAATCAATGGTCAGGCCGCACCTTGAATATGCCGTGCAATTTTGAGCACCTGTCTTAAAAAAAGATATTATAGCGTTAGAAAAAGTGCAGAGACGGGCAACTAAATTAATAAGGGGAATGGAAGGGTTAAGTTATGAGGAAAGACTAACAAGCTTAAACCTGTTTAGTTTAGAGAAACGGCGCCTTAGAGGGGATCTGATAACCTTATATAAATATATATATATAAAGGTATTTACTTCTACCTTTCTCCTTAAATGGAACTCCTGCCCCTCTACCACTGACCCCTACACTATCTGCATCTCTCCCTCCCTCCTCTCGTCCCACATGATGGCCTCGCATGAGCTCCTTTGTTTCCTCAGAACATGGTCTCCCTCTAACTCTCGTGCTGCCTCCCACTCCCACAAATCCCATTCCCACCTTCTCTTTCTCACCCTCCTGCTGTTACTCTATTCAGGTGACATATCCCCTAACCCTGGCCCCACAACACATCCAATACTTCCCTCTCATCCTATCTCCATCGCACATAAATCACCTCCCTGCAAGCCCAGCAACCTCATTCCCATAATCCTCAGCGCCTGTCCTCTTTCTCCTGCGCCCTCTGGAACGCTCGCTCTGTGTGCAACAAACTCACAGCCGTCCATGACCTCTTCCTTTCAAACTCCTTCAACCTCCTAGCTTTAACTGAAACCTGGCTAACTCCCTCTGACACGGCCTCCGTTGCTGCTCTCTCACATGGCGGTCTACACTTGAGCCATACCCCCAGACCGGGTGAGAGAAATGGTGGCAGGGTCGGGCTCCTGCTCTCTCCCACCTGCACCTACCAGCATCTCCCTCCACCCCCATCCCTCTCCTTCTCCTCCTTCGAGACACACTGCATCCGCCTGTTCTCTCCTCTGGCTCTCAGGGTGGCAGTCATCTACCGCCCACCGGGGCCAACCTCCCAGTTCTTTGACCACTTTGCTACCTGGCTTTCTCACTTCCTGTCTTCTAATCTTCCATGCCTAATTCTCGGGGACTTCAACATTCCCATTGACGATCCTTCCGCTCCTGCTGCCTCCAAACTTCTTTCACTCACGTCCTCCTTGGACTCACACAATCCTCCTCCTCCCTACCCACCGCGATGGTCACGTTATTGACCTGGTCTTTTCCAACCTCTGCTCCATTTCTGAGTTCAAATGTCGCCCTTTCCCCATCTCTGACCACCACCTTCTCTCTTTCAACCTATCTGGACTTCCTAAAACCCCTGCTCCCCCACCCCACACACACTCGCAGAAATCTACATGCTGTGGACCCCCATCAATTCTCCAACCTACTTCACCACCTCCCTCATACCTCATCCTTCACCTGCCCTGATGCTGCCACTAATCACTACAACACTACGCTTATCTCTGCTCTAGACACTCTTGCTCCTCTTCGACTCTGCAAGGCCCCACGCTGCCAGCTTCAGCCCTGGCACACCCTCCAAACTCGCTACCTGCAAAGATGCTCCCGCACTGCAGAGCGTGCCTGGAGGAAATCCCACTCTGAAGCTGATTTTGTTCACTTCAAGTTTATTCTCCGGTCATACACCTCTGCCCTCCACTTGGCCAAACAATCCTTCTTCTCATCTCTTATATCTACGCTGTCCTCCAACCCTAAACGGCTCTGGTCCACCTTCAATACCCTCCTCCACCCACCTGCACCTCCCCCCTCAGCTGCCTTCAGCGCTCAAGACCTGGCAGACTACTTCCTCAATAAAACTCTAACTATCAGAAGCAACATCCCAACACAAGATAGTTATCTGCCACCTCCACTCCCACAGGTCCCTCTGCCACCCTCTGCCGCTTCCTCCCAACCACTGAGGAGGAAGTCAATTCCTTATTGTCCTCCTCACATCTCACCACGTGCCCGCTCGACCCCATTCCCTCACATCTAATTCCTCCCCTCTCCTCCTCCCTCACCCCTGCTCTCACACACATCTTCAACCTATCTCTCTCCACTGGCTCCTTTCCATCCGCCTTCAAACGCGCTAGTTACCCCTTTACTAAAGAAACCATCCCTAGACACCAACTCTCCATCCAACTACCGCCCTGTATCCCTGCTTCCCTTCACATCAAAGCTCTTAGAAAAACTAGTCTTCAACCGCCTCTCCCTCTTCCTGTCCTCCAATTCCCTACTTGACCCCCTGCAATCTGGCTTCCGTCCCTACACTCAACTGAAACTGCCCTCACCAAAGTCACCAACGACCTCCTAACTGCTAAAAAACACGGCCACTATTCTATTCTCATCCTGCTTGACCTCTCGGCTGCTTTTGACACTGTTGACCACCCCCCTCCTTCTACAGACCCTCAACTCTCTGGGTCTCGGTGACACTGCACTTGCTTGGGTTGACTCCTATTTATCCAACAGGTCCTTCTGTGTGTCTTTTGCTGGTAACTCCTCCTCTTCATTGCCTCTATCTGTTGGTGTACCTCAAGGCTCTGTCCTTGGTCCTCTGCTCTTTTCCATCTACACCTCCTCCCTGGGCAAAATCATCAAAGCTTTGGCTTTAATTACCACCTCTACGCTGATGACACTCAGATCTACCTCTCTACCCCTGATCTCTCTCCCCCTGTCCTTTCAAAAGTCAGTGACTGTTTATCTGGCATCTCCTCCTGGATGGCCTCCCACCACCTAAAGATCAACATGTCAAAGACTGAGCTCCTACTTATTCCACCCTCTAATGCCTCCCCACCTCCTGACTTCTCTATCACGGTGGAGGGTATCACCATCTCCCCATCAAACCAAGTTCGCTGTCTTGGAGTTACACTGGACTCTGCTCTTTCCTTCATCCCCCACATCAAGTCTCTTTCCTCCTCCTGCCGATACCAACTGCGTAATATTTCCAGAATTCGGCCATTTCTTACTGCTGTCACCACAAAACAACTCATACACGCCCTGGTAATCTCCCGACTCGACTATTGCAATAATCTCTTATCTGGCCTCCCTCTGTCCCGCCTCTCCCCCCTACAATCCATCCTGAACGCCTCTGCCAGGCTAATTCACCTCACCCGCCGCTCTGTCTCTGCCGCTCCCCTCTGCGAGTCCCTTCACTGGCTCCCCATCCACTGCAGAATTAAGTTCAAAATCCTTATCCTTACCTACAAAACCCTCACTAACTCAGCGCCCCACTACCTGTTCTCACTAATCACCAAATACACCCCAGCCCGCTCCCTAAGGTCAAACAGTGACCTGCGCCTAGCTTCTCCCCGCATCACCTCTTCCCATGATAGACTGCAGGATTTCTCACACGCAGCCCCCACTCTCTGGAACGCTCTCCCTCGTGCTGTCAGACTTTCCCCTAACTTCTCTTCTTCTTCAAACGCTCCCTGAAAACATTCCTATTTAGGGAAGCCTACCACCCAACTCACTGATGCAACCATCAATCACTCTCACCTTACAGTCCTCTCCTCCTGTTTCCAACCCCAACCCTCCTAGATTGTGAGTTCCTACGGGAATAGGGCCCTCATCTCCTCCTGTACTGTTTGTCAAATGTTGTTCAATGTATTGTAACCCTGTCTATACTGTGCTTATTGTACAGCGCTGCGGAATATGCTGGCGCTTTATAAATAAAGAATAATAATAATAATAATAATACGGGGCCATTATCAACCATTGTCTGATAACCTATTCATTAACAGGACTATACACAGGACAAGGGGTCATCCATTTAGACTGGAAGAAAGAAAATTTAGCTTAAAGCATAGGAAGGGTTATTTTACGGTGAGAACAATAAAGCTGTGGAATTCTCTGCCTGTTGAGGTGGTTGGGTCATAGTCTGTACAGACTTTTAAAAAACGACTGGACGACTTCCTGCAGACACAGAATATTAAGGGTTATAATCTTTAATATGTGGGTAAAAGCTTCTTGATCCAAGGAGAAATCTGACTGCCATTCTGGGGTCAAGAAGGAATTTTTTCCTGGTATGTTGCATATTTCAGACTGGGTTTTTTGCCTTCTTTTGGATCAACAGCAGTAGGTTATGTGGGAGAGGCTGAACCCGATGGACGCATGTCTTTTTTCAGCCTATATAACTATAAAAAAAATCAGAAATCTACAGAATTTACAGGATTTAGCAGAGATACAGACTCACTTGAGGAAGACTGAAGACAGACTGACAGATTCCTGTCCAAACTGTAAAATTTTGACTGGACTTTTGGGTTGGGACCATGGTTTGGTTCTTTGGGTAGATAGTTACTAATCGCTTTTGTGGGTGGTATCTTGATTATACTTTGCATTTATGTTTTAATTAGATGTGTGGATTTGTTTTTCTCACATATGTACCAGTCTTCTGATACTTATACTTCTGTTTAGGCAGTGTTTCCACTGTTCAAAAGGGGTGATAATGAGGGTTTTTTCGTGCTATCCAGTTTTGTTTTTTTAATATATTTTTTTATTGGTTTTGTTGGTTTCATAAAAATTGTACAATTGAAACTACAACATAAAGTAGCTTTACAGAAAAAAAATAGCAATGGTGAATTACACATCGAGGACTTGGAGTCAGAATGTAAATATGAAAAAATCAAATTTGCAGAATAAAGTCAAATAAAAAGGAAGGGGAAGGGAAAAACTGGGAGTGTTGAGGTTCGCATTACTGTACACATATATCAATATGAATGAGAGTGCGTTAAAAGGTTCCTGAATAATTATGTGCCAATGGAAAAAGGTCGGTTCATAAAGGGGAGGCCTGAGCTGAAGTTTAACCTTCTTTAGTACTTGTCTTCAGTGCCATGCCGTAATTAGAAGAACCAGATCCCACGTCCCAGAAAAACAATTTAGCGTGACCGTTTGGACAGGTAGTTGGTCCACCAATACCATGTAGCAAAGTATTTTCCATAGTTGTTATCCATGGAAAAGAACATCTCTTCCATGTCACGGATAGTATCTACAGCTTGGATCCATTCTCTAAAAGTAGGAATTGTGTCTGTACGCCAGTGTCTAGGTATCAATGATTTTGGCACATTAAATAGTTGCATGGCCAGAGATTTCCTGTATGTGAGAGGGGAGAAGGGAACCAAATGAAATAGAGCCACTTGGGGAGAGGGTACTAGATCCATGCCAGTGATCCCAGTAATCACTTCGAATATGGTGGACCAATATTTAGACAAACGTCCATATGCCTCCAGTTCTGTCATAAGGTATTAAAGGGAAACCAAGGGGTTAGTAAGGGAGAAGAGGATATCGTCCGCAAAGGCCACAACTTTATAATGATGGAAAGGAAGAGAGATGCCGGAAATGTGGGTATGGTCCCTGATCCTCTGTAGTAATGGCTCTAGCGTGAGAATAAAAAGGAGCGGTTTGTTGTACATGGAACACATAGGAATGAGCGCAGATGACACTCTCCTTCCTTGTTATGTTTTATACATTTACTGGGCTGTTACTCCTGGCAGTTGCCGCCGCTCCAAAAATAAGTGAGTATGGGCGCGACGCCATTTTTTCTGTATTTATGTATATCATGCTTGTAACACCAGTCCGTCGTTTTGCAGCTGTTCCTCTTTCCATGTTTTTGTTTTTGATCCCAAATGGGAAGTGCTTGGTGCGTGTATAAATAAAACCCACCATCTTTGTCTCTCCTTGCTGAAAAGCAGCTGGAGGGGCTTGGAGCTGCTCAGTAGAGCGGCCTTTTGGTTACAATTGTTAGGTACCCACTCTAAAGAGGTGCCTTGAAGTGGCGAGTGGGCTTACGTTGCAATGGCCATTGAAACAAACAAAACCTCATTTTTGTTGTACATGGAACACATAGGAATGAGCGCAGATGACACTCTCCTTCCTTGTTATGTTTTATACATTTACTGGGCTGTTACTCCTGGCAGTTGCCGCCGCTCCAAAAATAAGTGAGTATGGGCGCGACGCCATTTTTTCTGTATTTATGTATATCATGCTTGTAACACCAGTCCGTCGTTTTGCAGCTGTTCCTCTTTCCATGTTTTTGTTTTTGATCCCAAATGGGAAGTGCTTGGTGCGTGTATAAATAAAACCCACCATCTTTGTCTCTCCTTGCTGAAAAGCAGCTGGAGGGGCTTGGAGCTGCTCAGTAGAGCGGCCTTTTGGTTACAATTGTTAGGTACCCACTCTAAAGAGGTGCCTTGAAGTGGCGAGTGGGCTTACGTTGCAATGGCCATTGAAACAAACAAAACCTCATTTTTGTTGTACATGGAACACATAGGAATGAGCGCAGATGACACTCTCCTTCCTTGTTATGTTTTATACATTTACTGGGCTGTTACTCCTGGCAGTTGCCGCCGCTCCAAAAATAAGTGAGTATGGGCGCGACGCCATTTTTTCTGTATTTATAAACGTCCATATGCCTCCAGTTCTGTCATAAGGTATTAAAGGGAAACCAAGGGGTTAGTAAGGGAGAAGAGGATATCGTCCGCAAAGGCCACAACTTTATAATGATGGAAAGGAAGAGAGATGCCGGAAATGTGGGTATGGTCCCTGATCCTCTGTAGTAATGGCTCTAGCGTGAGAATAAAAAGGAGCGGTGACAGTGGGCATCCCTAACAGGTACCATTTTGTATGTGTAGTGCTATCCAGTTTTGACCACTGGAAACAATATAAATAGGGAGGACATGCGTAACACCTTGTAAGAGCGTCCACTTCTATAAGATGTAACTAGAGTTAGTTATAACGGGGTGGTTGAGGTGTCTTTCTAGGCACACTCATACTAAGCTAGTTTTAGTGATTTGATTAGTCAAGGGACCGAATGTAAGGGAAGCCTCGTTTTATTGCCTAATCAAATGCCTCGGGATCCTGGATTAAATAACCCACAATAACCCAATAACCCAAGGTGGTGGCACCCATGGCCTGGGACAGGAAGTCTGCCAGAGATCCAGGAGCAGGCTTTCAGGTGGCCCGGGACAGGCAGTGCAGCAAGTAGGGGGGTTGCTTGGGAGAGCCTCCACGGACCAGGAGTTGACGGGGCAGTGAGTGAACGATCAGCCTGAACGAGTGAAACATCCAGGAATGAGGCAGCTGCGGTCCCGCTGGCAGACCTGGTGATCAGTGGATATTGACAGAGCAGTGCCCAGGGGACCAGCTCACTGGCAGTGGATCGATCTTTGTCTCGGCTCCTCTCTGCCCGTGAGTATGACTTGGCTGTGATTGTGGTGCACTGCGGGTTGCTGGGGGTGCTGCTTTACCAGATGGCATAATGCTTGCGGTAGTGGCGGTGCTGATGCGAGGGCAGCAAGTGTGGGGGGGGATCGATCTTTGTCACAGCTCCTTTCCGCCCATGCTGTGTTACCGGATGGCATCATGGACAGGGTAGTGGCGGTGCTGATGCTTTGACAGCAAGTGTTGGGTCAATTCCCTGAGTGACGCTGGGGTTGGGAAACTGGGCGCTCCTTTTTAGGGGGTTGTGGCCGCTGGATGGACGGAGGAGGCTTCAAGGTCAAGGGTTTTGGAGGTGGCGGTGCTGGCCAAGGGCAAATGGTGCCGTTGTCTTGGCTGACAGCGTGCAACCTTTCCCTGTTGGGAATGCGGGCTTCTCAGGAGTTGCGGGAGAGAATAAGGAGAGGGGAGTGTGTTGATGTACTGTCGTTAGTGGCAGAGGATAGGGAAACGGTAGATCACCCAAAACGACTGACAAACGTGATGAAAAGGATAAGACCGGAAGTTGCCACATACTTTCGGCAATTGGCTGCAGGTTTTCCTTGCGTACTTATCTGGGGGGAGCATATAGAATAAACCGGGGGCAGTGCTGGTATAAATTTGATCACAAATCAAATCAAATTGCAGTTTCGTCACAAAATGGCTGAGACCTAGCATGCGTTTTGATGTTCAAGACGCTAATTTGTGGTTGCTGTTAATAACGCTGGCGCGACAGTAGGTGGTGCCCCTTTCCTGGACCAGACGCCTCATTCCCTGCGTTTGCATGAAAGGGTAGTTGTCGGCTCTACGAAGAATCCTCTTGCCGTTGGGCCTCATCCTGCCAGTTCGGCACTATTGCACACAGTGTGGGGGCAGTCACCCAGCTCTCCGCTGTTTGTGGGAAGCAAGAAGTGTCGCATTCAGACCTGGGGCCAAGGATGAATCCAGGGGTGGGGGTCACACCGGTAAGAATTCATGTGATGCTCCCGGGGCTTGGTTGGTACCCCAATGGGTGGGTGGTGGAGGTTTTTGTCGTTGAGTTTTCTTCTGTTTCTCAGTTGCGCATTCTGTTCCCATTGTTTTTCTGAAAATCTGGTCACTGCAAAAAATGGCATTAGGGTGTGTTGGCAGGGAAGCTGGCAGCAGAGATTCAGTTGGGGTGGATGGTGGACTTTTTAGGTCGTTGCCGTTTTTCAATCTTAAGGTTTCGCCACTGGGTTTAGGGCCAAAGAGGGTAAGTTCAGGATGATACTCCCTCTGTCTTCCCGCTGAGGTGTCTGTCGACGACAGGATCAATAGTGAGGGCTGCAGAATCAGACATGCGGCATTTTACAGGGTGCTACGGCTGCTGGGGACAGTTGGTGTGGGGTGTTTCCTGGCAAAAGGGGGATGTGGAGACTGCCTTTCGGCTGCTTCTGGTTCCCCGGATTGTCATCACCTGTTGGGATGCAGTTTTCAAAGGCAACATTATTTTGAGAAATTTCTGCCCTTGGACTGTTCGATTTCTTGTCCCCTTTTGAGCTCTTCATCTCCTTTCTGCACTGGGTGTTTTTGCGGGCGCAATGGTCGGGATTTGGTGGTCCACTACCGTGACGAGTTTTGTTTGTAGGACCAAGGGATTCTCCCGAGGCTGCACAGCTCCTGTAGGTTTGTTTTTTTGGGAGGTAGCGATGGATTTTGGAGGCCCGCTGGCAGATCATAGGACCGAGGAGCCTTGTCAGAAACTATCAGCAACGGGTCTTTCAGCTGCCAGCTGGAGTTAGTGGTGGGACTGGCGGCTAGGGCAGCGGCAGAGCATAAGTTGCATTGCGGGAGGTCCAGTTGTTATTGGGCATCTGTTTTTTTCGATTGTTGTACCTTTTGCTGGCAACTGTCGCTGGCTAAGGTGGGGATACGGGCGCCATTCCATTTCGTGGGCATGAGTCGGGTTATCAAGGCACATTTGGCAGTGTGGCAGTCTTTCCTGTCAAACTATGCTGTTTGCTCCTACTGGATGGAGGAGATTATTCGATTGCTGGGGTTTTACATTGATGCCACGGGTGCCCACGGTTTTGGGGCCTTATTTCAGGGGGAATTGTGCGCCCCAAAAATGTCAGATGAGCCAGGTTGGTTTTGAATTGCTCCAGAATCTCATTTTCTGGATTTCTTCCCCAGGGTGGTGTTCTTGGAGCAGTGGGGGGGGGGTCTGGTGAAATGCAGGGTGGTCTTTCAGGACTGACAACATGAGAATGGTCCAGGTGGTTGACCTAATTTTGTCGGACTATGCTTTCTGCGACATTTTCTGTTGCGGTGTCTGGGGTTTTGATATTGGTTCTGTGCAAGGCACGTCCAGGGGTTGACAATGTGTTTGCTATCTATCTCCCGGTTCCGGTGGAACCATTTTTGGCAGGCCACTCCAGGAGCGGGCCGGACTAGGATTCCATTTCGTTCTCTGCTCTGGGACCTCATTTCGCTGGCTGGAGGCAGTGAATGTTTTCCTCGGTGGCGGTCTCTACGTGAACATAGTATATCCACATCTGGAAATTGTGGGAGTCGGTTGGCAGAGACCAGGGATGGTGGCAGTAGTTTCCCCTGATGAGGCACTTTCCACTGGCTGGGTATTCAGGGTTGCAGTGGAAGCAAGTTTTCCCTGAATGTTTTCAACTCTCTCAGCTGGTCCCTGATGGGTTTATATTGGTAATCCATGAAAGGGGTAATGTACTGGGGCTCCTTCGTTCGATTGACTTGATTGACTATAGCAAGCAGGTTTTGTCGGTGTTTTGCTTTCTTAGGAATTTGACAGCACTACTCTGGTTGAAAATTGTTCCCAGGCTGATATGGGAGTCCTTCTTATCCCAACTCGGGATGAGCTGTTCGGTTCCATCAGTTCGGAGTTCGATTCAAACATCGCCTGTTCGCGAACTATGAACATTTCCGCGTGTTCGCCGCATGTTCGCCCACAATGCACCACAATGGACCACAATGCACTTTTCCACTGGCCTGAAGCTTGTAATGGGCTACAGCCTTGCACCTGACCACAGGTCAGGTGCAAGTCAGGTTCAAGACTATGCCAATCCCGTGATTGGCATAGTCTTGAACCTGACTTGCACCTGACCTGTGGTCAGGTGGAAGGCTGTAGCCCATTACAAGCTTCAGGCCAGTGGAAAAATGCATTGTGGTCCATTATGGGCGAACATGCGGCGAACACGCGGAAATGTTCATAGTTCGCGAACAGGCGATGTTCGACGGCTCAGAGTCCTGATTGGGCAAATTTTGCCCAATCATGGGCTCACGGAGCTAAGTCCCGCAGCACACTATATAAGGCTTCACACAGCACTTCAGCACGTGTTTGAGAGGAGATTGTTCTTGTGTTAGTGTGTGTTCTCACTGCCAGTCTGCCACCAGCTACAGGGGGGTCTCATTTCTACAAAATATCTGGGAATTGTTCTAATCTGTGTGTTCTCACTCCCAGCAACTATTTTGGGGGGTCAGTAATTTCTACAAAATATTTGGGAATTGTTATAATCCGTGTGTTCTCACTGGCTGCCACCAAGTATTTTGGGGGGTCAGTAATTTCTACAAAATATCTGGGAATTGTGGTAATCTGTGTCTTGTCACTGCCCCCATCAGGGGGTCTCACTGATTTAAAGGAGGTTTCTGGGAATTGTAATCTGTGTCTTCTCACTGCCAGCTATCAGGGGGTCCCACATACTTCTAGCAGATTTCTGCGAATTGTAATCTGTGTCTTGTCACTGGCTGCCAGCTATTAGGGTGTCTCACTGAGTTATACCAGAGTTCTGGAAATCTTTATACCAGAGTTGAATCAGAGTTCTGTATATATTTAATCTATATATCACTCACCATGTCAGAAAGACCAAAAAGGAAAGGCAGACGCTCCCAGGCACAGATAAGAGGGCAAGCAGCCTCTGTGTCGGGAGGCTGTGTCTCTGGTCGTCGTGGACGTGGTGCATCCTCTGCAGGGGCATGCTTGTCCTTTCTAACTGGTGCTGGCCGTCTTAAGCAGCAGCAACATACAGAGGATTTGGTGGATTGGCTAACCAGGCCATCCTCATCCTCCGAGTCCTCTGCCAGCCAGGCTTGTAGCACTTTACAGTCCACCTCAGCTGCCAAAGCATCTAATGCAGCCTCCATGTCCACAGCTACTCCTGCCGTAGCCTCACTATCACACTCGGTGGAGTTAGCTGAATTGTTTGACTACAATGACAGTGACATGCTGCTTGAGGATGCGCAGCAACTACAGTGCTCTGATTCAATCTCTGAGGTTGAGGAAGGGAATATAATCAACCTAGAGGAAGGGGGTGCCAGTGATAACAAACAAATAACTTGCACTCATGTTGCCCCAGCAGCTGCAGCATACTGCCAAGTTGGCTCCAGTGACGAGGAGATAGGGGTGATGACAATGATGAGGTCACTGACTCCACCTGGGTGCCTGATCAGAGGAGTCAAGTGAGGAGGAGACACAACAAACACGAGACACAACGTCCTCTATGACCAACCGTAGCACTAGCCAGTCCAAGGCATCAGATGTCAGAGCTGCTCAGATGCAGAGCGCTGTTGTCTCAAAGCACGCATCCAGGAATTCTGCTGTCTGGGAGTTCTTTAACCCTTTCGCTGCTGAGCCTTTTCCCGCCCCTGTGCTGAGGTCATTTTTACCGGTTTTGCTCATCATGTTTAAACGTGTTTTGAAGGCTTATTTTAGTATATGACCCAGACATATTATATATCGTTCTTTCCGTCAGACTCGGTAGATTCATAATATGTCATTATTATATGTATACGTTATGTCATATCTGTATATTATAACAAAAAATGCAATAAAATATGTATTTTCAATAATTTACAATGTGTAAAGTGTTTTTTTTCATATTTTAACATGCGAGCAATTGCGGTTATATTTTGTATGGGGTGCGCTTGTTAATAAAATTAGAGATGGGGTCTCGTTACATTTTTTTTGGGGAAAATTACACTATTTTTAACAAACGCACCGCATACAAAAATCGTTAGTGCAGCATCATTGTTCACATTATAATTGAAATGGGAACAATATTGCTGCAATAACAAACCAAAAAAAAAAAAAAAAAAGTGTTTATTTTTTTTTTTATAATTTTTTTTTTAATTTCTTTTTATTTATTTTTTTAATTTTTTTTTTTTTGACAAACTTTTTCACTTTCATGTTTGGTATCGTTGGAACGGCCATGCTCTGGCCGATCCAACCATACCAAACATTAACCCCTAACTGCCACGGATCGGGAGATAGGGAGTTCATTGGAACTCCCTATCTCCACAGTTGGTGGCAGTTAGGGGTTAAGTCCAGGACTGGCGTCATCGTGCTACGCACGATGACGCCAGTCCTCAGGGGGAGTTCCCGGAGGCTTTGCCGACATCCAAGATGTCGGCCAGCTCCGGGAAAGGATTGCGAACCGGCGCTTTTCAGCGCCGATTCGCGATCCAGCTCCCCAGGGGTTAATGCCAGGCACCAATTGGAAGGGCAGGCTGTGCCCTTCCAAATGATGCCTGGGTTAACCCCCGCAGAGCCGCCGATCGGGAGGGAGAGAGGTCCGAAGGACCTCCCCCCCTCCCTTTCAGGCGCCTCCTCCGCACATGCGGGGGGGGGCCTGAATTAGGTGTCATCACGCTGCCGCGATGACACCTAATTCCGGCGGCTGCGGTCCCGGATGCCGGGCTGACATCGAGGATGTCAGCCCGCACCGGGGGGGCCAGCGATCGGCCGGAACCCGGCCGAACGCTGACCCCAATGGGAGGACGCGCTCAGCGCGTCCTCCGCATACCAGCGGTAATGCTGAGGACGCGCTCAGCGCGTCCTCAGCATTGAAGTGGTTAAGAAATGTGCAGCAGACCCCACCGTTGCTATTTGTAATCTATGTCAGATGAGGCTCAAGCGTGGAAAAGACACCGGACGCTTGGGTACCACGTGCTTGAGGCGACATATGACCACATGCCACGCATCCCGTTGGCGCAAAACTTTGCGTAGGTCCTCCTCACCTGTCTCTACCCCCACTATATGTCCTGCCATGTCATTGACTCCAACCTCCACTGACAGGGATGATGCTACAGTAATGGATATACCAGGTCCTTCCTCACAATGTGACAGCATCCCATCAGCTGAAGATTTACGCAGTCAGATTACGTTGCCCCAGCTGCTGCAGCGTCAGAAAAAATATAGTCCCAACCATCCCCAAGCACAGCATCTAAATGCCAGCTTTGAAAAATTACTCTTATTGCAGCTGCTGCCTTTCCAGCTGGTGGACTCTGCTCCCTTCCGTGAATTTGCTGAATGTGCTGTACCACAGTGAAATGTTCCAAAACGCCATTACTTTTCATGGAAGGCCATTCCAGCACTATACCAGCACGTGGAAGACAATGTTATCAAGTCATTGGGAAAGGCAGTCAGCAGCAAGGTACATGTGACTTTAAACATGTGGTCCAGGAAGCATGGATAGGGCCTTTACATTCCCTTCACGGCACACTGGGTAACTCTGATTGCAGCTGGGAGGGATCCAAGACAGGCTCTGTGCTGGAGCTTGTTCATCCACCACGCCTCCAGAAAGCTGCTTGTATGAGGTCTGTCTGCTCCACCACCACCTCTCCCTCTTCCTCCTCCTCCTTCTCTGTCTCTGGCGAAGTGGCAGTTAAACCGACGCGGGACAGGGGCTACGCAATGGCTCAAGCAAAAAGATGCCATACTGTTCTTGAGCTGGTTTGTTTAGGGGACAGGAGCCACACCGGGCCAGAAATTCTGTCAGCTCTGCAGGGGCAGGTGCAGAGATGGTTAACACCACACCAGCTTCAGCTGGGAATGGTCATCTGTGAGAATGGCAGCAACATTCTCTTCGCCCTACACCTGGGTAAGTTGACGCATGTACCATGCCTAGCACGCATCCTAAATCTGGTGGTACAGCGTTTCCTAACCAAGTACCCAGGGCTGCCAGAGCTTCTCAGCCGGGCCAGAAAAGTCTGCAGCCACGTCAGACGGTCATTCCCAGCAAGCGTTCGCCTGGCAGAAATTCAAAGAATTCCACCTTCCCACAAACCGTCTGATCTGTGACATGCCCACCAGGTGGAACTCAACATTGGCAATGCTGCAGCATCTGCACAAGCAGCAGAGGGCCATCAACGAGTACCTGTGTGAGTATGGCACAAGGACAGGCTCAGGTCAACTTGTTTTCCCCCCGCAGTGGCTGATGATGAAGGATGCATGCACTGTACTGTCACCATTTGAGGAGGCAACGAGGATGGTGAGCAGGGACAGTGCATGCATCATTGACACAATTTCTTTAGTATTCCTGCTGGAGCACACTCTGCAGGGAATTATAGATGTGGCTCTAGAGGGAGAGCAGCGGGAGGAAGAGGAGGCCTTCCCTAGCTCTCAAGGCCACAGTCTTTCCGCAGACAGCATTCCAGCGGGTCCTCCTCAGATCAGACAGGAGGAGGATGAGGAATATTTAAGTAGTGGGGGCATTGAAGATGGGGAGTCCTCAAGGTTTTGTGTGCCCAGAAACCCAAGGACTAGTACGTGGCTGGGAGGAGGATGGTCATCCTCATTGACCAGGAAGACTCGGAAGCTAATGCCAACTCCAACCTACGCTGCATGGGCTCCCTTATCCTGCAAAGCCTGGTAAAGGACCCCAGGATTCGTACAATGAAGGAGAGGGATCATTACTAGTTGGCAAGCATTCTTGATCCTCATTCTTGAGCTCATCCTGCCCGCACAGAGTGAGGACAGGATGAACAAACTTGAGGACGCTCTAAAGCGACACTTGTGTAACACCTTTCCAGGCACTGGTAGGTTACCAAGTGATGACACAGGGGCTTCTGAGGCTGCAGGTGATCAGAGGAATAGTGGTGAAGGCCGGGAACGCTTGACTGATGCCTTTTTAAATTTTTTAGTCCACGACGCCCAGGGACGTCAAATGTAGGCACCCATTGCCAGCGTCTTCACCGTATGGTGCAGGACTACCTAGGAGCAAGGGCAGACCTGGATACCTTTCCATCAGATGATCCACTGGCTTACTGGGTGTTGAGATTGGATCACTGGCCAGAACATAGCCAATATGCTATGCCGCTACTAGGTTGCCCTTCAACCAGCATGCTTTCTTAAAGGACGTTCAGTGCCGCTGGAGATTTTGTCACAGACAAGAGTGCGTCTGTCCACTGACTCTTTACACCGGCTGACATTTATAAGTTAATCAGTCCTGGATCAGCAGCTATCAATCCCCTGATGCTGACGTAACGGAATAGATCGGGATTTCTTCTGCATTCACAAATCCTCCACAACTGAACTCCTACACAATACCACAAAGGGGTTACGGTGTGAAGGCACTTGCTGCCACCAAAGGCATAATATTTGGGTGCACTGACGCCATTACCAGATTTATAACATTTTAATTTTTTGAACCGCAGGGTCCAACCCTGCACTCTTCCACAATACCATAAATGGGTTACGGTGTGAAGGCACTTGCTACCACCAAAGGCACAATATTTGGGTGCACTGATGCCTTTACCAGATTCATATCTTTTTAATATAGGACCGCATGGTCTACCCCTGCACTCTTCCACAATACCACAGAGGGGTTACTGTATGATGGCACTTGCTGGCCTGGCACCAAAGGCACAATATTTGGGTACATTGTCGCCTTCACCAGATTCATATCTTTTTAATACAGGACCGCAGGGTTCAACCCTGCACTCTTCCACAATACCGCAAAAGGGTTACGGTGTGAAGGCACTTGCGGCCATGAAAGGCACATTATTTGGGTGCACTGCCACTGACGCCTATATTACCAGATTTATATAATTTTAATATTTGACCGCAGGGTCCAACCCTGCACTCTTCCACAATACCACAGAGAGGTTACGGTGTGATGGCACTGTTGTCGACACTAAAAGCCCAATTTTAAATCACCTATTGTTACTTTCATCCAAAGCCTGCATAAGTTTCACCATAATTTAGCCAAAAAAATCACTAAACTTGTTCTGCGCGTCCTAAAAGGTCTCCTCTTTTAATACAGACTGCCGCCCCAAGCAGTTGTTTATGAATAGATTAAAGGAAAGCGTTTACCGTCCTTTGGAACGTAATTTTTTTGTTTTTAAATGTTTCTATACATCCTACAAATCCGCCAGTTCACGGGCAGGTTATGGGGACCTCCGCACGATATTTGAAGGTATTTTTTGTTATTTTTAACCCTTATTTCATGGAAAACTCACTGTCCCTTTAAAATTGTTTTTTTTTTACTTTTTTTCCTTGTTTCCTGTCCCCCAGGGCATTACCCGGACCCCTATACACCTTTTATGGCAAATATATTGCATATATGCCCTCTTGGAGGGCAGTCTAAAAACCGAACTTTTGACTCCCATTGACTTGCTTTGAGTTCGGTTCGTGTTCGAGTTAAACCTCAAACTTTCAAAATTGTTCGAGTTTGAATGCGAACGAACATGGGGGTGTTCGGCTCATCCCTAATCCCGACGGCATTGGAGAGGTTTAAGTATGGGACTAATAGGGAGGTCTCTCGGTTTGTGTGTGGTTTTGGGTTCTCGTTATTGGATATCGGGAGGTTGAAGGGGCATTTGGTGCTTGGTTTGTTCAAGTGGGGTTCGTTTGAAGGACACTGACCTTGACTTTTTCTTGGTGGGTGTTGGTAGAGGGCTTTGAGAGCGAGCTGGCTGTGGGGGGAGTGCAGGGGCGGCCATAGGAGGAGATGGCAGCCCCTCGCGTTGGCTTAAGAAACCCTGGCCAGCTCGTATAAAATTGAAGTAAAGGTAAGCAGCCATATGGTGGGCTCTGGGGAGACGTGCCTGGTGGCTGGATAATGGCTCCACAGGTGCAAGCTTGTGGGTAAAGCAAAGGGGAAACTGCCACTCGTACGACACACAGCAGGTGGGCAGATGTTGGAAAGGAATGAGTTATTTCTATCAATGATAAACTCGTGTCTCTGTGTGTCACCGCTTCTTCAGTCATTGTAATGCTGTGAAAGTTCATAGTCCTTTTATTACAAACCGAAAGTGAAAAAGGGGGGGATCCAACATGGCCACAGGGAAAACTCCTCTTTTCTCTTTTTTTTTTCTTAAAGTCCAAATGATGAGGGGGGCCTCTATAGGCTGGACAATCCCACCCATATGCCCAAACAAACAGGGGCAAAAGATGGTATAACCAAAGTGCAGCATCATGCGGGGGTAACCAAAAAACACAAAAGTATTAATTATACAAGGATATGATAAATTGTTCAAATACATAGCACCAAATATATAAAATGTATAAAACCAGTTAGAATCTCTAAAATTACCTGGTACAATAAACAAAATATATGTAGAAGTAAAGGGAGAATAAGATAACTAAAATACTTTAAATATCTGTATTAATAGTATGAGGGAGGAGAAAATGTAGTAGATCTAAAGGTAAGAAGGTAAGAAGTACCATCACTATAGGGTATGTATCTCGTTAAAGGGAGCAAGGAGATTAGGTGGATGAATGTTGAGAGACAATAGTGGGAAGGACATACTGTCAGTGGGGGATGTACTGATGGATGATAGGATAAAGGGGAACCTTCTAAACCATCAGACAAGAACTTACCGGTAGCAGCGAATTGGATGCCACACAAATTGAGTACATTGTTGAAGGCATCGATCTGATCCTTTAGGAATAATTATTTTTGACATAAGGATCAATTCTTTCTACAGCAAATTGAGACTGCCATGGGGAGTAAAATGGCACCCAGCTATGCAAATCTATTTATGTCACAGTGGGAAAAAATGTGGGTTTACAATAACCATCATTGGTTGAAGAACATCAAACTATATAAAAGGTACATTGATGATGTTTTCCATATATGGCATTGCGATGAGACCGAACTCAACTCTTTCTTTGAATTTATCAACAAAAATGACTGGGGTTACAGCTTGAATGGACCTGTAGTGAAACAAATGTCAACTTCCTAGATCTCAACATATATATCGAAAATTCCTGCGTTAAGACCAAGACATTCTTTAAGACTGTTGATGTCAACAGTTATATTGACAAGACCAGTTGCCATTTCTGGCAATGGTTAGACGGTGTCCCCAAAGGTCAATTCCTTCGAATTAAAAGGAACTGTATGGATGATGCAATATATCTTGAACAATCACAAAAACTAAAAGAACAGTTTCAAGAAAAGGATATAATCCAGATACTTTAGAACAGACCCGACGTAAAGTTCTGGAAACCAGCCAGACCCAGATCCTAGAAGGACCGAGGAAGATGAATGAGACAGACTCAAAAACCCCCTTAATCTTTCAATACAATGAAAAACACAATCAGATCAAGAGTATATATATATATATATATATCAAGAGTATAAAAGATATTGGCATATACTCAGAAAAGATAGTAATTTACAACAGATCCTGGAAGAACAACCAACACTTATTTTCAGAGGAGTGGGCAACATGAAAAATGCTCTGGTGAAGAGCCACTCGAAAGAAAGTGAGCGTAAGAACCCTTTCATATTTCAATTTAGAAAAAGGCTTTTATGGATGCGGTAATTGCTATAGCTGCAGAACCACAGGCAGCCATAAGAGGCACGTAAAACAATTTACTGACTTGAAGGGGAACAATGTCCATAAGATCTTTGGAACTTCAACTTGTTTTTCGAGATATGGGATTTATCTCCTGATTTGCCCTTGCAGAAAATACTATATAGGTCGAACCATTAGGAGTCTAAACGTTAGAATACCTGAACACATCAACAACATTAAAAAAGGTGTGGATACTCACACCGTTCCACAGCATTATAAAGATATCTATTTCTTAACTGTATCTTGATACAACTGTATCTTGATATCTATTTCTTAACTGTATTGTCACTACTTTATATGTCCATCACCTATTAAAGGAATATAAATGATTTTGCTGTTGAAGCCTAAACAGTAGAATAGTTGGTTAGCATTTCCGCTCTACTGCAGAGGAGCGCTAAAGGAAGACCTATTACGGGCGGCCGTGTTGCTCTCCCTAATTTAGTGAGATTATTTCTATTCCAAGAATACCGGATGTGGACATTTAAAGATCAATTTTGTCCCCATAGTGAGATACGCTTGAACTGAGAAAACGTTTTTATATATCAAGTGCCATCAGCTCCATTAGAATAACGAACATAACCCGATTCCACACATTGCAACCGCGCTATTGAATGTATGCTAGTTCAATAGGAAGTTTATTTTAACTCATGCTGAATGAATTGCTGAGTATTGATGCTGTAATTGATCTGTGGAAGAGATAGTCTACCTGTTGAGTGTGTTATGTATCTCCCTGAAGGAAGTTGCATTTAGTGAATCGGCCCCACAATACTAAAATGGTGATGCCCCAGTAACTGAGTGTTTTTAGCCATTTTATAATGGGAGAGGTTTAAGTGGGTAGAATAGAACTTGATGTTTAAGAGCTGATTCTCGCATAGGTGTGGTGCGGTCTGTTTGTCCATTAGATTATTGAGCGTCGCAGTATTGCTACTAATCACAATCTGTAATTACTTTTTTAAAATTGTATCTTGCTGATCAGTTGATAACTTTGATTGTATGAAACTTGACGGTGTCAATAAATTTTGATTTGAATTGTTTTACCGTTACGCAGTCTCATATCATCTTTATTGATTTTATTGTGTCTAAAAATATCTAGATAGCCTCAAAAGAACTTGGGATAACGTGCTATATATTTGTTAAGACGTATATTCATTGATTGGTTATTAATCCTTATTTTTAATGGTAAATAACCAAATTATACCATTGGTATTGGAGGCACTGTCAATAATGATATATATATCTATAGTAAAACAAAATACACGTCATAACAAATAACCCTGACAATATCTTTGTATAATTAATACTTTTGTGTTTTTTGGTTACCCCTGCATGATGCTCCACTTTGGTTATACCATCTTTTGCCCCTGTTTGTTTGGGCATTTGGATGGGACTGTCCAGCCTATAGAGGCCCCCTCATCATTTTGACTTTAAATAAAGAAAAAAAAGAAAGAGGGGAGTTCTCCCTGCGGCCATTTTGGATTTTTTTTCTTCCCTTTTTTCACTTTCGGTTTGTAATAAAAGGACTATGAACTTTCACAGCATTACACTGACTGAGGAAGCGGTGACATACCGCAAAACTCGTTTCGGTGTTCTTTGCTGTTATGATCAATTTTATTTGAATCATTTAGGAATAAAATATTTTATCACATCCGTGAGTGTTTTTTCTCTTTTTCCTCTGCTGCTGAGGTTGCATTTCCAGAGCACCAGCCTGCTCAAACTTTGCTGCAAACTTTGCTGGGAATAGGCAATGGGATCCCTTATACTACAGGATTCTGCAAAGCCCTGCATCTCCACCAACAAAGAAGGGGAATCTGGCATTCCCTACCCAAGCTGCCAGCGGCCTGCATTGCGAGTGTCTGAGTACACTGAATCATGTGAGTGCATGTTAAGCTTTACTGCTCTATGCTTTGTATGAATTTTTTCTCTTGGAGACACTCTTGCAACTCAGACCAATGCTGAAGGTCTATCAAATTGTTTTCCATCTAATGAAGGAATAACCAGAAGGAAGAGGCTGACTTTGCTCATAACCCCCCCCTCTCCTACATGAGACTCTGAGTGGTTTGGAATATACCACTACTTGTGAGCATTACCAGCTGCTGTATTCTGCTCGCCTTATTGAATTACACAATCCGCATCGCAGCTCTCCACTTATGCACTTTTTATAAATGGACTGATTTTAACTATTATTTTATGTGCAAAATCTCATGTGTGTTTTTTACTTTTGCACAGTGCATTTTAACAGTGTTTGTCATTATCCATAGAATCAACTACTCTAGTTGCACTATCACTTGCTAAACACTGCACAGATGCACTTTTAAATCAACTGGTTTATGCTGCACAGATTTTGCTAAGTTTGCACATCAGCTTGCACGTTTTGCACATTTGCACATATAAGATTGCAAGTGGATACACTTGATGTTATGTATTGCTGCTACCTAACTGCTGCTATAACTAATTTTACAGGGATTGTTTATGACATTTGTTGTTTTACCATTGCTATATTGCACTTTATGCAACTTCGTTTGCTGCTTGATACTGCTGTGTTTTATCACTGCTGCCAGAAATAGCATTGACTCTCTCATAAAGAGCCATAAGTACAGATTTTCCATTTCTTTACTAACAGGGTTATTCAAAGAGCTCTGAATTGCTGGAGAAGGGTAACCGAATGCTGAAATTCAGCGTAAGGTTACCTTTCCTGGCCATTTGGCTATTCAGAGAGCAGACAATTTGCCTGCACATACGGTGCCTGTTCAAGGGCAGTGAATCCCCATAGAGAAGCAATGCTTTGGCTATTCAGAGAGGAAAACCAAGCAGTGAAAAGTTGCCGAATTGCCCTGCCATTCAGTGGTTTAATTTGGCAGGTTTATTCAGGTGAGTCCCATAGGCTTCAATGTCAAAAATATTCCCATTTAATTCAATATCTAATAAACCGTTCATTATAATATTCTGCAGTAAAAAGTCTCTTTATTTTTAGATTTTTTTAGGACCTTTTAGGCAGTTTTTGGGATTTTTTTTTGCAAATCTTTTTTTTTAAATCCTCTTCTTTTTTCTGTAACAGCCCTTTTTATTATCATTCATTGGACCTCATATGTAAATTTCAGACATTTTCGCTCAGTAGTTTGTTTGCAAACAGTGTTTAACTTTTAAAACATTCAAACGTACTGTTTTTTTCTTCACCTCCTTCGTCTGCGGTGTCAGGTTTTTCCGGCGACTGCTCTGCACTCTGATCGGCTCCTGCTCGGGTTTCTCCTGCATCTTCGGCGGGTTAATCCAGATGTTTTTGTGGGTATCAGTGTGCGTTCGCCCTCGTTTTGCGGTGAGTTGTCGGAGGGTTTGCGGTGACTTTTTCCTGCATTACGACGGCCCTGTGGTGCTTGCTGAATACACAGCAAGGTCGCCGAAATGAGAGAGCCAAATCGCACCGAATTGAAGAGAACGAAAAGTCACGGAACGTGTGGTTGTCACGGTTCCTGGATCCCACCACGCAGTCCTTAAAGCCCAACACTCCACAGAGCCCAAAAGCTACCAACATGGTAGCCGTAGAAGAATCCCTAAGTGTCTGGTCCTTAGAATTGGCCAGGAATACTAGCTAGACAGAAAGGGTTAATCAAAGACAATATCGTAATACAAAACCAGGTCAGCAACACGGGGGTAGTCAGACGGGCCAGAATCAGGAATACAGACTATAGAATAGTCAAATGGAATAGCCGGGTCAATATCAGTGCAGAAGCATAGTACAAGAAAATAGTCTAGGGCAACGGAAGACAGAATAGTCAGAAAACAAGCAGAGGTCAATAACAGGTTAAATCACAAGAGAATTCAGGTACAAGGAGCTCAGGTATGGATAACCACGATCTGGCACTGCTTAGAAGGAACTGTTGGTTTTAAAAGACCTTCACCAGACAGCGCCCCCCTCTCAAGCCCCACCTCATGCAGCCACCTCCCTGACTGTTTCAATTTAAACCGGGCATTGGTGAGCGAGCAGCATCAGACATGCTGCCCTCAAGCACACCGGAAAGGCTGGAAGCCCCCAACGTTATAGTGGTGACTTTTCGATTCTCTTTGAATAACCCTGTAAGTCTTCAGGTTGCCTGATGCTGTCTAGGGATGAGCCGAACAACCCGTGTTCAATTTGCATTTAAACTCGAACAATTTCAAAAGTTCGAGTTCGAACTCGAACACGAAACGAACTCAATGCAAGTCAATGGGACTCGAAAGTTCAAAATTTAGAGTGCCCTCCAAGAGGGCATATATGCAAGATATTTGCCATAAAAGGTGTATGGGGGTCCGGGTAGTGCCCTGGGGGACAGGAAACAAGGACAAAAAGTTTTTAAAAAAACGTTTTTAAAGGAACAGTGAGTTTTCCATGAAATAAGGGTTAAAAATAAAAATGAAAAATTCCTTCAAATATCGTGCCTAGGAGGTCCCCATAACCTGCCCGTGCCCATTTCAAATGACGGTAAATGGTTTTCCTTTAATCTATTCATAAACAACTGCTTGGGGCGGCAGTCTGTATGAAAAGGGAAGACCTTTTAGGACACGCAGAACAAGTTTACTGATTTTTTGGATAAATTATTGTGAAACTTATGCAGGCTTTGGATGAAAGTAACAATAGGTGCTTTAAAATTGGTGCCGTCACACCGTAACCCCTCTGTGGTATTGTGGAAGAGTGCAGGGTTGGACCCTGCAGTCCAATATTAAAATGATGTGAATCTGGTAATATAGGTGTCAGTGGCAGTGCACCCAAATATTGTGCCTTCACACCATAACCCCTTTGTGGTATTGTAGAGGAGTGCAGGGTTGGACCCTGCGGTCCAATATTAAAATGATGTGAATATGATCTGTGACAAAACCTCCAGCGGCACTGAATGTCCTTTCAGAAAGCACGCTGGATGAAGGGCAACCTAGTAGCTGCATAGCATATTGACTAATTTCTGGCCAGTGATCCAATCTCAACACCCAGTAAGCCAGTGGATCATCTGCTGAAAAGGTATCCAGGTCTGCCCTTGCCCCTAGGTAGTCCTGCACCATACGGAGAAGACGCTGGCAGTGGGTGCCTACATTTGACGTCCCTGGGTGTCGTGGACTAAAAAAATTTAAAAAGGCATCAGTCAAGCGGCCCCGGCCTTCACCGCTCTTCCTCTGATCATCCGCAGCCTCAGAAGCACCTGTGTGATCACTTGGTAACCTACCAGTGCCTGGAAAGGTGTTACACAAGTGTCGCTTTAGTGCATACTCAAGTTGTTTCATCCTGTCCTCCCTCTGGGCGGGCAGGATGAGCTCTGCAACTTTACCCTTGTATCGAGGATCAAGAATGCTTGCCAACCAGTAATGATCCCTCTCCTTGATAGCACGAATCCTGGGGTCCTTTACCATGTGCTTTGCAGGATAAGGGAGCCCATGCAGCGTAGGTTGGAGATTGCATTAGCTTCCGAGTCTTCCTGGTCAATGAGGATGACCCCATCGTGCACTTCCTCCTCTCAGCCACGTACTAGTCCTTGGGTTTCTGGGCACACAAAACCCTCCCTTGAGGAATCCCCACTTTCAATGCCCCCACTACTTAAATATTCCTCCTCCTCCTGTCTGATCTGAGGACCCACAGGAATGCTGTCTGCATAAAGACTGGGGCCTTGAGAGCTAGGGAAGGCCTCCACTTCCTCCTGCTGCTCTGCCTCTAGTGCCACATCTATAATTCCCTGCAGAGTGCGCTCCAGCAGGAACACTAAAGGAATTGTGTCACTGATGCATGCACTGTCTCTGCTCACCATCCTCGTTGCCTCCTCAAATGGTGACAGTACAGTGCATGCATCCTTGATCATCAGCCACTGCGGGGGGGGGGAAACAAGTTGACCTGAACCTGTCCTTGTGCCATACTCACATAGGTACTCGTTGATGGCCATCTGCTGCTTGTGCAGACGCTGCAGCATTGCTAATGTCGAATTCCACCTGGTGGGCATGTCACAGATCAGACGGTTTGTGGGAAGGTGGAATTCTCTTTGAATTTCTGCCAGGCGAACACTTGCTGGGAATGACCATCTGAAGTGGCTGCAGACTTTTCTGGCCTGGCTGAGAAGCTCTGCCAGTCCTGGGTACCTGGTTAGGAAATGCTATACCACCAGATTTAGGACGTGTGCTAGGCATGGTACATGCGTCAACTTACCCAGGTGTAGGGCAGAGAGAAGGTTGCTGCCATTATCACAGATGACCATTCCCAGCTGAAGCTGGCGTGGTGTTAACCATCTCTGCACCTGCCCCTGCAGAGCTGACAAAATTTCTGACCCGGTGTGGCTCCTGTCCCCTATACAAACCAGCTCAAGCACAGTATGGCATCTTTTTGCTTGATCCATTGCGTAGCCCCTGTCACGCGTCGGTTTAACTGCCACTTCGCCAGAGACAGAGAAGGAGGAGGAGGAAGAGGGAGAGGAGGAGGAAGAGGGAGAGGTGGTGGTGGAGCAGACAGACCTCATACAAGCAGCTTTCTGGAGGCGTGGTGGATGAGCAAGCTCCAGCACAGAGCCCCGTCTTGGATTCCTCCCAGCTGCAATCAGAGTTACCCAGTGTGCCGTGAAGGAAATGTAAAGGTCGTGTCCATGCTTGCTGGACCACGTGTCTAAAGTCATGTGCACCTTGCTGCTGACTGCCTTTCCCAATGACTCCATAACATTGTGTTCTACGTGCTGGTATAGTGCTGGAATGGCCTCCCGTGAAAAGAAATGGTGTTTTGGAACCTGCCACTGTGGTACGGCACATTCGGCAAATTCACGGAAGGAAGCAGAGTCCACCAGCTGGAAAGGCAGCAATTTTGCTAAGCTGGCATTTAGACGCTGTGCTTGGGGATGGTTGGGACTATATTTTTTCTTACGCTGCAGCAGCTGGGGCAATGTAATCTGACTGCGTAAATCTTCAGCTGATGGGATGCTGTCCTATGCTGAGGAAGGCCCTGGTACACCCATTACTGTAGCATCATTCCTGTCAGTGGAGGTTGTAGGCAAAGACATGGCAGGACATATAGTGGGGGTAGAGACAGATGATGAGGAGGAGGACCTATGCAAAGTGTTGTGCCAACGGGATGCATGGCAGGTGGTCATAAGTCGCCTCAAGCACATGGTACCCAAGCGTGGGATGTCTTTCCCACGCTTGATCCTCAACTGACATAGATTACAAATAGCAATGGTGCGGTCTGCTGCACATTTCTTAAAGAACTCCAAGACAACAGACTTCCTGGATGTGTGCTTTGAGACAACAGAGCTCTGCACCTGAGCAGCTTTGACATCTGATGGCTTGGACTGGCTACGGTTGGTCATAGAGGACGTTGTGCCTTGTGTTTGTTGTGCCTCCTCCTCCTCCCCCTCCTCCTCACTTGACTCCTCTGTTCGATCAGGCACCCAGGTGGAGTCAGTGACCTCATCACCATTGTGACGGGACGCCGTCTCTTCCCATCTGTCCTGGCTCTCCAGACACCCCCTTACCAGGATCAGCCCGGCCTCTGAGTTGCTCGGAACTCAGTGCCTCGAGCAGCCTGATCCACAGCTCCAGACCCGTTTGCTCTGAATTCCTGCCTTGGAGCCTCTTTGCATTTCAAGAATGCCGCTCAGTGTCTTCTGAGAGTGATTATAGCTGTAGCGTAGTTGAGACAGACACCAGGCAGGCTGTATGTTCATCACAGGATACACACTGGCCATTTCACTTGGCCTGCTTTTATTTGGTTCACAATCCGATAACAGTTAACATTCCCGCCCCCAGACATTACGGCACCGTCATTCAGCAGTTCCCCATCAGGTCCTCTCAGAGTCCAAGCTCTTGAGCAGGGGCTTTTCTGGTACTGTTCTATGTTTAACTTGCATGTATATTGGTTATCCTGTCTTTCCCATTGTACAGCGCTACGGTACATGGTGGTGCCTTATAATTAACTGTACCTGCAGTCATACAGAGCACAGGTCCTTTTTTGGGGGGGATTCCAGAGGAGCAGCAGCGATCCAGAGGTACCGTTTGATAGCTCGGGTCCCTAGGGTGTCACAGTCCAAAAAGCGCCCAGATCTGGGGGTAGGGGCACGAATGGCAGCATATAGTAGATATCCCCCTTGGATGCCGCATGGTCAGGGCTGCTTAAGCTCCTGGGGTCAAGAAAGGCTCAGCAAAGTGGGTTCCCAATGGAGCTCCCTCCTGAAAATCACCACAACGGTAGCTCGCCTGAGGATCATCCAAAGTTTGATATATCACCCCACTGGAGCAGTTAGTTTTCAGGGCGCAGACGTTTAAAACTTCTACAGATGGCTCCATTACAGGCAATGAGGTGTATTCCAGGAATGGGATTGGTTGGCCCTTCTAGCTCCTTGGATGGTGATTGGCTGGGGTTTCAAACCCAGCTCAGGCTTTCTATCCCAGGTTAACCCTGGTGTCAGATAACAGTGAGCCTAAGGGACAGGCTTACAGGCATTTTGATTACGTGCTGATGGGAGGAGAAGAGTCACAAAACACTACTTTAAAACACTAAGAGACAAATCGCTTAATTGAGGGGAATAGCAGAGGAGCGAGGGGTCAATACAGTCCAGTCTCTGAGCAAGGGGTTCAGCGACAATACATTTAAAACCACACAATATGAGTGAACATAAGGTCTTCCCCAAAGCAACGGTCTATGTCTTTTGGGGTTTTCGCCATGGAAATAAAAGTCTTGGGGTTTGACGTGGGGAGCGTTACGTCAGTTCCATGACAACCGTCAACATCACCCCCTATCTCCTCGTCACTGGAGCCAACTTGGCAGTATGCTGCAGCTGCTGGGGCAACATGAGTGCAAGTTATTTGTTTGTTATCACTGGCACCCCCTTCCTCTAGGTTGATTATACTCCCTTCCTCAACCTCAGAGATTGAATCAGAGCACTGTAGTTGCTGCGCATCCTCAAGCAGCATGTCACTGTCATTGTAGTCAAACAATTCAGCTGACTCCTCTGTGTGCAATAGTGAGGCTACGGCAGGAGTAGCTGTGGACATGGAGGCTGCATTTGGCAGCTGAGGTGGACTGTAAACCACTACAAGCCTGGCTGGCAGAGGACTCGGAGGATGAGGATGGCCTGGTTAGCCAATCCACCAAATACTCTGTATGTTGCTGCTGCTTAAGACGGCCAGCAACAGTTAGAAAGGACAAGCGTGCCCCTGCAGAGGATGCTCCAGCACAGCCTCCCGACACAGACCTGTCCTTTTTGGTCTTTGTGACATGGTGAGTGATATATAGATTAAAGATATACAGAACTCTGATTCAACTCTGTTATAAAGATTAAAGATTTCCAGAACTCTGGTATAACTCAGTGAGACACCATGATAGCTGGCAGCCAGTGACAAGACAGATTAAAATTCCCAGAAACCTCCTATAAATCTGTGAGACACCTTGATGGGTGGCAGTGACAAGACACAAATAACACTTCCCAGGAACCTCCTATAAATCAGTGAGCCCCCCTGATGGGTGGTAGTGTGGCAAGACACAGATTACAATTTGCAGAAATCTGATAGAAGTATGTGCGACCCCCTGATAGCTGGCAGTGAGAAGACACAGATCACAATTCCCAGAAACCTCCTATAAGTCAGTGAGACTCCCTGATGGGTGGCAGTGAGAACACACAGATTACAACAAGTCCCAGATATTTTGTAGAAGTGAGACCCCCCCAATAGCTGGTGGCAGTGAGAACACACACTAACACAACAATCGCCACTCAAAAAACACTTGCTGAAGACTGTGTGAAGAATTATAAAGTGTGCTGCGGGACTTAGCTCTGTGAGCCCATGATTGGGAAAAATTTGCCCAATCAGGACTCTGAGCCGTGATTGGCATAGTCTTGCACCTGTCTTGCACCTAAACTGTGGTCAGATGCAAGCTGTAGCCAATTACAAGCCTCAGGCCAGTGGAAAAGTGCATTGTGGTCCATTTGAGGGCGAACATGCGGTGAACACGTGGAAATGTTCGGAGTTCGCGAACATCCGAACAGGCGATGTTCGAATCGAACTCCGAACATTTCAAACCGAACAGCTCATCCCTAATCCCGTCCACTACTCTCGACAATGGCTTAGTACGATCAAGATACAGTAGCAAGAAAAAGTATGTGAACCATTTGGGATTACGTGGAGTTTTGCATGAATTGGTCATAAAATGTGCTCTGATCTTCATCTAAGTCACAACAATTTGAAAAACACAGTCTGCTTAAAATAATACAACACAAACATTATATGTTTTCATGTTTTTATTGAACAGAACATGTAAACATTCACAGTGCAGGGTGGAAAAAGTATGTGAACCTTTGGACTTTATAACTGGTTGACCCTCCTTTGGCAGCAATAACCTCAACCAAACGTTTCCTGTAGTTGCAGATCAGACCTGCACAATGATCTGGAGTAATTTTGGACCACTCCTCTTCACAAAACTGTTTCAGTGCAGCAATATTCTTGAGATGTCTGGTGTAAATCGCTCTCTTAAGGTCATGCCACAGCATTTCAATCGGGGTGAGGTCAGGACTCTGACTGGACCACTCCAGAAGGCGTATTTTGTTTTGTTGAAGCCATTCTTTTGTTGAATTACTTGTATGCTTTGGGTCATTGTTCTGTTGCATCACCCATCCTCTGCAGAGCTTCAGTTGGTGGACAGATGGTCTTACATTTTCCTGCAAAATGTCTTGATAAACTCTGGAATTAATTTTTCCATCAATGACAACAATCCGTCAGGGCCCTGAGGCAGCAAAGCAGCCCAAACCATGATGCTCCCTCCGCCATGTTTTACAGTGGGGATGAGGTTTTGATGTTGGTGTGCTGTGCCTTTTTTTCTCCACACATAGTGTTGTGTGTTTTTTCCAAACAACTATATTTTGGTTTCATCTGTCCACAGAATATTTTGCCAGTAGTGCTGTGGAACATCCAAGTGCTCTTTTGCAAACTTCAAACGTGCTGCAATATTCTTTTTGGACAGCAATGGCTTCCTCCATGGTGTCCTCCCATGTACTCCATTCTTGTTTAATGTTTTCCTTAATGTAGATGTGTCAACAAAAATGTTAGCATGTGCCAGAGATTTCTGTAAGTCTTTAGCTGACACTCTAGGATTCTTCTTTACCTCATTAAGCATTCTGCGCTGTGCTCTTGCAGTCATCTTTACAGGACGACCACGCCTAGGGAGAGTAGCAACAGTGCTGAACTTTCTCCATTTGTAGACAGTCTGTCTTACCGTGGACACATGAACATCAAGGCTTTTGGAGATACTTTTGTAACCCTTTCCAGCTTCATGCAAGTCAACAATTCTTGATCGTAGGTCTTCTGAGAGCTCTTTTCTGCGAGACATGGTTCACATCAGGCAGTGCTTCTTGAAACCAGTAAACCCAAAACTGGTGTGTGTTTTTAAAGGGCAGGGCAGCTTTCAGCAACACATCCAATAATATCACACTGATTGGACTCAAGGTTGGCTCACTCCTGGCTCCAATTAGCTCTTGAAGAAGTCATTAGGCTAGGGGTTCACATACTTTTTCCACCCTGCACTGTGAATGTTTACATGTTCTGTTCAATAAAAACATAAAAACATATAATGTTTGTGTTGTATTATTTTAAGCAGACTGTGTTTTTCAAATTGTTGTGACTTAGATGAAGATCAGAGCACATTTTATGACCAATTCATGCAAAACTCCACATAATCCAAAAGGGTTCACATACTTTTTCTTGCCACTGTAGTTCATGAATAGAGGAGGTCACAAGAGTAAGGGCCAAATCTCTGGTGCAAAATATATCATTTTGTCGTGAGTAGGAGCCGTGTGGGTTGGAGTAAAAGGAGTAGTCATGGTCAGCAGGATGGAGTAAGCGCCATGAGTCATAGAGATTGGAGGACTGAATCAGGGAGCAACATTTAGAGATTCTAGTGGGATAGTGTCTCGCCCGCTGCAGGGTGAGTGCGGGAATGAGCCCAATTGCGCTGACATAAATATATACAGAGACAAAGAATACATGAAATGGGGATTTATTAGAATTCTACAGAAACTGAATGAAGGGAAAGTCCAGGAGAGAGGTTGACTAGGAGGAACAAAAGGAAATGGAGTAATACATAAAGGAAAACAACAGGATATGAATACAGGTTACAGGGCTGATGATTAAATACTAGGGAATGCAAGAGAAATACTAAGAAAGCAGAAAGGAGACAAATACAGGTTGCAGGGCTGGAGATTAGAATTCTAGGGAACACCGGAGAAATACTAAGAAAGGAGAAAAATACAGGTTACAGGGCTGGAGATTAGAATACTAGGAAACAAGAGAAATACTAAGAAAGCAGAAAGGAGACAAATCCAGGTTGCAGGGCTGAATACTAGAATATATGGTTAAATACTAGATAGGAGTCCTGTAAAGCTTTGGAAGCATGAGATCTGTAGAGCTTTGGAAGCTGGAAATCGGTGAAGGCTTTGGAAGCAGGAAATCGGTGAAGGCTTTGGAAACAGGAAACTGGTTAAGGCTTTGGAAGCTGGAAACCGGTGAAGCCTTTGGAAGCAGGAGATCGGTGCGGCTTTGGAAGCTGGAGTTAGGAAAAGGCCTCTGGTTGTTCACCCTTGGTGAGTTGCAGCATAGTGGAATGAAGAAGCTCAGTGATGGGTTAAATAGCACACAGGGCTAATTACATACAGGACCTGAGCTACTGCAGATCTTGCAGGGAATGTCAGAACTCAGGGGCAAGGTCTGAAAGGTGCTGCGGATGTAGCCTGCATGGGGAGGCAGCACAGGTTTTGGTCTTCTTGCGGCCACGGCGACGTTTACTTTGACTTGAAATGTGACAGTTCCACCCCTCAAAGAAAGCCCTCCGGGCTGCTAACGCTCGTTCAAAAATCTCAAGATCCACTCGGTGCACCACTGTCCCATTTATGGCGTAGACACAATCTGGAGACAAGGGGACAGTATACGTAATGGTGTCACCAAGATGGTGGAGAGGTGGGCATAGGGGGTCATGGATAACTGTCTGGTAAGTATCAGGATGAGGGGCCAAAGTTTCTGATTTATTCTTACGACTTGGACTACCATGAGGGTGACTGGCGACCTGAAGACCAGTCGTATAACATAGATCTGTAGCCGGATTAGCAGTTGCCATGGACGTGGTGATGCCAATTAGTGATGAGCCGAACACCCCCGAGTTCGGTTCGCATTTGAACTCGAACTTTCCAAATGTTCGAATTCAAACTCGAACTCAATACAAGTCAATGGGACTCAAAATTCAATTTTTAGAGTGCCCTCCAAGAGGGCATATATACAAGATATTTGCCATAAAAGGTATATGGGGGTCCGGGTAGTGCCCTGGGGGACAGGAAACAAGGACAAAAAGTAAAAAAAAAAACATTTTTAAAGGGACAGTGAGTTTTCCATGAAATAAGAGTTAAAATCTATTCAGAAACAACTGCTTGGGGCGGCAGCCTGTATGAAAAGACATTTTAGGACACACAGAAAAAGTTTAGTGATTTTTGGCTAAATTATGGTGAAACTTATGCAGGCTTTGGATGAAAGTAACAATAGGTGCTTTAAAATTGGGCTTTTAGCGTCGGCAACAGTGCCGACACACAGTAACCCCTCTGAGGATATGAATCTCGTACAGGCATCAGTGGCAGTGCACCCAAATATTGTGCCTTTGGTGCCAGGCCAGCAAGTGCCATCATACAGTAACCCCTCTGTGGTATTGTGGAAGAGTGCAGGGGTGGACCATGCGGTCAGGGCCGGTGCTAGACTATTTTGCGCCCTAGGCAAGACCAGCTACTTGCAACCCCCCTCCAAAAAATCCCCCAAAAAAACAACACAACATGAAACTGCTAAATTTCTTTTTATTTAAGAATAAAGTTTGAAAAGCACCAATAGTAAAGGTAAAATAAATAAATTGTATTAAACCATTTTAAATTAACTCTATTAAACAAATTAAAATTAACTGTATTGAACAAATCTAAATTAACGGAAAAAAAAAATTGTCACGTAAGTTTCAATTTCAGACACATCAAAATTTCACTTTGCGTGCCTTATCCTTTGCAAATTTTCATCATGCGTATATATATATTGCCCAGGCCAGCTCACATCATGCGTATATATATATTGCCCAGGCCAGCTCACATCATGCTCACAGTCACAGATGCGCCATCATGCGTATATATATTGCCCGGGCCAGCTCACATCATGCGTATATATATTGCCCAGGCCAGCTCACATCATGCGTATATATATATTGCCCAGGTCAGCTCACATCATGCTCACAGACAGTCACAGATGCGCCATCATGCGTATATATATTGCCCAGGCCAGCTCACATCATGCGTATATATATTGCCCAGGCCCAGGCCAGCTCACATCATGTGTATATATATATATTGCCCAGGCCAGCTCACATTATGCTCACAAACAGTCACAGATGCGCCATCATGCATATATATATTGCCCAGGCCAGCTCACATCATGCGTATATATAATGCCCAGGCCAATCCCGATATTTGAACCCCGATATCTCCAGGCATCTAGGGGGTCATGGAGGGTGTCAATCGAAAGGCCTGATACCCAACAAGACCAAGTATAAAGTAAAAAAAAAGAAAAATAAAATAAAAACCTGTATTTTTTTTGTGTTATTTTTATTAATGCAGCAATATTGTTCACATTTCAATTTTAATGTGAATGATGATGCACTAATGATTTTTTTCTATGGGGTGCGTTTGCTATAAATCACGTAATTCCCCCCACAAAATGTAACAAGTCCCCATTTCTAATTTTTGTACAAGCGCACCCTCTAGAAAACATAACCGCAAACGCTCATGTGCTAAAATGTGAAAAAAAACCACTTTACACACTGCAGATTAAAAATTCAATTTTTATTGCAATTTTTGTCATAATATACAGGCAGGACATGACGTATACATATAAAAATTATATATTATGAATCTGCGGAGTTTCCCGGAAAGAACGATATCTAATATGTCTGAGTTATTTAACCCTTTCACTGCTGAGGCTTTTCACACCTCTGTGCTGAGGTCATTTTTACCGCTTTCGCTCCTCTTGATTAACCGAGTTTTGTAGCCATATTTTGATATATGACCCAGACATATTATATATCGTTCTTTCCAGCAGACTCCACAGATTCATAATATGTCATTATTATATGTATACATTATGTCATGTCTGTATATTATAACAAAAAATACAATAAATTTAAATTTTCAATAATTTATTGTGTGTAAAGTGTTCTTTTCACATTTTAACATGCGAGCGTTTGCGGTTATATTTTGTATGGGGTGCGCTTGTTAAAAAAATTAGAAATGGGGACCCGTTACATTTTTTTGGGGGGAAAATGTCGCTATTTTTAACAAACGCACCGCATACAAAAATCGTTAGTGCAGCATTATTGTTCACATTATAATTGAAATGGGAACAATATTGCTGCATTAACAAAACAAAAACAAAACAAAAACTTATTTATTTATTTTTTAGATTTTTTTTAAATATATATATTTTTTTTTAAAACTTTTTTTATTATGTTTGATATCGTTGGAAAGGCCATGCTCTGGCCGATCCAACGACATCAAACATTAACCCCTAGCTGCCACGGATCGGGAGATAGGGGGTTCATTGGAACCCCCTATCTCCACCATTGGTGGCAGCTAGGGGTTAACTCCAGGACTGGCGTCATCGTGCTATGCACGATGACGCCAGTCCTCAGGGGGAGTTCCCGGAGGCTTGGCCGACATCCAAGATGTCGGCCAGCTCCGGGAAAGGATCACGAACCGGCGCTTTTAAATGCCGATTCGTGATCCGGCTCCCCAGGGGTTAATGACAGCCATTGTTTGGAAGGGCAGGCTGTGCCCTTCCAAACGGTGCCTGGATTAACCTCCTGCTCCCTGGCGATCGGGAGGGAGAGAGGTCCGAAAGACCTCCCCCTTCCCTTTCAGGCGCCTCCTCCGCACATGCGGGGGGGCACCTGAATTAGAGGTCATCACGCCACCGCGATGACATCTAATTGCTCCGCCGGGGTCCCGAGTGCTGGGCTGAGATCCAAGATGTCAGCCCGCACCGGGGGGGCGCAGCAATCTGCTGGAATCCGGCGCTCAGCGCGTCCATAGACCAGGAGAACCACTTGGCTGGACGCACTGAGCGCGTCCATAGCAGCCAAGTGGTTAATAAAATGTGGCTTCAAATCGCGTTTAAACATGATGAGCGAAAGTGGTAAAAATGAGCTGAGCACACAGCAGTGAAATGCAGCATATTAGAGGAAGATTTAGAAGAGAAATTAACACTTCTCAGAAGCAGACACCACACCCTCAGTATCCTCTACATACATACAATGTTTCAAATTCATTAGACCAGACTAAAAACACCTGTTGTTTATGCCCGTTTGTGAACACAGGTCATTTAGAGATGAGAATCTTTGCACGTACACATTAGTTTTTAATTCAAAATCGAATAAATCGTTGCTTATATTCTGCAGTAAAGAGTCTCTTTATTTCTAGATTTTTTAGTATTTTTTTAAGCATTTTTTATACTTTTTTCAAAAAAAATTTTTTTTTTGCGAACTCGAACCGAACACGCCAAAAAAGTTCGAAGTTTGCGAACGACCAAAGTTAGAATCGAACTCCGAACTGATCGAACCGAACAGCTCATCCATAATGCCGATGTAAGCCCTTCCTTGATCAGACGGTCTTTGGTGGAGTCGAGTAGCTTGTAGCCGTAGCCCACCTACCAAATCAGCCTCTAAAGGTAGGTCGTGTATAAGGGATGCCATATCTGAAGAGTGCTGCCTGGGGGTTTTGGTGGCAGTTGCTACTGGACCCAGAGTTTGCTTAAGGATCGGGGAAGCTGTGTGTTCCAGCTGGTTTAGCAGGAATGCATGATTATGCTGTAGGTCCTATACTACTCCGGCGAGTGCACCGATCTGAGTAGTAAGGTTGCTAATAGCAGAAAAAAATCAGAGGATTCTTTAGAAGGACCAGTGACAATATTATCTGGTATAGTGGAGGACACATGGGATACAGAATGTGGAGTCCCAGCAGTGTCCTCTACAAGAGTTTTGTCAGCGATAACGTCCTTGACACATGAGGTTTCGGCTTTAGCAAAATTATGGTGGCTGGGATTGAGATTTGTACCAACAGTCAAAACAGGCATTGTTTCCATATGTACCACTGGCTCTGGAAATTCTGTAGGTTCTGACTCCATAGGGTCACAAAAGTCATATTCCACAGGTATAGTCTGTTCAGTGTCCATAGGCAAAACTGAATCATCATTCTCAGAGTCGGTGATGGAGAGACTGGGTACTGAGGTTTCTTTGAGTTTAGGGGGTAAGGATTTTTTTGGAGCTCGTTTGGGAACTCTATCTCCTGAGCCCAGTCTTTCTGGGGGTCTTGGTTACTGAAGCTGGGTTTTCTAGGAGTAGGCTTAGGCACCGCAATCATTTTTTTTGTAAAAGGTATAGGAGTCGGTCTGGGGATCGGTGCTGGAATAGGCCTCGATACAGTCGGTTTTGGGGTCCTTACCGGATACTCCAATATTCTTTGGGTCTGTGAACTGCAGTAATAGCACAAATTATTAACTCTTCTTCTGGTCAACTCCTCGGAGACAATGGATCATGAGTTTTCCTGGGAGTAGGAGTGCACAGTTTGGTAGAGGATCCCCATAGAAACATAGAAACATAGAAACATAGAAAAATGTCGGCAGATAAGAACCTTTCGGCCCATCTAGTCTGCCCAATTACATGGATACTTAACCTGGATTTATCTTTTGTTTAGGATAGCCTTATGCCTATCCCATGCTTGCTTAAATTCAATTACTGTTTTGGCCTCTACCACTTCTACTGGAAGACTGTTCCATGTATCCACCACCCTCTCAGTAAAATAATGCTTCCTGATGTTACTTTTAAACCTTTGCCCCTCTAATCTAAGACTATGTCCTCTTGTTTTGCTATTTTGTTTCCTTTTAAATATACTCCCTTCCTCTACCTTGTGGATTCCCTTTACGTATTTAAATGTTTCTATCATATCTCCTCTGTCTCGTCTTTTTTCCAAGCTGTACATGTTAAGATCATTAAGCCTTTCCTGGTAACTTTTCTCCTTCAAGCCGTACACCATTTTAGTAGCCCTTCTCTGAACTCTCTCTAAGATGTCTATATCCTTCTGGAGATACGGTCTCCAGTACTGCACACAGTACTCCAAGTGAGGTCTCACCAGTGCTCTGTACAGTGGCATGAGCACTTCCCTTTTCCTACTGCTAATACCTCTCCCTACACAACCAAGCATTCTGCTATCATTTCCTGCTGCTCTATTACATTGACTACTTAATAGTCTCTGTATTATCTGGCTAGTTCATCAAGAACTTTCTGAATTAATCCTTTCTGTAGAGTAATCACCATTTATATTAGGCTTCTTCATTATGTCACGTCCGCTGCAGGGTGAGTGCGGGAATGAGCCCAATCGCGGTGATATAAATATATACAGAGACAAAGAATAAATGAAATGGGGATTTATTAGAATTATACAGAAACTGAATGAAGGAAAACTCCAGGAGAGAGGTTGACTAATACAAAAAGGAAAAGAACAGGATATGAATACAGGTTACAGGGCTGATGATTAGAATACTAGGGAACACAGGAGAAATACTATCAGGGTTATCCAAAGAGATCCGAATTGCTTGAGAAAGGTAACCGAACGCTGAAAATCAGTGTTCGGTTACCTTTCCTGGCCATTCGGCTATCCAGAGAGCAGGCAATTCGCCAAATCCTGGCGAATTGCCTGCACATACGGTGCCTGTTCGGTGCCTGTTCGAGGGCAGTGAAATCCCCATGATAAAGCAATGCTTCGGCTATTCAGAGAACACAAACCAGCAGTGAAAGGTTCCCGAAATGCCCTGCCATTCGGTGGTTTAATTCGGCAAATTTATTCAGGAGAATCCCATAGGCTTCAATGTTAAAAATATTCCCGTTTTAATTCAATATCTAATAAACCGTTCATTATAAAATTCTGCAGCAAAAAGTCTCTTTATTCATTGATTTTTTAGGATACTTTAAGCATTTTTGTGATTTTTTATTTTTTTTCAAAAAGTCCGATTTTTTTTTTTTTTTTTTTTCAGTTTGCTTATTTTTTTTGTAACAGCCCTCTTTATTATCATTCCCTGGACCTCCTGTGAAAATTTCAGACATTTTCGCTCAGTAGGTTCTTTGCAAACATCGTTTCATTTTCCCAGATTCATACAAATGGTTTTTCTAATTTATTCACTGCCTCCTCTACGTCACAGCTGCTTCGGCTCTGTGTGATTCGGCTCCTTTTCGGCTCCTGTTCGGCTCCTTTTCGGCTTTTTCGAAGGTTAATCCAGATGTTTTTGCTTGTTTTCAGCGTGCATTCGGTTAGTGTTCGTCAGGTTTTCGGTAGCTTTTCCCTGCAATTCGGGGGCCCTGTGCTGTTTGCTGAATACACCGCAGGGTCACCGAAATGCAATCGGCAAAAGGAACCGAATTGAAGAGAACGAAAAGTCACCGAACGTGCGGTGACTTTTCGAATCTCTTTGGATAACCCTGTAAGAAAGGAGAGAAATACAGGTTGCAGGTCCGGAGATTAGAATACTAGGAAACAAGAGAAATACTGAGAAAGCAGAAATGGGACAAATCCAGGTTGCAGGGCTGAATACTAGAATATACAGTTAAATACTAGATAGGAGTCCTGTAAAGCTTTGGAAGCAGGAGATCTGTGGAGTTTTGGAAGCAGGAAACCGGTGAAGGCTTTGGAAGCAGGAAATCGGTGAAGGCTTTGGAAGCTGGAAACCGGTGAAGGCCTTGGAAGCTGGAAACCGGTGAAGGCCTTGGAAGCTGGAAACCGGTGAAGGCCTTGGAAGCTGGAAACCGGTGAAGGCCTTGGAAGCTGGAAACCGGTGAAGGCCTTGGAAGCAGGAAACCGGTGCAGCTTTGGAAGAAGGAGACCTGTGAAGGCTTTTGTTACATTCAGCCAGGCAGGTGGGTAAGGGTGCGAGCCCAGAGGTGCAGTGACACAAGGAGGCGATAGGTTCAAATGATAAAGGGGTTTTATTGAGAAGAATCACAGAACATGGATGAGGGATAACAAAGGAAAAGGGATGTCTAACATATGAACAAGAGAAAACAATGGACAATGACCATTGTTTTATTCTCACCACTGTGTATTATTATCAGATACATTGATTCTGTCACATGGCAAATTTGCAGGCTTCGTTTGCCAAATTTCACTGATTACTGCACTATTGGATGCACTTTATTGATTCTTCTGCATAATCCCTGTATGGCACATATTTTGGTTGTTTTATTTGCTTTTACCTTTGTTGTTTTATCCATTTAAGGCTAGGGTCAGACGAAAGCATTTTTACACGCGAACGTAAAAAAGTGCGTCCGAACGCATTGATGTATTTTTTCACAGATTATGCGAAAACGGTCATACGATGCGCATTTTCGTGCGTGATGTTTTACGAATCCAAACCAGGAAACTTTTTGCGTCTGGACGTTATGTTGGCCGGACACGAGCAGGGTCTGACGTCTCCAAATCACACACACCTACCGCTAGGGGGCGCAGCGCACTCTGTACGTCCGAACTAGCGATTCTGCGTTCTCGAAAAAATGCGTTCATTTTCCACTTGCGTTGCGCGGCCGGACTTTCATGCGACCGTACTTCGTATATTGGCTGTCATTGCCCGTCATTTGCTGCTAGTGCGGCCGTGATTAAGTGCGCTAGAACGCACGTTAAAAGTGCGCTGGTCTGACCCCAGCCTTAGGCAGCATCACATCTACTCAATTTATTTTGAGAAAAACAATTTAGACATGGGGGTTATTCAGAGAGATCCGAAATGTCACCGAAATGTAAACGGACACTGAAATTCAGCGAAAAAATTCAGAAAAAAAACATTTTGCTGCCATTCGGGCTATTCAGAGAGCAGGAAGTTCGCCAAATTCTGGCAAATTGCCTGCACATACAGTGTCTGTTCGAGGGCAGTGAAATCCCCCATAGAGAAGCAATGGTTCGTCTATTCAGAGACACCAAACAGCAGGGAAAAGTTGCCGAACTGCTCTGCTGTTCGGTGGTTTCTTTCGACAGGTTTATTCAGACGAACCTCATAGGCTTCAATGTTTAAAATTTCCAGTTTTAATTCAATATCTATTAAACCGTTTATTACTTTATTCTGCTGTAAGGAGTCTCTTTATTTCTAGAGTTTTTTCCTTTTTTTTAAATCGATTTTTCAATTTTTCTTAACAGACCTTTTTATTATCATTCCTAGGACCTTATATGAAAATTCCAGACATTTTCGTTGTGTAGTGTTTTTGCAAACAGCATTTCAAATTTCAATCTTTCAAGCGTACTGGTTTTTTTTCACCTTGTTCGTCTGCTTGTCGGATTTTTCCGGCGGCTGCTCTGCGCTGTGATCGGTGGCTAGTCGGATTTTTCCGGTGTGTTCGGTGGGGTTTTTACAGTGGATTCTGCGGGTTTTCGGTGAGTGTCTGGTGAGTGTTCGGCGAGTGTTCTGTGGGTTTGCGGTGAGTTTTCCCTGCACTATGGGGCGGGGGCCCTGCGGTGCTTGCTGAATACACCGCAGGGTCGGTGAACTAGAATCGCCGAATCACCCCGAAGTGCGGGGAAGAAAAGGTCACTGAACGTGCAGTGAAGTTTCGATTCTCTCTGAATAACCCTGATAATTTATAGGAAATAGAGACTTATGCTTTAGAGCAGTGGTTCCCAAACTTTTCTGGACCACCGCCCCCTTTGCAAGAGAAAACAATTCCAACGCCCCCTCACCATAATAGTTATACCTATATTAAAATATTATTTCACATTCGTAATAACCCCCCCTCAACTCCTACCAGAAGCTCAAAGAAATACATAACAGTAGGCAGGGATTTCATTTATTTTTATATTTACATATTTCTGCAATCCTACTTTACTCAAATCTACATCAGGTGCTGGTGCGGGTTAATAGAGTAGGGGCTATAAGCAGTGGTGTATTTTGGCCTAGGCCAACAAGGCCTAGGTCTAGGGCGGCACTTTGCAGGGGGCGGCGGCCCGCACTGGTGGCCCCACCTCTAAAAACAAATTTAAAATTTTTTTTTTCTTTTTTTACTTTTGCAAAGTATTTTGCCAGGAAAGATACATTGAGATTTCACTAATTTTCAAGTATGTCCTGGGTAGGCAAGGCCTAGGCTCTCACTTTCCAGAGGGCAGGAAAAAACCTCACCACTAAATGGGTTACTCACAGAGCACTGAAATGACGCCAACATTTTGGTGTTCTGTAGTTCCCTGCACATCGGGGAATAAAATTTCCCCACCCTGCAGTGAATTCACCATTCACTGCAGGGTCCCCATAGTGCATGGAGTCGGCCGCTGAATGCTGCCACCGTAAACCCGTGGCCTGCTGTTTTCAAAAAAACTACTGAATGAAAATGTCTGGAATTTACATATAAGATCCTATGATTGATAGTAAAAAGTTCTGTTACAGAAAAAAGAAAAACGCTATTAAAAAAAAGGGGGGGAAATTTTGCTGAAAAATTACTAAAGGGTACTAAAAAAAATCAAAGACTTTTTACTGCAGAATAAAATAATAAATGGTTTCTTAGATATTGCATAAAAACAGGAATATTTTTAACATTGAAACCTATGGGGTTCACCTGAATAAACCTGCTGATTGAAACCACCGAACATCAGGGCATTTCACTGCCATTTCTCTGCTGTTTGGTGTTCTCAGAATAGGTTAACCATTACTTCTCTATGGGGATTTGCAATGCCTTCAAACAGCACCATACTTGCTGGCAGTTCGCCAAACTTGTGTGTGAGCATATCAGAGAGCAGTGGTGTACTTAGGGGAGTGGCGGAGGGCGGGCCGCCCCAGGTACCAGTGATTAATTGGGTGTCATTAGGGGGTACTAGGAGGTGCCACTGTCACTGTGTGTCAGCTTTGAGCTGTGTTCTCAAACAATGAGCAGCGGAGCAGGGCGTTTGCATACGGAATAAAATCGAATGGAATAAAAATCCCCCTCTCATCCCTCCATTGCTCCTCCCCTGTCCTGCAGCAGCTCTAGGAGAGGGGAGGGTGATGTGATTTGTGTGCAGAGAGAGATGACAGTAAATGGCAGGTAATCAGCAGAATATGAAGCTCTGTCTGCTTACTGCTGTTTAAAGTGGACCATTCCTTAACCAGCACTGCAGTGATAGAAATTTGTCATTGAGCTGCCTGGCTCCTGGTGAGGCTGCGTGCGTGCAGGTCACGCGGTCCGGCCAGACAGGTGGTACTGAGTCTCAGTACCACCTGACTGGCTGAACCATGTGACACACACGCAGCTGCCCGCCCTTTCGTTAACACGGACTCTCACACTATTCTGGACTGAACACCCACCGGGAAGGGAATCAAAGCCACGGTGCACCCTCTGGCAGTGGCACCCCACTGCTGACAAGATGGCTCCATGTACAGGCACAGCCGCGATCCTAACGTGGCCTGGAGGGACCTCCTGCTGAGTCCGTACACAGTCCCTGCTGACTCTGCACACAGCCCTACCGCGGACGGAGGCCGGTAAATATAGAATAAATAATTGCTGTGTGCTCATATTCACTTGGTTTGCTGGGAGTCTTATTGCAGTGGATTCTGATGCACTCATACACACCGCGCATTGCATTGCTGGGAGTTTTATTGCTGTGGATTCTGATACGCTGACACACACCACACATTGCACTGCTGTGAATTTTATTGCTGTGAATTCTGATACGCTGACACACACACCGCACATTGCATTGCTGGGAGTTTTATTGCTGTGGATTCTGATACACTCATACACACTGCACATTGCATTGCTATGGGGAGTTTTATTGCTGTGGATTCTGTGATACACACTGCATATTACTGTGAGTTTTATTGCCCTGGAGCTCTGGGATACGCTCATACACACTGCACATTACTGTGAGTTTTATCGCTGTGCAGTTCTGATATGCTCATGCACAGTGCCCATTTCTGTGGGTTTTATTGCTGTGCAGCTCTGTGATACACTCATATGCAGTGCACGTTTCTGTGGATTTTATTGTTCAACCAATTAGAGCGGCTGTGATCCAGTATACTTGACATGCGTGGCTGTTCTTTGTAAAAATGCTTGAATTTAAACATTTCATAATTTTATTTATCTCAATAGATACATTTGAAATGGTATACAAATTATACAAGTAGGCACTTGGTATCCACTTTTAATATAAAGAGAGGAAAAGGTGGAGTTTAAAGAGGAAAAGGTGGGGATTAACCAGGAAAAGGTGTGCCCTTGACAGGAAGGGGTGCCTCAAATTTAAATTAGGGGGTGCATGAGTTTAGTCAGGCCTAGGGCAGCACAAAACCTAAATACACCACTGGCTATAACTGTTTATATCTATTTAAGTTGGTTTTTTTTGACTAGTGGAGAAAAAGTAAAGTCCTTTTATTAATAAATTTACTGAACAGATAACTGCTCAAATACTTGCTTGTTTGAAATTATATTTGCTTGTTTGAAATAAAAAAAAGAAAACCTCTATCCTCCCAGCCTGTGTCCATCTCTTTCCAGTTTCCCCCCAGCATGTGCCCATCTCTTCCCAGTATCTCCCACAACCTGTGCCCATCTCTTCCCAGTATTCCCCCCAGCCTGTGCCCATTTTTATTCCCTGTACTCCCCCAGCCTGTGCCCATCTCTCTTCGTTGTATTCCCCACAGCCTTTGCCCATCTCTCTTCCCTGTATTCCCCCCAGCCTGTGCCCATCTCTGCGCCCTGCACATCCCCTAGTTTGTGCCCATATTTCCTCCTTGCATCCTCCCTCTCAAATCATGCCCGTCTCCGTCTCTCACTTTTCCAGCCAGTTCCAATGAATGCCAAGCACTGTTTTCAGTCAGTGTGTGTGTCTCAGTGATACCAGTATGCATTGGTTGACTGAGAGTGATAGGCGTGTGATTGCTGACAGCAATCAAAAACTCCTATCAGTAAAAGTACTGTATATGCTGGGATTTAAGTGATATGAATGGCAAGCCAATATTAAAATACATTGGATTGCCAATTCCCTTTCTCTCCTTGTCAGAACTAACTGGCAGAGAGAGAGCTACAATTGTCAGAAAAAGTAAATAAAAATATATATTTTCACTTTTATAACTTTACAGCAAGCTCGTGCAGTGTTCGTGCAGGTTCACCCGCGGTAGACGTATACGCGCATTTGTTGCGCTGACATTGTAATACAACGTTCAGTGCAAAGGGTTTTGCCCCTCGCGTTAATGCATTTTTGCATGGGCACAAACGTATGCGCGAAGATCTTAATAGGTATAACATTTGCCAAATCATTAGTTTGCAGTATTGGGTCCAGAAGTGGCAAAATATTACCATATTTCTTAAATATTGAATAACAGAATATTATAAACAGTGATAGTCTCTACCTCTTTTCAAACAGTTTGCCAAATTTTCTTTAGAATTCAAATCCACAAACTGTTGTGTTAGTGTAAAATTTTAGTCTGAAGTGTATATTTGTAACACTCAGTTTGAGGTTTATATCTTAACTATCCAAAAAAATGGTATTTGATTTTTTAACATAAATTGGCCAACTAATCGATTATGAAATTAATCGTTAGTTGCAGCCCTACTTCTATCACTTATCACCTATAATAATAAGGATTATTGGCAAAGCACAAAAAAATAATGAGAATTATTCCTAGATCCCTGTTTTTTATATATTTGAAATCGTGCACGCATCGACTTGTATGCCTTTGCTTGTTTGTGATGCCGCGGTGCACTCGCTCTGTAAACAAGTCATTACAAGCTCCCTTGTCGAAACATGCTTAATTGCATAATAATAACCCACTAAAAGAATAGGGGTAATGTCACACCTTGAATACACGAGATGGAACAATGTAATTGTATCACAAGATGCTAAAGGTATTGAAACCCATTAGATATAGGAAAAAGCTGATCCACTGAACGAGTCAGTGGGGACACAGTGCATCAGTGAAAAAATGTTTAAAATACAAATTTTATTGTGGCCATAAGCCTAAATCTAAAACCAACACATCGTGATCACCAGACACACATACACAGATAAAACCAACAAGTATTCTTATTGGTACAATAATCAATGTGTGTGTTCAATAGTCGATTTGCTAAAGGCTATATTTGCATCTAAATGGGTTGAAATTGGTACATATATTAAAGCAGAGCTCAATCACACGGAGACAATAGAATACTTGACAGTAAAATAACGATGTGAGCTGGGGCAGAATTGTACGCAAATAACCCTCAATTTGTCATATATATTGAAAACGGGTGCCCCAAAGAAATCCACCAAAATCTCCCTTCAATGCTACAGAGCAATAAGCTAGTGAATGGTGAAGCTCTATAACAATATGCCCACAATTAGGTTCAGAATAAACAGCAGCAGCAACCAAATTCACTGTAGTAATGAGCCATTCAATGACATAATATTCAAAAGCAGAGATTTGGGGGGTAGGGTAAATTGCTCACAACCAGAACGCACCCGACGCACGTTTCGCCTTGCACAGGCTCGTCAGGAGTGCTGGGAATTAAAAATGAGAATGTATGTGTATTTAAACCAACTTGCCGGTAGGCTCGTCCCATAAACAGCCAATGAGGCTGTTGAAATACAATCAATAGACTGGCCATCACTTAGTTCAGTGATAGACAGAAAACTAGTCCAATGACAGGGCAGTATCAGCAGTGTTACTCGATGCCCACATGATTGGCAGGCGTATATTCCAATCAATACCTTCTAATGCGCACTCATAACTCCACCTCTATGTGATTGGCAGTTAGACAGTCCAATCAGTATCCCACATTGGTCCGATAGTTTGGAAATCACTGAGTGCTTTGTAGGCATGAGTGCTGTAAAAATGTTTGTATTTTATTAATTCTGGAGGATTACACTGTAGTCACAATATGTCAAATTAAAAACAAAGCAAGATAATAAAATGGGGAAACTACTTTGCCGCCATGACCACAGGAGTGGAGGGGGAGGAAGGAAAGAGGGGGGGAAGGGGGGCGGGAACGGGGGAGGGGGTTAGGGATTGCTGAACCATGATCTATATTGGTGGAAATAACACATTTGTAGATGTAAATTGAGAGTGCCCTCAATGAGGATAGGTATATACAATGTATATTAGAATGGCATGCTGGTGTAATTGCATGCAGCCCATATATTATGTATTTGGGTGCACAAAATAAATGGTAATCCTATTATTTACTGTGGGCAATGCTATAGACATGTTGAAGATCTTGTAATAACCGCATGTTGGGTTTGGTTAGCAGAGGATATATAAAAAAATGAATAAAAATAATAAATAATAAATGGCTAACTTGAAAAGAATGATTGGAGATCTGCTAATATAACCCATGATGATAAATGGTGTATAGACGGGGAAGGAGAAAGGGGGGGGAGTGGTAAATACAGGACGTAAATACCTTCATGTGCGTAACAATGTATTGAAGGTCTCTGTATAAATGCAACAGTTTGAATGGAATATCAATTAATTGTAAATAAACACATATGTATATAATAGGTGATAATATCAAACCCAGAAAATCTACCAAATGTATTCCTACTGAAAAATCAAATAATAATTGTTCTCGATTATAAAAGGAAGAAATTTGATCATGGAGCAACTATGATCAATGAATGTTGTTTATGTAATTGTTGATACAGTAGCGCCAATTTCATTGTTGTGATAGATATCCATTAACAACTGGGACATACAGTCAGGTCCAGAAATATTGGGACATTGACACAATTCTAACATCTTTGGCTCTATACACCACCACAATGGAGTTGGAATGAAATAAACACAATGTGATTTAACTGCAGACTGTCAGTTTTAATTTGAGGGTATGTACATCCAACTCAGGTGAACGGTGTGGGACTTACAGCTTGTTAAGGGACCAAAAGTAATGGGACAATTGGCTTCTCAGCTGTTCCATGGCCATATGTGTGATATTCCCTCATTACCCCAATTACAATGTGAAGATAAAAGGCCCAGAGTTCATTTCAAGTGTGCTATTTGCATTTGGAATCTGTTCCTGTCAACTCTCAAGATGAGATCCAAAGAGCTGTCACTATCAGTGAAGCAAGCCATCATTAGGATGAATAAACAAAACAAACCCATCAGAGAGATAGCAAGAACATTAGGCGTGGCAAAAACAACTGTTTGGAACATTCTCAAAAAGAAGGAACGCACCTGTGAAGGAACCGTTCCCTTCCGTCTGTCCTGGCTCTCCAGACACCCCTTCGTTGCGGTCAGCCCGGCTACTGGGAGCGCTGTCCTCAGCGCCTCGAGCAGCTTGACCTGCCTGCTTCTGTTCCTCTGCCCTGGAGCCGTTAGGAATCTCCAGAAGGCCGCTCTCTGCCTTCTGAGGGTGAGTGTGGAGTGTAGCGTAGTTTGTAATAAAGACACCAGGCGCGGCTGTATGCTTTAAAACAGGATTCTCTCTCTCTGAGCTCTGAGAGTTCTGACTTTTTAATGAACAAAACGCCACCATTTATGCTGAAGTCCAACAGTCATAATTTGCATACCCATACTAATTACATTATGTCAGTTATTTAAAACATTCTTTACATTCTTTGGCCTTCAGCTCACACAACATTTGTATATCCATTGTTCTAACACATCAGATTAAACACACACTATCAGAGATCCCTTGAATTAAACATGCAGCTAGATAATGGGAAAAGCCCTGGTGCATAAATTACACAGCAGTAAAGCTTGTTTACTGTATACACAAAAACACATTTACCTACAGAAATATAAGTATTTTTAAAACCAAAGCTATGCCATTTTACACTAAACTAAATTAAACTAAAACCAAACGATGTAAAATATATCTAAAATCACACGATATAAATGAACATAAAGTCTCTTGGGGTTTGAAGCATGGAGCGTTACATCAGCTCCATGACAGCACCGGTGAGCTCAGCAAAACCAAAAGACCCGGGAGACCACGGAAAAAAACTGTGGAGGATGACCGAAGAATTCTTTCCCAGGTGAAGAAAACACCCTTCACAACATTTGGCCAGATCAATAACACTCTCCAGGAGGTAGGTGTATGTGTGTTAAAGTCAACAAAAAAGAGAAGACTTCACCAGAGTGAATACAGAGTGTTCACCACAAGATGTAAACCATTGGTGAGCCTCAAAAACAGGAAGGCCAGATTAGAGTTTGCCAAACAACACCTAACAAAGCCTTCACGGTTCTGGAACAAGATCCTATGGACAGATGAGACCAAGATCAACTTGTACCAGAGTGATGGGAAGAGAAGAGTATGGAGAAGGAAAGGAACTGCTCATGATCCGAAGCATACCACCTCATCAGTGAAGCATGGTGGTGGTAGTGTCATGGCGTGGGCATGTATGGCTGCCAATGGAACTGGTTCTCTTGTATTTATTGATGATGTGACTGCTGACAAAAGCAGCAGGATGAATTCTGAAGTGTTTCGGGCAATATTATCTGCTCACATTCAGCCAAATGCTGCAGAACTCATTGGACGGCACTTCACAGTGCAGATGGACAATGACCCAAAGCATACTGCAAAAGCAAGCAAAGAGTTTTTGAAGGGACAGAAGTGGAATGTTATGCAATGGCCAAGTCAATCACCTGACATGAATCCCATTGAGCATGCATTTCACTTGCTGAAGACAAAACTGAAGGGAAAATGCCCCAAGAACAAGCAGGAACTGAAGACAGTTGCAGTAGAGGCCTGGCAGAGCATCACCAGGGATGAAACCCAGCGTCTGGTGATGTCTATGCGTTCCAGACTTCAGGCTGTGATTGACTGCAAAGTATTTGCAACCAAGTATTAAGACGGGAAAGTTTTGAGTTATGATTATTATTCTGTCCCATTACGTTTGGTCCCTTAACAAGTGGGAGGCACATCTGCAAACTGCTGTAAGTCCTACACCGTTCACCTGAGTTGGATGTACATACCCTCAAATTAAAGCTGACAGTCTGCAGTTAAAGCACATTGTGTTTGTTTCATTCCAACTCCATTGTGGTGGTGTATAGAGCCAAAGATGTTAGAATTGTGTCCATGTCCTAATATTTCTGGACCTGACTGTATATTCTAGTGGGGACTGTAAATCCGCATTGAAAAAATAATAAGATGCGGTAAATTCTGGAATGGTGATTAGTCATAACTTGGAACACATAAAATTATAAATGTATATATTTAATATATATAATACCATCTCCAAGTGAAAGTTAGATGAGACAAATGACGGCTCTTAGATAAATGATGTGTAATCAAAATCCTCATTCAAACCTTGTGGATATAGAGTTTTAAGGGTATATATCCAAAATGATTCTCTGTGACACAGGAACCTGTCAAAATTTCCTTTCCTAGGTCACAAATGTACTTTTTCAATGGCTTGAAAAGTAAGACAACTGGGGTCAGACTCATGTTGCAATCTTACATGTCTGGAAACTGACGTCTCTAATGAGTTGTGGATGGAGTTAACATGTTGTAGAATTCTCCGTCTAAATTGTTGGATAGTTTTACCTACATACTGTAGCCTACATTAACAGGTGATCATATATACCACTATTTTGCTAGAACAATTCATATTATCTCTTATACTGTATTTCCTTTGTGTCACATTACTTTGGAAGGTATTGGATTTTTTAACAAAATTGCATGCCTTACAGTGTGTACGTTTATAAGTATCCTTTGGTTGCTGGAGCCAGATATGTGGAGTTTTCGCTGTTTTAAGGATACTATGTGTTAAATGTTCACGTAAGTTCTTAGATCGCCTGGCAGTGAGAGATGGTTTGGTAGGGAGAACAGTGTCTAAAGATTTCTCCATCCGAAGGATAGGCCAAAACTTTTCACAAATTGATTTAATTTTGTACCAACCACTATCATAGCTAGCTATAAATCTTAATTAGGTTTTGGTTTCTTTCTTCCGAGGGAGTATTAACTCATCTCTTGAGGTGTGAAGTGCTCTCTGATAGGCGCGTTTGAGGCATTTTTTAGGGTAACCTTTAGCTAGAAACATATTTTTGAGTAGGTCTGCTTCAATTTGGAAATCAATGTCAGTTGAACAATTTCTCCTAGCGCGGAGATATTGGCCGATGGGAATACCATGCTTAATTGCATGAATCGCGTAATATTTGTCTTTACTTACCAACTTGTCGTGGAAAAGACTAAAACAAATTATAATGCTAAATTTTATTTTTAAATGCTTCTTTATGCGATAACAAGAAGATGAGAAAATTCAAGCATAGAAATTAATAATAAATATGACTAAATTCTTCAATACGCTGCCGCCTCCCTTGACCGCCTTAGCGCCCCCCATTTGCCTATGGACCTGCTACCGCCCCCCATGGAAGGCTTCAGTGCCCACTGGGGGGCAGTATCGCCCCAGTTTGGAAATACTGCTATAAAGCCTAAAGAGAAACAAAATCTAGGGATTAAAGAAGCAGATAAAGGTTTACAGCAATAAAGGGTTCATAAAATCATAAGGGTTTAGAAGTTCACAGGGATTGTTTGTCCTGGATTGTTGAATTTCATGAGCAATAAATACTATTTTTAAACCAAAGAGTGTCACTTGTTTATCCCACAATTATTTTTTGGTTTCCAGAACAATTCCTTGTTCAGATATGCAGTAATTCTATGGGCAGATGGTTTGCCCCAAGTTATGCGAATTTGTACATATCTCGTTGGGAGGAGAAATATATCACTCTTCTCATTTCCCATGGGGGAGACCTTGTGCTCTGGCATTCCTATATAGAAACTTGAACAACATGCAGCAATCTATAGGGAAACCTGCAGGGTCTATGTCCCTGGCATAATATCACAGTGATACAAAGGCTCAGTACACAGAGGACAGATTCAGCATAGAGAAACCCTAATCTGAGAACCAGTCCTTGTAATCAGTGGCGTAGCATGGGTAGTCAGCGTCTGATGCAAAGCGCACCCCCAACCTGTGAACACTTTAGCATGCCATAATTCCCTTTCACTAGTACAGTATTGAGCCCCTTACCCCACAAGCACATGTATTGTATTTTGATAAAATACTGATATAAATTTAAAAAAACACATTTAATGCTAGTATACTCAAATTTATTTAAAATCTCCTGCTTTTACCTTGTGCAAACATTTATTTTATTTCTGTTGCCCCTATATTTAATGTACATAAAATGATTCACCCCATATATATTATTTGTCCATTCCCCGATATTTCCCCCCCATTTAAATAATTTTCACCCACTCCCTTTATACACCACTCCCTATCATTTCCCATGCCCTTACCTGAGATCTGGTGAGCTGGATGCTTGTGTCTACAAACTGCCTCCCACGTGGCTTCCACAAAACGCTGAGAGGAATATCTCACTTTTGTCCTGCACTCTAGGGAGGCTGCACTGGAGGGAAGACTATAGAAATTAGCTTCCCATTCACCAGACCCCAAGTGCAAGAATCCCACCCAGTGCTGTGCTTTAGTGTGGGGAAAGCACTGGGAGGGAGAGGGAGCGGACCATGAAAAGCCCCATTCAACTCAGTCCTCAGTCTGCCTGCTGACTGTGGACTGCGGGAGAGCGAAGCCAGCCACACAATCCGACTGGGGAGCCAGCCCACTAGCATAAGGAAGCCAATGGGTGGGTTCTGTCTCTAAACACAGTGCGGTATATCAGTGTTTTTTTTCTAGGAAAAACGGTGGGGATACTCACCATGTAACCTCATAAAATGTCAGGCAGCGAGCTGCCAATGAAAAGATGGCGTACGCTCACATGAAGTTACTAAATAGAGGGTGCACGCCAGCATGCAGCCACTGAATAGAGCCAGGGCCAGGCCATGACACTGTGTTGCCTGGGTCCTAAGATTAAATGCTGCTGCCCCCCTCAAACTATTCCCACCAATACACACCCATGCTTATCACAGAGCTCCACAGCAATAAAACGCACAGTAATGTCCGGAGTGTATGAGTGTATTTTTAATTTATATTTTATTTTTAACCTGACCTGAAACCTTATCATGTTTGGTATCATTGTAAAGTCATGCTCTGCAGGAGACCTGCTGATCGGCACCAGCGTGGCGCCGATCAGGATAACTTCTACCATGGGCTGCAGACGTCCTCCACATCCTAGCTAAGTACCGGTGTGTACCAGTAGAGCAAAAGCCATGCCGGTACATCTTTATAATGCAAACTATTAGTGGTGCAAATTTCTTTACAAATTTTCCATCCCTAAGAATTTTGCAACCGAGTATAGTTATCTGGCAAACCTGGCCTGTTAGTAGGCTCTGAGGACCAGTGTTGGGAACCACTGCTCTACAGTAGGGATGAGCTGTTCTGTTCGATCAGTTCGGAGTTCGATTCGAATTTTGGCCATTCGCAAGTTCGCGAACTTCGAACTTTTTGGCATGTTCGGTTCGAGTTCGATTTTTTTTTTAAAAAAGTATAAAAAATGCTTAAATACTAAAAAAATCTAGAAATAAAGAGACTCTTTACTGCAGAATATTATAAGCAACGGTTAACAAATTAATCTTCAACCTATCTCTCTCCACTGGCTCCTTTCCATCCGCCTTCAAACACGCGCTAGTTACCCCTTTACTAAAGAAACCATCCCTAGATCCCAACTCTCCATCCAACTACCGCCCTGTATCCCTGCTTCCCTTCACATCAAAGCTCCTAGAAAAATTAGTCTTCAACTGCCTCTCCCTCTTCCTGTCCTCCAATTCCCTACTTGACCCCCTGCAATCTGGCTTCCGTCCCCTACACTCAACTGAAACTGCCCTCACCAAAGTCACCAACGACCTCCTAACTGCTAAAAAACACGGCCACTATTCTATTCTCATCCTGCTTGACCTCTCGGCTGCTTTTGACACTGTTGACCACCCCCTCCTTCTACAGACCCTCAACTCTCTGGGTCTCGGTGACACTGCACTTGCTTGGGTTGACTCCTATTTATCCAACAGGTCCTTCTGTGTGTCCTTTGCTGGTAACTCCTCCTCCTCATTGCCTCTATCTGTTGGTGTACCTCAAGGCTCTGTCCTTGGTCCTCTGCTCTTTTCCATCTACACCTCCTCCCTGGGCAAATCATCAACAGCTTTGGCTTTAATTACCACCTCTACGCTGATGACACTCAGATCTACCTCTCTACCCCTGATCTCTCTCCCCCTGTCCTCTCAAAAGTCATTGACTGTTTATCTGGCATCTCCTCCTGGATGGCCTCCCACCACCTAAAGATCAACATGTCAAAGACTGAACTCCTACTTATTCCTCCCTCCAATGCCTCCCCACCTCCTGACTTCTCTATCACGGTGGAGGGTATCACCATCTCCCCATCAAACCAAGTTCGCTGCCTTGGAGTTACACTTGACTCTGCTCTTTCCTTCATCCCCCACATCAAGTCTCTTTCCTCCTCCTGCCGATACCAACTGCGTAATATTTCCAGAATTCGGCCATTTCTTACCGCTGTCACCACAAAATAACTCATACACGCCCTGGTAGTCTCCCGACTCGACTATTGCAATAATCTCTTATCTGGCCTCCCTCTGTCCCGCTTCTCCCCCCTACAATCCATCCTGAATGCCTCCGCCAGGCTAATTCACCTCACCCGCCGCTCTGTCTCTGCCGCTCCCCTCTGCGAGTCCCTTCACTGGCTCCCCATCCACTGCAGAATTAAGTTCAAAATCCTTATCCTTACCTACAAAACCCTCACTAACTCAGCTCCCCACTACCTGTCCTCACTAATCACCAAATACACAACAGCCCGCTCCCTAAGGTCAAACAGTGACCTGCGACTAGCTTCTCCCCGCATCACCTCTTCCCATGATAGACTGCAGGATTTCTCACGCGCAGCCCCCACTCTCTGGAACGCTCTCCCTCGTACTGTCAGACTTTCCCCTAACATCTCTTCCTTCAAACGCTCCCTGAAAAAATTCCTATTTAGGGAAGCCTACCACCCAACTCACTGACGCAACCATCAATCACTCTCACCTCACAGTCCTCTCCTCCTGTTTCCAACCCCAACCCTCCCAGATTGTGAGTTCCTACGGGACTAGGGCCTTCATCTCCTCCTGTACTGTTTGTCAAATGTTGTTCAATGTATTGTAACCCTGTCTATACTGTGCTTATTGTACAGCGCTGCGGAATATGCTGGCGCTTTATAAATAAAGAATAATAATAATAATAACAAATAATGTCTATGTGCAAAGATTCTCACCTCTAAATGACCTGTGTTCTCAAATGACGTAAAGAACAGGTGTTAATTAGTGTTTGGAAATAACATGTGCTTTTAATTAGTCTGGTCTGATGAATTTGATACATTGTTAGAGACTGAGGGTGTGGTGTCTCCTGATCTGAACATGTATCAAACAACACCTGTGCTTCTGAGAAGTGTTCATTTCTCTACTAAATCTTCCTCTGATATGCTGTTTAACCCCTTAGCTAATTTTTACCGCTTTCGCTCATCATGTTTAAACGCGATTTGAAGCCACATTTTATTAAATGACCCAGACATATTAGATATCGTTCTTTCCGTCAGACTCCGCAGATTCATAATATATCATCTTTATATGTATACGTCATGTCCTGCCTGTATATTATGACAAAAAATGCAATAAAAATTGAATTTTTAATCATCTGCAGTGTGTAAAGTGTTTTTTTTTCTCACATTTTAGCACATGAGCGTTTGCGGTTATGTTTCCTATGGGGTGCGCTTGTACAAAAATTAGAAATGGGGACTTGTTATACTTTGTGAGGGGAATTACGTGATTTATAGCAAACGCACCCCATAGAAAAAAATCATTAGTGCAGCATCATTTTTCACATTATAATTGAAATGTGAACAATATTGCTGCATTAATAAAAATAAGACACCAAAAAAAATACATGTTTGTTTTTTTCTTTACTTTATACCTGGTCATGTTGGGTATCATGCTCAGGCCTTTCGATTGACACCCTCTATGACCACCTAGCTGCCACGGTTCTGGAGATATCGGGGTTCAAATGAACCCCCTATCTCCACCAGGGGATTCCGGGCAGCTAGGGGTTCCCCGCCTATCTGACGTCCTCATGCTATGCGTGAGGACGTCAGGCAGTGAGGTGGGACCCGGGGGTGGAGCCGCCATCCAAGAAGGCGGCCACCACCGGAGCCAGGCCGCACTTCGGCACCGCAAGGCATCTCTATACACAGCCCCATCAGCATCTCTATACACCGACTCACAGCATCTCTATACATAACCTCACAGCATCTCTATACACAGCCCCATCAGCATCTCTATACACAGCATCTCTATACACAACCCCATCAGCATCTCTATACACAACCAGCATCTCTATACACAAACAGCATCTCTATACACAAGCCCATCAGCATATCTACACACAAACAGCATCTCTATACACAACCTCAAAGCATCTCTATACACAGACTCACAGCATCTATATACACAACCCCATCAGCATCTCTATACACAACCTCAAAGCATCTCTATACACAGACTCACAGCATCTATATACACAACCCCATCAGCATCTCTATACACAACCCTATCAGCATCTCTATACACAGCCTCACAGCATCTCTATACACAACATCTCTATACACAACCTCACAGCAGCTCTATACACAACCCCATCAGCATCTCTATACACAGCCTCACAGCATCTCTATACACAGCCTCTCTAAACACAACCCCATCAGCATCTCTAAACACAGCCTCACAGCATCTCCATACACAGCCACACAGCATCTCTATACACAGCCTCACAGCATCTCAATACACAGCCTCTTAGCATCTCTATACACAACCCCATCAGCATCTCTATACACAGGCTCACAGCATCTCTATACACAGCCTCACAGCATCTCAATACACAGCTTCACAGCATCTCTATACACAACCCCATCAGCATCTCTATACACAGCCTCACAGCATCTCTATACACAACCCATCAGCATCGCTATACACAGCCTCACAGCATCTCTATACACAACCCCATCAGCATCTCTATACACAGGCTCACAGCATCTCTATACACAGCATCTCTATACACAACCCCATCAGCATCTCTATACACAAACAGCATCTTTATACACAACCCCATCAGCATCTCTATACACAGCCTCACAGCATCTCTATAAACAACCCCATCAGCATCTCTATACACGGCATCTCATGGCATCTGAGGACGCTGAAGTCAGAACGCCGCGGGACCCCGGACAGAGAGGTGAGTATCTCCGCCGGGGTCACGCAAAGCTGATGACGTGTGGGACACGTCCTCCTCAGCATACAGCGGGAGTAACTGAGGACGTGTCCCACACGTTTTCAGCAGTGAAGGGGTTAAAAACGTTTTTTTTTTAACTTTTTGTCCTTGTTTCCTGTCCCCCAGGGCACTTCCCAGACCCCCATACACCTTTTATGGCAAATATCTAGCATATATGCCCTCTTGGAGGGCACTCTAAAAATTGAATTTTGAGTCCCATTGACTTGCACTGAGTTCGAGTTCGAATGCGAACCGAACTCGGGTGTTCGGCTCATCCCTACACGCACAGATCTAGGAGGAGAGGTATGCCCTGGATAAGGAGGTGCTGATTGAGGCATAAAGTGTGTGTTTGTGTCTGTGTGTGCCCTAAGTTCACCTTGTCTCATTTCTCAGCAGACACACAGCTCCAACCACACAAATTCTTTTGCACTTCCGAGCAGCCGTTTTGGTTTTCTTTGTAATTTACAATGTCCTGTCCTCTGAAGTCCCACTTAGCAAAAAAGATGTTCAGGCCAGCTTAATGAGGCAGTTCATCTTTTAAGATAATGGCATGTAAAGGTATACTGTCACGTTCGCTATGGCGCTCACCCTTGATCAGCGTGGTTTGGATCCTTTTGGACAGACCTCTCTGATACAAAATTTTCCAGCAGTCAGGACTGCCACACCTAGCACTCCCAGCCAGGGAGGTGAGACAGATTACTAGATACCACTCAGTAGCAAATGATTTCGTGACCAAGTGTCTACTGAGCGAAAACAACTTAACTATGAACAGACGGAGGTGATGTAGAAATGTCTTATAACATGGGTTGACAAAAGAGTGGTCAATAGTACAATCCAATTTGGCATCAGCGGGGGTAGTAATATAGGCAATGTCGGCAACAGAGGGGACACTCATAAAGTATAACCCAGCAGGATAGAATGAGACTTCAACGTATTCAGCACCCTGCAGGACAGGCCCACAATGAGAGACAGCGTGATATAACTTATGTATCGGCTTGATACCAGCAAGGCGGAGGATTGACAGATTCGGCCCCCTGCAGGGCAGGCCTACAATCAGAGGTAGCGTGAAGTAACCTGCACATACACTCAGTATCCACAGAGAGCACTATGAGTAAAACAAGGGAGTAAGAGAGAATCGTCAAACAGGCAGTCCGGGTCAAACACAAGCAGGGTCCTCATACAGCGATAAACGGCAACTGGGAAAGAAAACACAGACACATAAGACACAGCAGGCGATGCGGGGAAAACTCCATGTCAGGGCAATGAGCTGAATCTCGCGCCTTGCATTTAAGGCCGGCGGCTTTGCATCATCACCCCAAGCCCCGGCTCTCTGGAAGCCGGCCGGTCAGCCCGAACTCCTGGCACCAGGCCAGTCAGCAATGACGCCAGGCACCCAGACCCCCCAGGGAGCACCGCAGGAGCTGAGGATGTGACAGAACCCTCCCCCTTACGGGCAGCCACTGGATGCCTACCAGGTGCAGAAGGATGGGCAGCATGAAACTGGTGAACCAAACGAGGCGCATGGATCTCACTGGTTGGCAGCCAAGCCCTATCCTAGGGACCATAACCCTCCCAATCCACCAGGTACTGGACAACACCGCAGACAACACAGGACTTTAAAATGGCACGAACCTCATACTCCTCCTCACCTTGCGACTGAACAGGTAGAGGGGGAACATTAACCATTGTGTATCTGTTACATGTGAGAGGCTTCAGGAGGCTAACATGAAACACATTGTGAATGTGTAAGTATGGGGGTAGTGCCAAGGCATAAGATACAGGGTTCACTCGGCGGAGGACCTTATAAGGATCTATGTATCTGGGGGCCATCTTCATTGAAAGAACCAGGAGTTTAAAATTCCTATTGGAAAGCCAGACTCTATCCTCCACAGTATACACTGGGGCGGGCTTTCTCCGTCTGACTGCTTTCTCCTTTTGTTTTTAAATATTGGCTTCCATGACCTCTTTAACTTTCTCCCATGTCCCTTTGATGAAGCCAAATGCTCATCCAGAGCAGACAATGCTGTCCCCTGAAAGTCAGAGGAGAGCATGGGAGGATCAAATCCATACACAGTATGGAAAGGTGAGTGACCCATGGCCTCACTGACTGCATTGTTAAGGGCAAACTCCGCCCATGGCAAAAGATTCTGTTTTTCAGATCAGATACAAAACATCTTAGGTATTGCTCAACATTCTGATTCGCTCTCTCAGCTGCCCCATTAGTCTGAGGATGGTAGGCAGAGGAGAAGCTTAATTCTATGCCAAGATTCTCGCAGAAGCCTCTCCAAAATCTAGACACAAACTGAGTGCCTCTGTCAGACACAATTCCCAGAGGGACCCCATGAAGTCTGACAATATTCTGGACAAAGACTGGTACCAGCTCCACAGCGGATGGCAACTTGGCAAGGGGCACAAAATGAACCATTTTGAAGAACCTGTCCACAATGGTAAGAATCACTGTATTACCTTGAGATACAGGTAAATCGGTAATAAAGTCCATTGACAAGTGTGCCTGTCATGAGATCCAAATAACACAGCGAGCTGGGTTCAACAGGTGTTTATTTCAGTAGTTAACACAGGGGAGACACCCGGTTTGCATCCTCTCTCTGAGCTATCTTCCTGGTACTCTCCCTTAGAGCCGCCCCTTCCTCTGATGTCACTGCTGGCTCTCAACACATCTCCCCCTTCTTAATAACAATAAATTTTTCTTAAACAGACAATAAAACAAATAAACAGAAGCACACACAGAGATACAGATAAAGGTACAATGCTATCTTGGACATCGGAGTAGACTACCCTAGTCCACAGTGACTATGGGATTATTCTGCCCATTCTTCCAGTCACTGTTCTAACTGCAGCGCTAATCTCGGTAGCGCACTGGAAGCTTCACAACTCTACCACTCAAAGTCATTTTGCAAGGACCATCTCCAGATCCCTGTGAGAGTGGTTGCGACTCCAAGTCAGGCAGTGATGTATTCTCACCGGAATCCTGTTGCAGAGCGGGTGTTCCTCTTAAAACCGGAGATTCCACCGGCTGTGGTTGCAAATTCTCGGCACCTAGCTCCTCAGGAACCACCTGGAGGTGCTGTCTATTGCGGCGGGCAACAGTCCCTGCTTCTGTGCGGACCACGTAGGACCTTGACTCAGCAGCACGCCCTACAACTATGGCCGGTGTCTTCCACCTCTTTTCGTCATCCAGTTTGACTCTGACACTCTGTCCCGGGTACAGTTCAGGCAGATGGCGCGCAGAGTGTCTCCTATCATAATAGTATCTGTAGTTCCGCTTCGCCTCTTCATCCCTCCTCCGTACATTCTCAGACAGAACAGGGGAGGAAGGCTGGAATCAGGGCCGGCGCTAACGTAAGGCGGCACAGGCGGCCGCCTTACTGTCTGGCGTCCTGCCAGTGTGAGGGGCGCCGGCCCGGGGTGTAATCGGATGACCGACCCCCGAGATTTGGCTCGGGGGTTGAGGGACCCAGATGCCGGGCAGCGCGAGAGCGCCTGCCCGGTCTTGAACAGTCCGTCCTGTGAAGTGGATGCGGCTGTGTGCGTGCGCAGCCGGTCACGTGGTCCGGCTAATCAGGTGGTACTGAGTCTCAGTACCACCTGACTGGCCGGACCGCGTGACCGGCTGCGCACGCACACAGCCGCATCCACTTCACATGACGGACTGTTCAAGATCGGGCAGGCACTCCCGCGCTGCCCGGCATCTGGGTCCCTCAACCCCCTGCCGGAGCTGGGGCAACAATCCAGGTGAGAGCTGGGGGCAAATCCATGACCTGGGGGCAAATCCATGACCTGGGGGCAAATACATGAGCTGGGCAAATACATGAGCTGGGCAAATCCATGACCTGGGGGCAAATCCATGAGCTGGGCAAATCCATGACCTGGGGGCAAATCCATGAGCTGGGCAAATCCATGACCTGGGGGCAAATCCATGAGCTGGGGGCAAATCCATGTGCTGGGCAAATCCATGACCTGGGGGCAAATACATGAGCTGGGCAAATACATGAGCTGGGCAAATACATGACCTGGGGGCAAATCCATGAGCTGGGAAAATCCATGACCTGGGGGCAAATCCATGAGCTGGGCAAATCCATGACCTGGGGGCAAATCCATGAGCTGGGGGCAAATCCATGTGCTGGGCAAATCCATGACCTGGGGCAAATACATGAGCTGGGCAAATCCATGACCTGGGGGCAAATCCATGAGCTGGGCAAATCCATGTGCTGGGCAAATCCATGACCTGGGGGCAAATCCATGAGCTGGGGGCAAATCCATGTGCTGGGCAAATCCATGACCTGGGGGCAAATCCATGAGCTGGGCAAATCCATGTGCTGGGCAAATCCATGACCTGGGGGCAAATACATGAGCTGGGCAAATCCATGAGCTGGGCAAATCCATGACCTGGGGGCAAATCCATGAGCTGGGCAAATCCATGACCTGGGGCAAATCCATGAGCTGGGCAAATCCATGACCTGGGGCAAATCCATGAGCTGGGGGCAAATCCATGTGCTGGGCAAATCCATGACCTGGGGGCAAATACATGAGCTGGGCAAATACATGAGCTGGGCAAATCCATGAGCTGGGCAAATCCATGACCTGGGGGCAAATCCATGACCTGGGGCAAATCCATGACCTGGGGCAAATCCATGAGCTGGGCAAATCCATGACCTGGGGCAAATCCATGAGCTGGGGCAAATCCATGTGCTGGGCAAATCCATGACCTGGGGCAAATACATGATCTGGGCAAATACATGAGCTGGGCAAATCCATGACCTGGGGGCAAATCCATGTGCTGGGCAAATCCATGACCTGGGGGCAAATCCATGAGCTGGGCAAATCCATGACCTGGGGGCAAATCCATGAGCTGGGCAAATCCATGTGCTGGGCAAATCCATGACCTGGGGGCAAATACATGAGCTGGGCAAATCCATGAGCTGGGCAAATCCATGACCTGGGGCAAATCCATGAGCTGGGCAAATCCATGTGCTGGCAAATCCATGACCTGGGGGCAAATCCATGAGCTGGGGGCAAATCCATGAGCTGGGGGCAAATCCATGTGCTGGGCAAATCCATGACCTGGGGGCAAATCCATGAGCTGGGCAAATCCATGACCTGGGGGCAAATCCATGAGCTGGGCAAATCCTTGAGCTGGGGGCAAATTCATGTGTGAGCTGGGGGCTCTCTGCTCCTCTAGATTGTAAAATCCGGGGTGCCCTCTGCTCCTCTAGATTGTAAAATCCGGGGTGCCCTCTGCTCCTCTAGATTGTAAGCTCCTGGGTGTCCTCTGCTCCTCTAGATTGTAAGCTCCTGGGTGCCCTCTGCTCCTCTAGATTGTAAGCTCCTGGGTGCCCTCTGCTCCTCTAGATTGTAAGCTCCTGTGAGCCGGGCCCTCTGCTCCTCTAGATTGTAAGCTCCTGTGAGCCGGGCCCTCTGTAAATTCTCGTGAGTCGGGCTCTCTGCTAAAACACCTTATTTTCTGTAAGTGCCCCTCCCGAGACTAGTCTCTGGATCCGCCCCTGCCTGGGAATGGAAGGGGGCAATGAGAGGGAGGGGACAACAAGCACCACGTGGTTCCCTGCCTGGCCTTGCTTCCCGAATCCAATCACAGGCGAGCGGGAAAGGTGCGTGTGCACATGTGCATCACATGCCTGGCCAGCGCCAGCGGCCGCTCGCACCAGTCGCCTCGAGACGTGACGTCACGTGTCACACGAGGGGGACGCAGAGAGCGACGGTGGCGGTGCCTAGCTTAAGCTAAGCCTAAAAGATTGTTGCTACTAAAAAACCTACTACCTGGTCTGGTCCCTGATTGTCCCTGGTGGTCTGGTCTCTCGTCTCACTCCCTCCCTGACTGCCTGAGAGTGTGGACTGAGTAGAACTAGAACGCCAGCGGGCGACGGGGGGGCCTGCAGTGCCAAGGTGAGGCAGCAGAAGTCAGCAGGCAGCAGGGAGCAGTGCTGTGCACACTGTCACAGTCAGTCAGCTGAGCAGAGAGGTAAGAGACTCGCTGGGGGAAAATTTATACCATAAATAATACCCATATGAGCAGCTGGGGGCCGCAAATATACCCATACATGAGCAGGGGGCCGCAAATATACCCATATGAGCAGCTGGGGGCGCAAATATATACCCATACATGAGCTGGGGGCCGCAAATATATACCCATACATGAGCAGGGGGCCGCAAATATACCCATATGAGCAGCTGGGGGCCGCAAATATATACCCATACATGAGCTGGGGGCCGCAAATATATACCCAAATATGTTGTTCCTACAGTCTGACAAATGTAACTACTGCCTTTCCAGAAGAAAGACAGTGTTTATATAAGTCCATAAAGACAGCACTGGTGGCTGTCCCCCCAATCAGTGACTCACAACGCTGCTAAAGGTTGTCCTTGCAAGACCAACTTTAAGCATCCTTTAATCTCTGCGTGACGACACCGAACACTCACGATAGAGATTATTATGCGTCTCTATCCTGATTGGCTTGACATGACGGGGGGGGGGGCACCAAAACAGACCTTCGCCTGACTAGGCAAAAAAGCTTGCACCGGCCCTGGCTGGAATGCACCCACCGAAGGCAGCGTGTTACAAATCTGTCTCCCATCATCAACTGTGCAGGGCTACATCCCGTGGCCTGAATAGGAGTCGCCCTATAAACCAGGAGGGCCAAATAAGGATCTGGTAGCCTCAAAACGAACTTTGCGGTCTGAACCACCCTCTCAACCATCCCGTTGGCCTGTGGGTAATGTGGACTGGAAGTAGAATGAAGGAAATCGTAGTCCCCACTGAAGGACCTGAACTCCATAAAAGCGAACTCCATTCCATTGTCGCTCACCAGCTCAGCCGGTACCCCCCACATGGCAAACATGCTCTTTAGGCATGTGATGACAGCCATGCTGGTCGCCTCAACTAATTTTGCAATCTCAAAATACCTTGAGTAGTAGTCCACAACAACCATATACTTTTTCCCGTTGAGCTCACATAAATCTGCTGCAATCTTCTGCCAGGGGCCCGCAGGCAGCAGGGTAGAAAGTAGAGGCTCTCTCCTCTGTGTAGGCCGACGTTCACGGCAAAAGGCACATCTTGATACATATTCTGCAATGTCAGTGCTGATTCCAGGCCACCACACCCCAGAGGCAGCTCTCTCTCTCTACATTTAGAAATTCCCAAGTGGCCATCATGAATTCGACTCAACATCTCTCACCGCATACTGGCTGGTATAACAATACGGTCTTGAAACAGCACCAAACAGTCTAGTTCAGTAAGGTGCGCTCCCTCTGCCTGGAAAGCACTCAGCGGCATCCATACTGCCCGGCTCTCGGGCCAGCCGTTCTTTATGTAGTTTATGACCTCTTGGAGATCAGTATCTAGATGTGTCTCTCTCTTTATCAGCTCCAATCTCCCTGAAGAGATGGACTTAGAAGCCAAAATCAAATCCTCATACACCTTCACATCTGATTCTGTAGATGACTCTTCAGCTGCAGTCAGCGGGAGCCTGGAGAGTGTGTCTGCCACTACCAGTTGTTTCCCCAGCACGTGCACAGCCCGAACATTGAATCTGAGCAGCCGCATCAGAAGTCTCTGGCATCTCAGAGGTAGGGATGAGCCGAACACCCCCGTGTTCGGTTCGCATTCAAACACAAACAATTTCAAAAGTTCGAGTTCGGACGCAAACCGGATCCGAACTCAATGCAAGTCAATGGGATTCGAACGTTCGATTTTTAAAGTGCCCTCCAAGAGGGCATATATGCTAGATATTTGCCATAAAAGGTGTATGGGAGTCCGGGTAGTGCCCTGGGGGACAGGAAACCTGGACAAAAAGTAAAAAAAAAATGTTTTTAAAGGAACAGTGAGCTTTCCATGAAATATAAAGGTTAAGAATAAAAATGAAACATTCCTTCAAATATCGTGCCTAGGATGTCCCCATAACCTGCCCGTGAATTGGCGGATTTGTAGGATTTATAGAAACATTTAAAAACAAAAAAATGACATTTCAAATGACGGTAAATGGTTTTCTTTAATCTATTCATAAACAGCTGCTTGGGGCGGCAGCCTGTATGAAAAGAGGAGACGTTTTAGGACACGCAGAACAAGTTTAGTGATATTTTTGGCTAAATTATGGTGAAACTTACACAGGCTTTGGATGAAAGTAACAATAGGTGCTTTAAAATTCGGCCTTTAGTGTCAGCAACAGTGCTGTCACACCGTAACCCCTCTGTGGTATTATGGAAGAGTGCAGGGTTGGACCCTGCGGTCCAATATTAAAATGATATGAATCTGGTATAGGCGTCAGTGGCAGTGCACCCAAATATTGTGCCTTTGGTGGCAGAAAGTGCCTTCACACCGTTCCCCCTCTGAGGTATTGTGGAAGAGTGCAGGGGTGGACTCTGCATTGAAATATTAAAATGATTGGATTCTGGTACACGCGTCAGTGCACCCAAATATTGGGCCTTTGGTGCCAGCTAGTGCCTTCACATCGTAACCTCTCTGAAGAATTGTGGAAGAGTGCAGTGGTGGAGGTTTTGGGAATACAGAAGAGATCCCCGATCTATTCAGTTACGTCAGCATCTTGGGATTGATAGCTGCTGATCCAGGGCTGATTCATTTTTATAAATGTCAGCCGGTCTACAGAGTTGGTGGACAGACGCACTTTTTTGTCTGTGACAAAACCTCCAGCGGCACTGAACGTCCTTACAGAAAGCACGCTGGATGAAGGGCAACCTAGTAGCTGCATAGCATATTGGCTAAGTTCTGGCCAGTGATCCAATCTCAACACCCAGTAAGCCAGTGGATCATCTGCTGTAAAGGTATCAAGGTCTGCCCTTGCATCTAGGTAGTCCTGCACCATACGGTGAAGATGCTGGCAATGGGTGCCTACATTTGACATCCCTGGGCATCGTGGACTAAAAATTTTTAAAAAGGCATCAGCCAAGCGGCCCCGGTCTTCACCGCTCTTCCTCTGATCATCCACAGCCTCAGAAGCACCTGTGTCATCACTTGGTAACCTACCAGTGCCTGGAAAGGTGTTACACAAGTGTTGCTTTTGAGAGTCCTCAAGTTGTTTCATCCGGTGCTCCCGCTGTGAGGGCAGGATGAGCTCTGCAACCTTATCCTTGTATCCTGGATCAAGAAGGGTTGCCAACCAGTAATGATCCCTCTCCTTGATAGCACTAATCCTGGGGTCTTTAGCAGGCTTTGCAGGATAAGGGAGCCCATGCAGTGTAGGTTGGAGGTGGCACTAGCTTCAGAGTGTTCCTGGTCGCTGAGGATGACCGTATCGTGCACTACCTCCTCCCTGCCACGTACTAGTCCTTGGGTTTCTGGGGACACAAAACCCTCCCTTGAGGAATCCCCACCTTCAATGCCCCCACAAGTTAAATATTACTCATCCTTCTCATCCTCCTGTCTGATCTGAGGAAACGCAGGAATGCTGTTGGTGTAAAGACTGGGGCCTTGAGAGCTAGGGAAGTCCTCCTCTTCCTCCCGCTGCTCTGCCTCTAGTGCCACATCTATAATTCCCCACAGAGTGCTGTCCAGCAGGAACACAAAGAAATTGTGTCACTGATGCATGCACTGTCCCTGCTCACCATCCTCATTGCCTCCTCAAATGGTGACAGTACAGTGCATGCATCCTTGATTATCAGCCACTGCAGGGGGAAAAAAACCAAGTTGACCTGAACCTCTCCTTGTGCCATACTCACACCTGGTACTCATTGATGGCCCTCTGCTGCTTGTGCAGATGCTGCAGCATTGCCAATGTCGAGTTCCACCTGGTGGGCATGTCACAGATCAGACTGTTTGTGGGAATGTGTAATTCTCTTTGAATTTCTGCCAGGCGAACCCTTGCTGGGAATGACCATCTGAAGTGGCTGCAGACGTTTCTGGTCTGGCTGAGAAACTCTTCCAGCCCTGGGTACCTGGTTAGGAAACACTGTACCACCAGATTTAGGACGTGTGCTAGGCATGGTACATGCATCAACTTACCCAGGCGTAAGGCGGAGTGAAGGTTGCTGCCATTATCACAGACGACCATTCCCAGCTCAAGCTGGCGTGGTGTTAACCATCTCTGCACCTGCCCCTACAGAGCTGACAGAATTTCTGGCCCGGTGTGGCTCCTGTCCCCTAAACAAACCAGCTCAAGTACAGTATGGCATCTTTTTGCTTGAGCCATTGCGTAGCCCCTGCCACGCATCGGTTTAACTGCCACTTTGACAGAGACAGAGAAGGAGGAGGAGGAAGAGGAAAAGGTGGTGGTGGAGCAGACAGACCTCATACAAGCAGCTTTCTGGAGGCGTGGTGGATGAACAAGCTCCAGCACAGAGCCCCGTCTTGGATCCATCCCAGCTGCAATAAGAGTTACCCAGTGTGCCGTGAAGGAAATGTAATGGCCCTATCCATGCTTGCTGGACCACGTGTCTAAAGTAATGTGCACCTTGCTGCTGACTGCCTTTCCCAATGACTCCATAACATTGTCTTCCACGTGCTGGTATAGTGGAAATGGAGTCCTATGAGGCGCAGCGATACTGTACGGGATAGCATCCGCTTTTAACTCTATGCGGACCGGCTCACAATTCAGCAGCCCAAGTTCTCCAAACATGTCCTCCGTGATCTCATGCACTCACGCAACAAGACCCAGGCTACAGGCTGCATTCCGGCTCAATAGGTTATTAACGCAGTTTCCTCTGATCACATACAACTACAAAGTAAATGTCTTTCTTTTGTACTCAGTGCTAGCAAGAAATCTCCTGGCACAATCAATGCGACCTCCAGGGCTGTGAACATTTATCAAAACCTTCTCAAGCTGCGGTCGTCGTGGCAGTTTCATGAACGTTGCAAAAGAAATAACCATAATGTCCGCTCCCATATCAATTTGTATCTCCTGAACTGCTGCACCTCCTCCACCATGCTTTCAGATCTCATCTCTGCACTTTGCTTCTTTACTAGTTCACTTTGGTGCGCTATCCGTATAGCCTCATCCAGCGTCAACGCAGACTCCAGCTGCAGCTTCAGCGAAACTTCTGAGTCTGCAATACCTATGACAATTCTGTCTCTTCTCTGCTCCTCTTTCGCAGCACTAAACTCACAGAACTTCGCCAATTCATACAGGCTGCGCACAAATTATTCCACTGATTAACCCACACGCTGGGCTCGCTTGTGGAAACAGGCTCTCTCATGAATCACATTTCTCCTGGGCACAAAATGGGCACTGAGTTTATCCATGACTATCTCAAAGTCAAATTCTTCTCCCTCACGGAAAGTAAACGTATTGTACACAGGCTCCACATCTTTCCCCATAGACTATAAAAGAGAGTTAACTTGTACTTCACCGTTCTCCTTATCCAGCTTAGAAGCAATCCTGAAGCGTGCAAACCTCTGCCTCCAGGTAGGCCATGCTGCAGGCTGAGAGAAATCAAAAGGGTCGGTGGAGTGAACTTAGACATCTTCACAGATCAAAATGGATGTGCAGGTAAGAACTTCTGACACCATGAGATCCAAATAACACAGCGAGCTGGGTTCAACAGGTGTTTATTTCAGTAGTTAACACAGGGGAGACACCTTGTTTGCATCTTCTCTCTGAGCTATCTTCCTGGTACTCTCCCTTAGAGCCGCCCCTTAATCTGATGTCACTGCTGGCTCTCAACACAGTGCCCATGGTCTCTCTGGAATTGGTAATGGTTGTAACAACTAGGGATGAGCTGTTCGGTACGATCGGTTCGGAGTTCGATTCGAACATCACCCGTTCGCATGTTCGCGAACTACGAACATTTTCGCGTTTTCGCCGCATGTTCGCCCACAATGCACCACAATGGACCACAATGCACTTTTCCACTGGCCTGAAGCTTGTAATTGGTTACAGCCTTGCACCTGACCACAGGTTCAACGACTATGCCAATCACGGCTCAGAGTCCTGATTGGGCAAATTTTGCCCAATCATGGGCTCACAGAGCTAAGTCCCGCAGCACACTATATAAGGCTTCACACAGCGCTTCAGCACGTGTTTTTTGAGAGGAGATTGTTCTGTTAGTGTGTGATCTCACTGCCAGTCTGCCACCAGCTATTGGGAGGGGTCTCATTTCTACAAAATATCTGGGAATTGTGGTAATCAGTGTGATCTTACTGCCACCAAGTATTTTGGGGGTCTCATTTCTACAAAATATGTGGGAATTGTTGTAATCTTTGTGTTCTCACTGACACCAAGTATTGTGGGGGTCTCATTTTTACAAAATATCTGGGAATTGTGGTAATCTGTGTGTTCTCACTGCCACCAAGTATTTTGAGGGTCTCATTTCTACAAAATATCTGGGAATTGTTCTAATCTTTGTGTTCTCACTGCCACCCATCAGGGGGTCTCACTGATTTATAGGAGGTATCTGGGAATTGTAATCTGTGTCTTCTCACTGCCAGCTATCAGGGGGTCCCACATACTTCTAGCAGATTTCTGCAAATTCTACAAAATATCTGGGAATTGAGGTGATCTGTGTCTTGTTACACAGCCAGTGCCACGCAGTATTTTGGGGGTCACTAATTTCTACAAAATATTTTGGAATTGAGGTGATCTGTGTCTGTCTTGTGACTCACTGCCAGTACCATGCAGTATTTTGGGGGTCACTAATTTCTAGGGATGTGCGTTTCGGGTTTCGGAATTTCAGAATTTTCACGAAATTTCCCGATTCGTGTCTTCGGATTCGGCCGAATTTCCGAATCGGATCGGACCCGAAAACCAACAGATCCGAAAAGTTTTCCGAGCCGAAATGAAAACTTTTCGAATGGACTTGAAATGTGTCAAATCGAAATTTATTTTTGCTCTATTCATGATTTCGGTTCCATTCGTGATTTCGGTTCCATTTCGGTAATTCTGGACATCGTATATTTAACTATTATCGGTTATATCGCTGATTCTGTAAATTTTGTGTTTGTAAATGCGTATCACTTGTTTCTTATGGCATTCGGGTCAGTTTAGCGTTTTTTAAATCGTTTTGTTCATTTTTTTTGTTCCTTGGCTTTCATACCATTTTAATATGATTAAATAAAGTTGTGAAATGTATATTCATAAGAAAAAAGGATCTTTATTTAATAAAAAAAAACACGATAGAATCGCCAGAATTATCGTATCGACAGAATGGATTATCGGATCCGAAAAACAAACCAAAAATTAATTATAAAAAAATATATAAAGTATAAAAAAAGTAAACCATAGTAGTTTACGTCAAAACGAATAGAGTTAGACACTTTGAAACGAGGAGAACAGACGTTCCGAAAAAAACGAAAATTTCCGAAATCACGAAGTCGATACAAAAAACGAGCAGAGTGACCCGAAAACACGAAAAATGGTCGATATGCCGAAAAAAAATGTATACGAAAAAACGAGCCGAACCGAACCGAATCGAAATAGAAATCGGCCGAAACGAGCCGAATCGAAATTTTAAACATCTGAACGAATCGAACCGAAGCGAACCGAAAAAAAAATCGGTGCACAAGTCTACTAATTTCTACAAAATATCTGGGAATTGAGGTGATCTGTGTCTTGTGTCACACAGCCAGTGCCGTGCAGTATTTTGGGCATCAGTAATTTCTACAAAATATATGGGAATTGTTATAATCCGTGTGTTCTCACTGGCTGCCACCCATCAGGGGGTCACACTGATTTATAGGAGGTTTCTGAGACTTGTAATCTGTGTCTTCTCACTGCCAGCTATCAGGGGGTCCCACATACTTCTAGCAGATTTATGCAAATTGTAATTTGTGTCTTCTCACTGTCACCCATCAGGGGGTCTCACTGATTTATAGGAGGTTTCTGGGAATTGTAATCTGTGTCTTGTCACTGGCTGCCAGCTATCAGGGTGTCTCACTGAGTTATACCAGAGTTCTGTAAATCTTTAATCTTTATACCAGAATTGAATCAGAGTTCTGTATATATTTAATCTATATATCACTCACCATGTCTGAAAGAACAAAAAGGACAGGCAGATGCTCCCAGACACAGATAAGAGGGCAAGCAGCCCCTGTGTCAGGAGGCTGTGCCTCTGGTCGTGGTGGACGTGGTGCATCCTCTGCAGGGGCACGCTTGTCCTTTCTAACTGGTGCTGGCCGTCTTAAGCAGCAACATACAGAGGATTTGGTGGATTGGCTAAACAGGCCATCCTCGTCCTCCGAGTCCTCTGCCAGCCAGGCTTGTAGCGCTTTACAGTCCACCTCAGCTGCCAAAGCATCTAATGCAGCCTCCATGTCCACAGCTACTCCTGCCGTAGACTCGCTACCACACACGGAGGAGTCAGCTGAATTGTTTAACTACAATGAGAGTGACATGCTGCTTGAGGATGCGCAGCAAGTACAGTGCTCTTGTGTGATGACACACAAATAACTGACACTCATGTTGCCCCAGCAGCTGCAGCATGCTGCCAAGTTGGCTCCAGTGACGAGATAGGAGGTGATGATGACAATGATGATGAGGTCACTGACTCCACCTGGGTGCCTGATCGAACCGAGGAATCAAGTGAGGAGGGGGAGGGGGAGGAGGAGGCACAGCAAACACGGGGCACAACATCCTCTATGACAAACCGTAGCACTAGCCAGTCCAAGGCATCAGATGTCAGAGCTGCTCAGGTGCAGAGCGCTGTTGTCTCAAAGCACACATCCAGGAACTCTGCTCTCTGGGTGTTTTTTAAAAAATGTGCAGCAGACCGCACCATTGTTATTTGTAATCTATGTCAGATGAGGCTCAAGCGTGGGAAAGACACCAGACGCTTGGGTACCACGTGCTTGAGGCGACATAAGAACACCTGCCACACATCCTGTTGGAGCAAAACTTTGCGTAGGTCCTCCTCATCTGTCTCTACCCCCACTGTATGTCCTGCCATGTCATTGCCTACAACCTCCACTGACAGAGATGATGCTACAGTAATGGATGTACCAGGTCCTTCCTCACAATGTGACATCATCCTATCAGGTGAAGATTTACGCAGTCAGATTACGTTGCCCGAGCTGCTGCAGCGTAAGAAAAAATATAGTCCCAACCATCCCCAAGCACAGCGTCTAAATGCCAGCTAAGCAAAATTACTCGCATTGCAGCTGCTGCCCTTCTAGCTGGTGGACTCTGCTCCCTTCCGTGAATTTGCTGAATGTGCTGTACCACAGTGGCATGTTCCAAAATGCCATTACATTTCACGGAAGGCCATTCCAGCACTATACCAGCACGTGGAAGACAATGTTATCGAGTCATTGGGAAAGGCAGTCAGCAGCAAGGTGCATGTGACTTTAGACACGTGGTCCAGCAAGCATGGACAGGGTCGTTACATTTCCTTCACGGCACACTGGGTAACTCTGATTTCAGCTGGGAGGGATCCAAGGGATCTGTGTTGGAGCTTGTTCATCCACCACGCCTCCAGAAAGCTGCTTGTATGAGGTCTGTCTTCTCCACCACCACCACCTCTCCCTCTTCCTCCTCCTCCTCCTTCTGTGTCTCTGGCGCAGTGGCAGTTAAACCAATGCCTGACAGGGTCTACACAATGGCTCAAGCAAAAAGATGCCATACTGTGCTTGAGCTGTTTTTTTTAGGGGACAGGAGCCACACAGGGCCAGAAATTCTGTCAGCTCTGCAGGGGCAGGTGCAGAGATGGTTAACACCATGCCAGCTTCAGCTGGGAATGGTCATCTGTGATAATGGCAGCAACCTTTTCTCCGCCCTATGCAAGGGTAAATTGACGCATGTACCATGCCTAGCACATGTCCTAAATCTGGTGGTACAGCGTTTCCTAACCAAGTACCCAGGGCTGCCAGAGCTTCTCAGTCCGAGGCCAGAAAAGTCTGCAGCCACTTCAGATGGTCATTCCCAGCAAGCGTTCGCCTGGCAGAAATTCAAAGAGAATTCCACCTTCCCACAAACCGTCTGATCTGTGACATGCCCACCAGGTGGAACTCGACATTAGCAATGCTGCAGTGTCTGCACAAGCAGCAGAGGGAAATCAACGAGTACCAGGTGTGAGTATGGCACAAGGACAGGTTCAGGTCAACTTGTTTTTTTTCCCCCCGCAGTGGCTGATGATCAAGAATGCATGCACTGTACTGTCACCATTTGAGGAGGCAATGATGATGGTGAGCAGGGACAGTGCATGCATCAGTGACACAATTCCTTTAGTGTTCCTGCTGGACAGCACTCAGCGGGGAATTATAGATGTGGCTCTAGAGGAAGAGCAGCGGGAGGAAGAGGAGGCCTTCCCTAGCTCTGAAGGCCCCAGCCTTTCCGCAGACAGCATTCCAGCGGGTCGTCCTCAGATCAGACAGGTGGAGGATGAGGAGGAGGAGGAATATTTAAGTAGTGGGGGTATTGAAGGTGGGGAGTCCTCAAGGGAGGGTTTTGTGTGCCCAGAAACACAAGGACTAGTACGTGGCAGGGAGGAGGAAGTGCACAATGTGGTCATCTTTCTCATTGACCAGGAAGACTGGGAAGCTAATGCCACCTCCAACCTACGCTGCATGGGCTCCCTTATCCTGCAAAGCCTGCTAAAGGACCCCAGGATTCATGCTATCAAGGAGAGGGATCATTACTGGTTGGCAAGCCTTCTTGATCCACGATACAAGGGTAAAGTTGCAGAGCTCATCCTGCCCGCACACAGGGAGCACAGGATGAAAAAACTTGAGGACGCTCTAAAGCGACACTTGTGTAACACCTTTCCAGGCACTGGTAGGTTACCAAGTGATGACGCAGGTGCTTCTGAGGCTGTGGATGATCAGAGGAATAGTGGTGAAGGCCGGGCCGCTTGACTGATGCCTCTTTAAATTTTTTTGAGTCCACGACGCCCAGGGATGTCAAATGTAGGCACCCATTGCCAGCGTCTTCACCGTATGGTGCAGGACTACCTAGAGGCAAGGGCAGACCTGGATATCTTTCCAGCAGATGATCCACTGGCTTACTGGGTGTTGAGATTGGATCACTGGCCAGAATTTAGCAAATATGCTATGCAGCTACTAGGTTGCCCTTCATCCAGCGTGCTTTCTTAAAGGACGTTCAGTGCCGCTGGAGGTTTTGTCACAGACAAAAGAGTGCGTCTGTCCACCGACTCTGTAGACTGGCTGACATTTATAAAAATGAATCAGTCCTGGATCAGCAGCTATCAATCCCCTGATGCTGACGTAACGGAATTGATCGGGGATGTCTTCTGCATTCACAGAACCTCCACCACTGAACTCTTCCACAATACCATAAAAGGGTTACGGTGTGAATGCACTTGCTGCCATGAAAGGCACAATATTTGGCTGCACCGACGCCTGTACCAGATTTATATCATTTAAATTTTTTGGAACGCAGGGTCCAACCCTGCACTCTTCCACAATACCACAGAGGGGTTACGGCATGACGGCACTGTTGCTGACACTAAAGGCACAATTTTAAAGCACCTATTGTTACTTTCATCCAATGCCTGCATAAGTTTCACCACAACTTATCCAAAAAATCACTAAACTTGTTCTGCGTGTCCTAAAATGTCTCCTTTTTTAATACAGACTGCCACCCCAAGCAGTTGTTTATGAATAGATTAAAGGAAAACCGTTTACCGTTATTTGAAACATAATTTGTTTGTTTTTAAATGTTTCTATACATCCTTCAAATCCACCACTTCACGGGCAGGTTATGGGGACCTTCTAGGCACGATATTCGAAGGAATTTTTCGTTTTTATTTTCAACCCTTCTTCATGGAAAACTCACTGTCCCTTTAAATACATTTATTTTTTTACTTTTTGTCCTTGTTTCCTGTCCCCCAGGGCACTACCCGGACCCCCATACACCTTTTATGGCAAATATCTTGCATATATGCCCTCTTGCAGGGCACTCTAAAAACTGAACTTTTGAGACTTGCATTGAGTTCGGTTCGCGTTCGAACTCGAACTCTTGCAATTGTTCGAGTTCGAATGCGAACACGGGGGTGTTCGGCTCATCCCTAGTAACAATCCTATGGGTAAGGTCTTGGTATTTTTACTTCTGCAGCATACCTTACAGGTAGCTATATATTCTTTAACATCCTTCCGCATACCTGCTCACCAAAATCTTTTTCCAGAGTAGTCAGTGTTTTGGTTAAACGGTTTCGTATCGTGATAGACTGACATAACCCGTATTCTCTCCTGTTCAGGAACAAAGAGTTTACCAGGTGGTCTTTCAGCGGGAGCGGTACCTTGAACAGACTGTAATCTCTCCAACAGGGGAGAAGAAACGGTGAGGAGAGTAGTAGCAAGGATCCTCTCTTGAGGAATTATAGGACATTGATCAAAGATATGCTGTTCTTAGGTCTTGATAGGGCATCTGCCTTGGTGTTCTTGGAACCAGGGAAATAGGTAAGCAGGAAGTTAAAACTAGACAGGAACATAGACCACCTAGTCTGTCTAGCATTCAGGCATTTTGCATCACCAATATAAACAAGATTCTTATGATCTGTTATTATGATTACAGGATCTTTAGTATCCTCCAATAGGTAACGCCATTCTTTCAGAGCTGCTATAAATGCAAGCAATTCCCTATTGCCTAAATCATAATTTTTCTCTCCAGGTGTCATCTTCCTGGAGAAGAAGAACCCACATGCATGCAATGGTTTCTCAGGACTTGCCCTTTGGGACAGGACAGTACCTATTCCAATCTCGGATGCGTCCACCTCAAGCTGGAACGGCAAACCTGGCTCTGGATGTCTCAGGACTGGTGCCATGATGAACGTCTCTTTGAGCAGCTCAAAGGCCTGCATGGCTTGAGTTCTCCATACTTGGTTCTGAGCACCTTTCTTAGTCATGACTGTGATGGAGACCACCGATGAGAAACCTTTTATGAATCTCCTGTAATAGTTAGTGAACCCCAAAAACCTTTGGCTTTCAACCCTTGGGGCAATGGCCATTCCTTGATGGCGGAGAGTTTCTGAGGGTCCATCTCAAAGCCTGCCGGCGTGATAATATAATCCAGGAAATGAACAGATGTTATGTCGAATTGACATTTTTTTTCTAATTTGCAGTACAGCTTGTTTTCCAGCAATCTTTGCAACACTGTATGCACATGAACATGGTGTGTCTCCACATCAGGGGATTAGATCAGAATATCATCTAGATAAACGATGATAAAGACTTTTAAGAAGTCTCTCGGAACATCATTGATGAAGTCTTGGAAAACTGCTAGCGCATTACACAAACCAAATGGCATAACAAGGTATTCATAGTGGCCCTTCTCGTGTTAAAGGCAGTTTTCCACTCATGGTCCTTCTTGACTCAGACTAAATTATAAGCACCGTGCAGGTCTAACTTTGTATAGATTTCAGCACCTTTCAGGCAGTCAAATAATTTGGATATTAGAGGAATAGGGTATGCATTACGCAAGGTTATTGTCATGTCCCTAGCCACTGGCGCCATAAGAGAACTAAAGGCAAAGTGTCTCAGTGAATAACTAACAGTGATTCTCCTACTGAACTAAATTGTTCCAGCAACCAGGTGCTAGCCAACGCATCATGATTCCTCCACTATACAAAAGAACCACTCCCAAGGCACAATGCTTCTGCATTGTTCTAGTGGACCTCTCACTAGTAAGGAGCTGCCTTCAATCTCTGCTTCCTCTAACCTGTTTTGTCTTGGTTCCCACCATACTGTTTATAGTTCCTGCTACAAGGATCTTTCTGTGACAAGACCCCCTCTGCTACAGATCCCCGTCTGCTAATCCTCAGAGCCTGCTGCCTTACATCCTGCAAGGATCCTCTAGTCCTGCTGCCCTGCATCCTGCAGAATCCTCAGCCTGCTACCATACATCTTGCAAGTCTCCTCTGATCCTGCTGCCCTACATCCTGCAGAATCCTCAGCCTGCTGCCTTACATCCTGCAAGGATCCTCTAATCCTGCTGCCCTGCATTCTGCAGAATCCTCAGCCGTCTGCCCTACATCCTGCAAGTATCCTCTGATCCTGCTGCCCTGCATCCTACAGAATCCTCAGCCTGCTGCCCTACTTCCTAATCCTCAGAGCCTGCTACCCTGCATCCCGCAGAATCTGTTGCTCTACAGGCCCAGGACCCTCTGTAGATCCAGGACCCCCTGCAGACCCAGGACCCTCTGCAGACCCAGGACCCTCTGCAGACCCAGGACCCTCTGCCTCAAGGACTCTTCTGTTTCTATTTCCTATTTATTTTCTAAAGAACTCCTTCACTCTTCCTTCTCCTATTTTGCTCTCCATATCTGGTTTAACCCTGCTCTAATTTCTATCTACTCTTTTTTTCTTTATATGTAAGTAGTATAGTTTAGTGTAGTTTAGTTTTGCTACTTTTGGTCTACCTTTCTCTCCTCTTGCCTTTTAGTTAAATCTTATTGCTGATTATTATTTATACAGTGTTTTCCTTTATTACCCAGCTACATAATTGTTTATTCACATTTGTTTACTGCCTTTTATGCCTTACTCGTAATAAACCCCTTTTGTTTATTTACGTCTTTCTACTTCTTATCATTGCACATTGGGCTCAAACCTGCCACCCCGGAACCAGCTCCCTTACAGTTATCCTGTTTAAACCTCTGTAATCAATGCATGGTCTTAAATCACCTTTTTTAGACACAAAGAAAAACCCTGCCCCAGCAGGAGAAGAAAGAACAACTAATTAACCCACGGGCCAGGTTTTCACATATATATTCCTCCATTATGTCATTCTCTTTCTGAGAGAGGGGGTAAACATGTCCCCTTGGAGGCATGGTACCTGTTAACAGATCTATGGCGCAGTCGTAGGGTCGATGTGGAGGCAAAATCTCAGACTTCCCTTTATCAAAGACCTCCTTGAGGTCACTGTACCACTTGGGTACCTCTGTAGGCAGGGGAGGTGCGGTTGCCATATTCAGGTTACCCACCACAGTACTCATTTCTAAACATTTTGACCAGCATTGTGAACCCCCCGAACCTAACTCCCACTGTGTTTGGCTAACCAGGGATAGCCTAGAACAATAGGCACTGTTGGAGATTCGATTATTTGAAATTGTATTTTCTCCCCATGTACAGAAAGAGAGTGGGATAGTATCATGGGTTACATGTGGTCTAAGTAATTGCCTGCCATCAATACTCTCAATGAGGAGAGGAATTTCTCTCTTAACCAAAGGCACTTGATGTATGGCAGCAAAACCAGAATCCAAGAAATTTCCTGCAGACCCAAAATCAATAAGTGAAAAATTGGTAAAGCCAAGAGGCGCTAATCGCTGAAGGTGATCTTGCAATTCTGCATCTCATAGCCTAATGCCTTTTCTCTTGATGTATATAATGTTTACATGTTAATATCGCTGTGTGTGTGTGTGTATATGTATATATATATATTGCACACAAGTGTATCTTTAGATCTTTGAATTGTTGTAATGCTATCTGAATTCTGCATTCCACTCCCTTTTCAAATTTTCTCCCCAGTTGCTCTAGGCATGCTATTTCTGCCCCATGTCATGTTCAGTGAACCTTTAACTTTTATTGCCCCCCACAAACTCCCCCCTAAATGCTGGACAGCTTCAACTCAATGTGATGCTATTTGCAATCTTATTTTCTTTCAGCACACGCCCAAAAATCATTCAGAATTCTTACCTGGCTATTGCAGAGAGCTGCTCATTACCCTCATCCAGCTGGACTTTGCTCCCGCCCGCCCACCCTCCCCTCACCCACCCCCCCCTCACCCACCCCATGGTTTTCATTTAATATATACCCAACTAATTGATCATGTGATATTGCCGCAACTTACACCATTTACTCTGGTACCTCTCTATTTCCTATTTTTACTCACCACCACCACCTTTCTCTATATAATGTTTATCCCACTGTTGCTTCTCTTTTCTTTCTCATCCCTTCTCTCTAAAACTACGCTTTCCTTCTATACACCTTTCCAATTGCCCCAGGATGGAAAGCAAGTTCCAATACACCACAGCCTGCTCAGTTCTTTTAACCTATCTGCTGAGTGCTGGTGGAGAGTGTTAAAATCCAGCCCTCCTACCACCTCACAGAAATTGAAAACTCTGCAATCACATTATTACCAAAAGAAAACTCTGTCCAAATTGCTATTTATCCTGCTACTTTCCCTGGCAAACGATGTGGAAACTAACCCTGGTCCTATAGCTGATTTGTGGTCCTAAAGCTGGTTGTGACCTTTTAGACTCCCCACTAAAAAGGCCTTTCATTTGTGCACTGTAACATCCGCAGTTTACTCCCTAAACTGGACGAGCTTTAGGCTTGGTGTTGCTATTACAAACCCAAAATCACTGTGCTCACAGAAACATGGTTAACCCCAAAAGTACAAGACTCTTCCATATCAATACAGGGGTATTCATGTTGTAGAAAGGACAGAGCAAAGAGGAGGGGGAATTGTTATTTATGTTGAGGAGTCCATAAAGTTCACTCCTTTACAGAATTCTAGCTCCCCTGCCACCTTTGATTTCCTCTCTGGTTTAATTGAGATCCAATTCAGTAAATCAATCATTGTTGCTGGATTCTATCGCCCACCGAGCTCCCCAGTGCACTCCCTCTCTGACATAACTCAAATCCTTAATAACCTACTTGCACAAAACCAAAAAAGTGAACTGCTGGGCCTCGGCGATTTTTAATACAGATTGGCTAAATCCTAAAAACAATAAACACTGCTCGCTGTTTAAAACTTTGCTGCTAACTCAATTAATCTCCTCCCCCACTTGCATTACATAGTTACATAGTTACATAGTTATATAGGCTGAAAAAAGACATGCGTCCATCGGGTTCAGCCTCTCCCACATAACCTACTGCTGTTGATCCAAAAGAAGGCAAAAAACCCAGTCTGAATGCTTGCCAATATGCAACATACTGGGAAAAAATTCCTTCTTGACCCCAGAATGGCAGTCAGATTTCTCCTTGGATCAAGAAGCTTTTACCCACATATTAAATATTATAACCCTTAATATTCTGTGTCTGCAGGAAGTCATCCAGTCGTTTTTTAAAAGTCTGTACAGACTCTGACCCAACCACCTCAACAGGCAGAGAATTCCACAGCTTTATTGTTCTCACCGTAAAATAACCCTTCCTATGCTTTAAGCTAAATTTTCTTTCTTCCAGTCTAAATGGATGACCCCTTGTCCTATGTATAGTCCTGTTAATGAATAGGTTATCAGACAATGGTTGATAATGGCCCCGTATATATTTATATAAGGTTATCATTAATATGAAAAGCCCTAACCATACCTTGCTGGACTGGATTCTCTCCTCATCTCCTGATAGAATACAGGAGGCAGGCGTTCTCGTTAATAGCTTTAGTGACCACTGTCTTGTGTATTGCGTGCGTAAAATAAAGGCCACCAAATCTCCCCCAAAGGTAATAACCACCAGGTCTTTCAAGAAATTTATTCTTGAATCCTTCCTAAGTGATCTCAAACAGCTCCCATGGTACAGACTAAACATAATCCCAGACCTAGACTGTGCAATTGCATACTTTCAGTCCGAGCTCCTGCAAGTCTGGAATTCCCATGCCCCGCTGTGTAAAGTGTGAGTAAGATGGACCCATCTCCCCTGGGTTACAGCTGATTTTACACTAATGTACCAGATTAGAGATTCACTGTGGTCAAATTTCAAGACTACTGGTTCCATGAACGATCACTATGAATACCGAAAATACCGGAATGCATGCACAAAACAAACAAAAATGGCAAAAGCCCATTACTTCAATGAAAATCTAAACAATAACATATGGTTTTCCAAAAGTTTCTAGGGTTTAATAAGTAACATACAAGCACCCCCTGTCCACTCCCAGCCGGCTGCTGTCAAAGTAAACAACCAAACCCTACAACACCCCCTAGATGTAGCAAATGCCTTTAATGATTATTTTGTTGAATGTGCCACCACCCTGATTGCTAAGCTAGGAAATGACATGCAATCAGAAAGGCCGCACGCAGGTCAGGGCCCCTCCAACTGTGCAAAGACCCTGTATCAGACAGGAATTCAGTTTTAGACCAGTGCCTGTCAGTATTGTTACTAAACTTCTCCGTAACCAAAAAATGAAATACCAGTCTGGACCTGATCAAATACCAGCAATGCTGCTGAAAATCAGTACACCGACAATTGCAAATCTTGTTGCAACCCTAATCAATGAATCACTGGCGACTGGATTCATACCCAAACTCTGGAGGACTGCGAGAGTGGTACCTATCCATAAAAGTGGTGACAGTACTTTGGTATCCAACTACCGTCCGATATCATTGCTCCCTGTAATGTCAAAAATTTTGGAAAGATGCGTCTACACACGATTACGTGATTATTATCAATATTGGAACTACTTAACCACGGATCAATCAGGCTTTCGTCCAAATCACTCAACTACAACCACCCTTTTAAAAGTCTGCAATGATATCCAAGCTGGCATGGAACAAGGAAACCTAACTGGAGCCATCTTCCTTGATTTTGCCAAAGCCTTTGACACAGTAGACCATGGTATCTTGTTAAAAAACTTAAAGACTCTGGTATTGGTGATTACACACTAACCTGGTTTCAAACATATGTATCTGATCGGTCACAATATGTGTCCATTTCTGGCAGCTCCTCCCTCCCCCTCCAAGTCACTTGCAGTGTACCCCAAGGCTCAATACTCAGCCCCCTGCTATTTACAATATTCATAAATGATCTGCCCAACATCTGCAAAGCCTCAACTGTACACGTGTAAGCAGACAACACCGTAATCTATACCAGCAAACCAAATCTCCCACAGCTGGAGGCCGTGCTGCAAGAACAATTCACAGAGGTAGAAAAATGGATCAAACACAACAAACTTTTTTTAAATACTGACAAAACGGTAACGATGCTCTTTGGAACAGCACCTAAACTACATAAATTGCAAAATCCCCATCTATGTGTGGAGACAAAATCAAATGGCACGCTGACCACAGTCACTTCTCTCAAATATCTCGGTATGTGGTTAGACCCAAATCTATCCTTTGGCCCCCACATCGAAAAACTCTCATCTAAAATTTACCCCAAACTAGGTGCCCTGTACAGAAACAAATCCTGCCTGAACCCCATGGTAAGAAAGCAAATTGTACAACAAATGCTTATGCCGGCTATTGATTATGGAGATGTAGTGTATGCAGCGGCCCCACAAACACACCTTCAGAAACTTACCACGTTGTATAACTCATGCTGCCGCTTTGCGCTACAGTGTAACTACATGATCCACCATTGTGACATGTTAAAAGAGCTAAACTGGCCGTCGATGGAGTCTAAACACACCCTTCACCTGTCCAGCCTGGTGTTTAAGAGCTTTTCAGGGAAGCTACCACCCTACCTGAATAGACTGCTTCCTCTAGCAGTTCCCTCATCCTATAACCTCCGATCCAGGACCAGCACCTTACTTGCAATACCACAATACAAAAAGACAGTGGTTCAGTGCTCATTTTCCTACAGAGCACCGCAGTTATGGAATAACCTCCCGGACGCCATCAAATCTTTCCCCAGTCTAAAGTCACTCGAGCTCCCTATTAACATACCTCAATATGGAATGCACCTGTAAACATGAGACATAATGACTATTTCCTACATATTTATTTTCTGTTAATCTGTATATTTGTGTTTTTTTAATATCTTGCATTGTATTACTTTGTATTTCTGTAACAACTGTAACATTTTAATGTTCTTGAACCCAGGACGTACTTGAAAACGAGAGACATCTCAATGTATCCTTCCTGGTAAAATCCTTTATAAATAAATAAATAAATATGTATGACTTATATAGAGAATTTAAAGTTTAAAGATGGTGTGAGACAGTGTGTGTCCTTTGTAAGCCTCTAGGAATGTTGCCTGACACCCAATCAGACACTGAAATAAAATGATATAAAGGATAAGATTTTCAGTAGATTATTTAACACATACACAGCATATAATATCATTTTCATTCAATAATAATATCTACAGGCTGCATGCTTTATGCACATTAGTATAAATCAGGCCAGTGACGATACTCCAGATAATGCTTCTGTCATGGTTCACGCCGCCGGCGCAGGAGGAGGGGCAGAACTGGTAATCAGCAGCATCCCAATGGCTCAGGCCTCTGCTGTTGGCAGTGACCAAGTGCTCCTCATTCACTCCAGGACCCTTTTCCATTTAAGCAGGGTGTGGCACTCTGTGTATTAAATGTGTATTAAACACATTGCACCCCAAAAGAGGATATGCAGAATGAACTAATAAGCATTTTTTTTATTTTGTCATTATTGAAAGCCCATAACTATATTTTCAATAGCTCTGTTGCTGCTGCATTATCCTCCTACCAGCAGATGGCGATCGCTGTGTTTCTCAGCCACAGGGACTGTGATTTGTGCCATGTGCATGTCTCAGTGGGTTATTAGTTCTGAGACAGCCATTGAATGCAGAGGAAGAGAATCAGCAAGTCCAGAGTAAAACCTGAGTTATTTCTCTGTTTCAAGTAGGCAAAAAAACATCCAAGATGTCAGTTAATGGGAAATGATATGAGAGTCTGTTGTTTATATTCAGTGGGATCCACCTGGATAAACAGGTTGTATAATGGATCCACTGCAGCCACATGTCACTAACACTGCTGAAGTATGAAGCAGGCTGAGGCTGGTAGAGCTATAGAGACTTTATGTCAAAGAAAGCCAGAATCTGTTTAAAATATTCTTACTGTATATAATAAATGTCCTGGACAAACTCCCACGGGGATTTAAAGTGACAGAGGCTGTTGTCCAGAGGTTATATTAATATGCTGGATAGATTTGTTTAGCTCCAGAAGTGTTTGTACCCATTTGTTTATTAAAGACAGAAATGTATTATTATTTTAGATTAGAATATTATGTATAGTTAGTGGTTTATTAGTTCTGAGACAGCCATTGAATGCAGAGGAAGAGAATCAGCAAATCCAGAGTAAAACCTGAGTTATCTCTGTTTCAGAATGAAAAATCAAAAATAAATGTGTTGTTTTAGAACAAGCTCTGTCTCTTGATTCCACAAATAAAACATATTTTGGCGAGCCAGCCAGGAGGAGTAATTTCAAGCAAGAAAAGACTACTCCTTTTACCAGAGACAAATCTAGAATTCACTAGAAAGTTTTTTTCGAGAAAAAAAAGTTAGAAAATGGTGCAATTGCAAGATGAAGTGAGCGCATCGCTACTGCGGCTAGAGAAACCTCGTCTTGTCAAAGTTTGCCACTTTATAAAGTGCCCAGAAGAAAGCGGGGCAGGTTTCCTCGCCAAGTCCAGACGAACCCTTATCTGAACGGCAGAGAGAGTCTTGGAGGAGATTGAAGACAGTCAAGAGGAAGATGAAGTTTGCCAGTACTTGAAAGACCTTCTGTCGTTTATTACAGAAGGTAAGCAGGGTGTGACAGAACCAACAATAAAGGAGCTCAATCAGATGAGAGAACTAAGAGAGAAATATCTCCAACTGCAGCAATCTCAAAATGGAGCTCGCAAAGTGTTAGAAGAGGATATGAGAACACTAGAGAATAGGATTAGCATGAGCAACAAAAGTGTGAGAAAAGTGGGAGAAGTGACAGTACCGTTGCCAGCCACTGTGCCAGAAGTAACCCTCCGGTGGGAATTCAGAATCTGTGGACAGATTGGAGAAGTGGGACAGAAAGACAAACTGTCCTACACAAGCCTGGCCCACCAGATTGAACCAGGAATCCGAAAGGGATATTCTGAAGTGGAAATTATTGAGGCAGTGATACAGGCAGTTAGCCCTGGACGTCATCTCAGAGATATGTTTGAGATTAAGAGTGGACTTACTCTCAGCACGTTGAAGACTATCCTGAAGGGACACTATAAGGAAGATAGCTCCTGTGATCTGTCGTATAAGTTGATGAATATCTCTCAAGATCCCAAAGAATCAGCTCAGAATTTCTTATTCAGAGCAATTGAGTTGAAAGAAAAGCTACAGTGGAAGTCGTCACGTGACCAAGAACCTGAAGACCAGTACAGTCCAGCCCTTATTCAATGAAAGTTTCTTTGTTCTATTGAAACTGGACTCCGGAGTGACGCCGTAACGTTTCAGGTAAAACCCTACCTTAATGATATCACTGTCACAGATGAAGTACTGATTGAAAGAGTGAATGAAGCAGCTAATTTGGAGGTGGAAAGACAACAGAAGTTAAAGAAAACTGCTTATGGAAAAGGTCCACAACTAAATGAACTCAACACGGAAGTACACTCCCATGAAAGATAACCCTTGACGATAGCATCAACAGAGTTAAAAGAGATGTGTGCAGTAGAAAGGGGTGAAAATGGCTGGAGACTTAAAGAAAACACCGGCAAATCTTAAAGAGTCTAGCCCAGATCCCTATAAGCAAATTGAAGACCTCAAGGCGGATGTGATTGAAATGAAGGAAATGTTCCTCACAGCCATGGAGACCAGCAGCCAACTACGACCAAGAGAGTTTCCTATGATCCAGACACAAGCAAGACAGAGAGTTTGTAGGGAATGCCGGGAGGTCAATGCGGAAGCCACATGTACTCACTGTTTCCGCTGTGGTCAAACAGGACAATGTCACGGGGATGCCAAGTAAGGACACAGTCGCTGGAAAACCTTGAACAGGCTAATGAGCCGGGACCCCCAGTAGCTCCTTACCACGTGTCCCACTGACCCCAGTACACCCCAGTCACAACTCCGAAACAGCAAAGACACCATCAGCCTACTAACACTTCCAGACAGCAGGGAACGGAGTCCAGTAATGAAGTTCTGAGAACCTCTACTATAAGCACAGTAAACTATTTACCACCACAACAGCAAGCTAAACTGCTAGATCTGTTTGGAAGATGGTGCCTTGTCCGCTGCCGACTTGATGATGTCACCATTGAAGCCTTGTGGGACACTGGGGCACAAGCCAGCATTGTGAATGAAGTTTGGAGAAAACAAGATCTCCCACACACCACCATCCGACCCATCGCAGAACTGCTTGGACCTGGTACTCTGACTGGACTATCAGCTAACCAGACAGAAATACCATTTCTTGGATGGATTGAGGTGAGATTTCAATTGGACTATGAGCCAGCATCAGCAGAGACACGGACAGTCCCAATTTTAGTCTCAAGTGACGCTAAAGTGTCTGATGATCCAATTATTGGGTTCAATGTAATTGAAGAATTAGTTAGTCAAGAAAAGATGGTAACAGGAACATCAGCCAGGGTTATACAGATGATGAGCATTGCATTTTCAGTAACAGCAAAGACAGCTGAAACCATGCTGAAGCTCATGCAGACTCCAGCTGCACATTATGATAAAGGCATTGTGAGAACAGGGCAGAAGCAAATAGTCCTACCCGCAGAACAGATTACCTCTATTCGTGATTACCTCTATTCGTGCTCGTGCCCATGTGGGAGTCATAACCAAAGGCCAAGAGATGCTCTTTGTTCCGTCCGAACTGTGTTCATTACCAGAAGGTTTGGCCATCAGTGAAGTGGTAGTAGCAGTTTGCAAGGGAAGTCCAAAATATGTTTACTGTATATAATAAATGTCCTGGACAAACTCCCACAGGGATTTAAAGTGATAGAGGCTGTTGTCCAGAGGTTATATTAACCCCTTAGTGACCGGGCGGTTTTACACAAATCCGTCCGTTCGTGACCGCAGCTGTTTTTATGTTTCTGCGCTCTTAGTGTTTACGTCAAATTTTCCTCTTACTCGTTTATGTAACCCACACATATTTTACACTGTTTTTCTCGTCACTAAATGGACTTTATAAAGATACCATTTTTTTCATCATTTCATATAATTTACTATAAAAAATATTGTGAAATATGACACAAAAATTGAAAAAACACCACTTTTTCGAACTTTGACCCCCAAAATTTCTTATGTATCAACAACCGTCAAAAATTTTTTATTCCTTAGTAGTTTCTAAATTTAGTACTGAGTTTAGCAATACCCAATGTTTACATATTCCTCGCTTTTTTCCTTATTTTATGCAACAATAAGTGCAAGTAGCACTTTGCCATTTCCAAAGAGTTTATTTTCAAAACTAGTGATAGTGACATTGTAACACTGATATCTGTCACTAATTCCTGAATAACCCTCCACATATACATATTTTTTTAAAGTACACAAATCAAGGTATTAAACTTGGGGTATTTTGACTCTTTCCATGCAAACCATTTTACCACAAATCTATGCCAAAGTTTGAGAAAAAAAAAAATTTTGGTGATTTTTTTTTTTTGAACGCAATTTAAGAATACATGTACTGTGAACTTTAAGGTTTACTGCCAAAAAGCACCCCAAAATATGTTCAGCAACATCTTCTGAGTAAATTGATACCACCCAAGTATAGGTATGTCGGGTCATTTGGGGGCTAAAAGGCCTTATTTGGGGGGTGCGCATTTCAGTTTTCCAACTTGGAATTTTCACATTTCGTCATCATGCACCCATGTCCTATTTGGGACATTTTTGAAGCCGGCCAAAGTAATTTACCCCCATCAAACCATATATTTTTAGAAAGGGCACACCCTAGGGTGCTTCAAAGAGTTGTATTTTAACACTTTCCATGCACTAGCTCTTTGTCAATCTTTCAGGTAGTCACTTTTTGTGTTATTTTTTCACACACATTGTACTTTAGGCATGAATTGTCAAATCCAGTTATGGGTTACTGCCAAAAAACACCCCAAAATATGTTCAGCAACATCTTCTGAGTAAATTGATACCACCCATGTATAGGTATGTCGGGTCATTTGGGGGCTAAAAGGCCTTATTTGGGGGGTGCGCATTTCAGTTTTCCAACTTGGAATTTTCACATTTCGTCATCATGCACCCATGTCCTATTTGGGACATTTTTGAAGCCGGCCAAAGTAATTTACCCCCATCAAACCATATATTTTTAGAAAGGGCACACTCTAGGGTGCTTCAAAGAGTTGTATTTTAACACTTTCCATGCACTAGCTCTTTGTCAATCTTTCAGGTAGTCACTTTTTGTGTTATTTTTTCACACACATTGTACTTTAGGCATGAATTGTCAAATCCAGTTATGGGTTACTGCCAAAAAACACCCCAAAATATGTTCAGCAACATCTTCTGAGTAAATTGATACCACCCATGTATAGGTATGTCGGGTCATTTGGGGGCTAAAAGGCCTTATTTGGGGGGTGCGCATTTCAGTTTTCCAACTTGGAATTTTCACATTTCGTCATCATGCACCCATGTCCTATTTGGGACATTTTTGAAGCCGGCCAAAGTAATTTACCCCCATCAAACCATATATTTTTAGAAAGGGCACACCCTAGGGTGCTTCAAAGAGTTGTATTTTAACACTTTCCATGCACTAGCTCTTTGTCAAACTTTCAGGTAGTCACTTTTTGTGTTATTTTTTCACACACATTGTACTTTAGGCATGAATTGTCAAATCCAGTTATGGGTTACTGCCAAAAAACACCCCAAAATATGTTCAGCAACATCTTCTGAGTAAATTGATACCACCCATGTATAGGTATGTCGGGTCATTTGGGGGCTAAAAGGCCTTATTTGGGGGGTGCGCATTTCAGTTTTCCAACTTGGAATTTTCACATTTCGTCATCATGCACCCATGTCCTATTTGGGACATTTTTGAAGCCGGCCAAAGTAATTTACCCCCATCAAACCATATATTTTTAGAAAGGGCACACCCTAGGGTGCTTCAAAGAGTTGTATTTTAACACTTTCCATGCACTAGCTCTTTGAAAATCTTTCAGGTAGTCACTTTTTGTGTTATTTTTTCACACACATTGTACTTTAGGCATGAATTGTCAAATCCAGTTATGGGTTACTGCCAAAAAACACCCCAAACTATGTTCAGCAACATCTTCTGAGTAAATTGATACCACCCATGTATAGGTATGTCGGGTCATTTGGGGGCTAAAAGGCCTTATTTGGGGGGTGCGCATTTCAGTTTTCCAACTTGGAATTTTCACATTTCGTCATCATGCACCCATGTCCTATTTGGGACATTTTTGAAGCCGGCCAAAGTAATTTACCCCCATCAAACCATATATTTTTAGAAAGGGCACACCCTAGGGTGCTTCAAAGAGTTGTATTTTAACACTTTCCATGCACTAGCTCTTTGTCAAACTTTCAGGTAGTCACTTTTTGTGTTATTTTTTCACACACATTGTACTTTAGGCATGAATTGTCAAATCCAGTTATGGGTTACTGCCAAAAAACACCCCAAAATATGTTCAGCAACATCTTCTGAGTAAATTGATACCACCCATGTATAGGTATGTCGGGTCATTTGGGGGCTAAAAGGCCTTATTTGGGGGGTGCGCATTTCAGTTTTCCAACTTGGAATTTTCACATTTCGTCATCATGCACCCATGTCCTATTTGGGACATTTTTGAAGCCGGCCAAAGTAATTTACCCCCATCAAACCATATATTTTTAGAAAGGGCACACCCTAGGGTGCTTCAAAGAGTTGTATTTTAACACTTTCCATGCACTAGCTCTTTGTCAAACTTTCAGGTAGTCACTTTTTGTGTTATTTTTTCACACACATTGTACTTTAGGCATGAATTGTCAAATCCAGTTATGGGTTACTGCCAAAAAACACCCCAAAATATGTTCAGCAACATCTTCTGAGTAAATTGATACCACCCATATATAGATTTGTTCTGTTGTTTTTGGGGTGCTACGCCAATCTTTGACATGTGCTTGTCAATTTTCTAATTTGACATACAGTATCTTCTTTGCTTATCTTCTTTTTAGGGGCCTTTTTACATACCCCAGTTTTATGAACGTGCATATATTTGGTAAGCTAACACCCCAAAGTATTGTAAATGGAGTGTTTTTATGCTATGGATGCATCCGTTTGCTCCAAACAAATTAGATACTGTTTGGTGGTCATTTTTCATTTTCACACCCACATCAGTTTTGGACTGTGATTTAGGAGACACTGTTGTTTTTTACTGCATGAAAACTCTCCAGGTTGTTTTCTGCAAGGTCTCCTGAGTACACCCATGCCCCCCATGCATAGGTTTGCCAGGATTTTGGGAAGGTTCAAATACAATTTTTATGACTTTGTCATTGGAGTTGAAATTGAGATTATTTCTTCAGCTAGGCCTAGCTTTGGTTTTGGGTCTACCGCATACCCCAGTTTGAATTATTGCCAGAAAATTGTTTATATTTGTTATGTTGACACCCCAAGGTATTGCATATGGAGTGCTTTGATGCCATGGATGCAACGGTTTTAGCCCAAAACATTTGAGAAGGTGTGTGGCGGTAATTTTTCAATTTTCAGATTTTTACGCCCACAGTAGTTTTGGACTGTGATTTAGCAGACACTGTTGTTTGTTACTGCATGAAAACTCTCCAGGTTGTTTTCTGCAAGATCTCCTGAGTACATACCCATGCCCCCAGGCCTAGGTTTGCCAGGATTTTGAAAGTTCAAATACAATTTTTGATATGCTTTTGTCATTAGAGTTGAAATTGAGATTATTTCTTCAGCTAGGCCTATCTTTGGTTTTGGGTCTACCGCATACCCCAGTTTGAATTATTGCCAGAAAATTGTTTATATTTGTTATGTTGACACCCCAAGGTATTGCATATGGAGTGCTTTGATTGCCATGGATGCAACGGTTTTAGCCCAAAACATTTGGCAACAAGGTGTGTGGCGGTAATTTTTTCAAATTTCAGATTTTTACGCCCACAGTAGTTTTGGACTGTGATTTAGGCTAGGGTCAGACGAGCGTAGTGTTCACGTCCGTGATCGCGCCTAAAAGTACGTCCGTGATAGCATGACATAAAGTCCAATGGAGCCCGACACACGAAGTACGTCCGCACTGAACTGCGGACGCACAACGGCCGCGGCCCACGGACGCAAGGCAGGCTAGAACGGCCGCACAAAGTGCGCTGCGTCCGCAACGTCTGCATAGCTTTGTGTGTGAGTGATGGAACGTGGTCAGACGGACTGCATTTATACGTCCTGCATTTTTCACGGACAAAATGGTTTTGCAATTGAATTTATTGTCCCTCCTACATCTGTCAAAAAATAAATGTCAGTGAAAAAACGGACTGTGTGACCACTACTGCGTCTTCCGTACTGACGATGTCCGTACTGCACGGACGTACAGTCCGTAGAAATCACGCTCGTCTGACCCTAGCCTTAGCAGACACTGTTGTTTGTTACTGCATGAAAACTCTCCAGGTTGTTTTCTGCAAGATCTCCTGAGTACACCCATGCCCCCCATGCATAGGTGTGCAAAGATTTTGGCAAAATACAGCACCAATTGTAGAACATAAAAATGTACGAATAAAATGTAAAAGTCTGGTGCCTGTCAAACTGGGGATGCTCTCTAGGGGAGCACAGGCTGTTGTCACTGAAGTGCATGAAACGCAAAATGTTTTCATACCTTCTACGTGACATTGATTGGAGGTAAATGGGGTAGAGCAGATGGGGCTACTGCTCCAGCAGGAGCGAATTGAGGGCTTCTTTATGATGCCCTCAGCATAGTAAGTGCCCAGAATTTCAGAAATTCTGGCACATCTAGCGGGGTCCATTGCTGCCTTGCCAAGTAGGAGTCTGGCTTCGCAGCACAATGCTGATGGGCATACAGATTTGATTGGGCCACGATGTGGCCCAACAAATCATCCCCCATAAACACCTGCAAAAACTGTGTGGCGGTAAATCCTGCAACATCAATATTGATGCCAGGATTTGCCGTGAAAGGAGGGATATCTGGCCTCTGGCGATGAGGCACTACCCACTCCTCAGCTGGAGCTGTGCGTCTCCTGCTGGCAGGTGGTGACCCAGGATCTGCATCAGAAACATCACTAGATACATCAGCCAGCATAGATAATGTATCTAGCGACGCCTCTGAGCAGTTAGCGGGGTCGAAATGAGGGTCTGAGTCTGACGCAGATGCCTCAGATTCTGACGCCAGGATGGCATATGCCTCCTCGGCGCTGTACACCCTCTCAGACATTATATATAATAGATTATAAAATTTTATTAATTATATATATATAAGCGGATTGTTGGTTCTTAGAAGAACCGTTGGGTTTCACAAGAAAATACAAATAAACACCTAAATCTCTCTAAATCCCTCTAAACCTGCCTCAATTCTTCTAAATCTCCCTAAAATCTCTCTAAATCTGCCTCAATTTTTCTAATCTCACTAAATCTCACTAAAATCTCTAACCTGTCAAATCTGATCTCTCTCTCTCGCTCACCAAAACACAAGTGAGGAGAGGGAGGGAGAATCACAAAGGTCAGAGCCAATATTTACAAAATATTGGCCTGACCTGACAAATTAGAAATTTTATTTTGATTTTTTCTAACTTCTGATTGGATGTTGCTAGCCTGCCTCTCTGATGAGGCAGGCTAGGAACATCCCACTCAGCCCCAAGATGACCCTGCCCTTAGAACCCTAACCCTACCCCTGACCCTGCCCTTAGAACCCTAACCATACCCCTAACCCTACCCCTAACCCTACCCCTAACCCTAACCCTACCCCTAACCCTAACCCTACCCCTACCCCTAACCCTAACCCTACCCCTAACCCTACCCCTAACCCTACCCCTACCCCTACCCCTAACCCTACCCCTACCCCTAACCCTACCCCTACCCCTAACCCTACCCCTACCCCTACCCCTAACCCTAACCCTACCCCTACCCCTAACCCTAACCCTACCCCTAACTGTCAGTTTATTTTATTTATTTTTCTTTTTTTACACTTTTTTTACACACTTTTTTTACTTTTTTTTTACTTTTTTTACACTTTTTTTTTCTCTGCTGGGTGCCTTGATCCCTCGAGGCACCCAGCAGAGCACCTGATCACTGAAGTGATCGATTTTGTACTGAGTGCCACGATACCTCGTGGCACTCAGTACTTCCTGCCGCTACCGGAAGTGATCGCTCGGGGGGAGCGATCACGGACGGACCGGCGGCAGGTAAGTATATTACAAGGATGCCTCGATGTCGAGGCATCCTTGTAATATGCTCAGAGCAGCTGGAAGCGATCCGATCGCTTCCAGCGCTCTGTAGAAGTGCCGGGCACCTCTCCGGTGCAACCGGATGTAGATCGCTCCCGGGGAGCGATCACATGGTGCCCCGGCACTTCTAACGGCCATTGCACGGATGCCTGGACTCCCAGGCATCCTGCAATGGCGTTTGAGCTGCTGGAAGCGATCCGATCGCTTCCAGCAGCTCAAAAACGGCAGGACGTACCATGTACGTCAGCGGGTCTAAGAGAGACCCGCTGCAATGACGTACATGGTACGTCCGAGGTCCTTAAGGGGTTAATATGCTGGATAGATTTGTTTAGTTCCAGAAGTGTTTGTACCCATTTGTTTATTAAAGACAGAAATGTATTATTTTAGATTAGAATATTATGTATAGTTAGTGGTTTATTAGTTCTGAGACATCCATTGAATGCAGAGGAAGAGAATCAGCAAGTCCAGAGTAAAACCTGAATTATTTCTGTTTCAGAATGAAAAATCAAAAATAAATGTGTTGTATTAGAACAAGCTCTGTCTCTTGAGTCCACAAATGCAACAAGGGCACACCCCTCACTCCAGTGCTGGTTCATTGTGTTTTGTGTTTTCATTTGCCTCTGACCTGTCTGAAGCGATCATCTGTTATTTGTCTCCTGTGTACCAGACCCTCAGCATACCATTGACCTGCTAGATATCTCCTGTCCATTGACCACGGCTTACCACAGACTACGATCCTGGATCCTCCTCTGGAAACCGTTGTTTACCATAGACTTTGCCAAACCTCCTGCGGTGCCAAGATCCCCTGCGGTGCCAGATCCCCTGCGGTGCGAAGACTCCTGTGGTGCCTAGATCCCCAGCGGTGCAAAGACCCCTGCGGTACTAAGATCCCCTTCGGTGCCAAGACCTCAGCCGTGTCTACAGACCTACCTCCAATGCCCACTGTCCCATCTGTCTCGTGTCTTGTGTGAGTGTTTCCCTCTTGTATCAGTATTCTGTATTTTCCCTGTGTCTTAAGTATCCAGCCACAGTATTCAGCCAGTCCTGTTTTCCTGCATTGCCTGCTCATTATTCCTGCTGTGTTTGTAAATATCAGCAATAAACAGCACCATATCCTGGCTTCCTCCAATATATCACCGCATCCTGGGTTCGCACCCTCGTCATCCCGTGAAAGCTTCATACCCTCCATAGATATTCTTCCACCTAGATACACATCCATTATTAACAGAAAATAAATTAGTAATGGTATAATTTTTGGAATCACATATAATCTAGTATCACCCATCACGTAACACCATTAATTAATATGATTTTCTCAAAACACATTAATAATATTGAAATATACAGCTACAGCACCATCAACATGTAATTCATTATGAAAAAAAATTATGTACATTTGGGAACCGAGACTGTCGATATAGAATTGGGAATGGAGAAATGTACGTAAGAGCCGGGAATTCCCCCACGTCATCGAGAGACAGGAAACCCTGACACGTCATATACACGCAGCAGCCAGGCATTCCTCTACATCGGCGAGAGGCAGGGAACCCGGATACGCCACTATACTGCGACGGCCGGAACTAGAATCTGTGGACCGCATGCCGGACTCAACGTCAGCTGGAAGCAATTAGAAGTGGGATTCTCCACATTACAAGAAGGGAAACGTATGATAGATATATTCACTGACTGATGAAGCCAGGTCGACTGGCGAAACTTGTATCAGGACCCTATTTTAATATGCATTTTATCATTTTTTTGTAGAGATCGTTTGTATACCCGAATACATTTTTTGTTATCTTTTAAAGTACCTGGTCCATGGTTTTTTATGTTTCCTTCACCGAATATACTGGGATCCAGGGACTGCATGCGATCAAAGAAGGTTGGGAGATCACCTTAAGAACCCCACACGCCATTCATCCTCAGAGCCGAGTGAAGAGGCACTGAGTTCTGTAAGTACCCCATAGGGGACTAGCAGGGGCAAGTACCGTTGAGTACTGCACCATTGTGTGTTTTTTCTGGCTTTTGTCTTGTCTCCAGAAACTCCAGGAAACAGTGGACTGCTGAATGAAGGAGTGAAACTTTAAAGACTGTGCATTTTACTCTTGTGACTTCTTGGAATTTTACTCTTGACGTCTTTGAACCTTGGTATTCGGATCACTAATGTAAAATGGGGTCAATCCCTATGTTTATCCTCTCTGGGTCCTCCCCCATCCTCCCCTCTTTTATGTTATGTCATTTGTATTTACACTGATACACCCTGCTGGACCTGTGAGTCCCTATACTGATTTTTTTCTCCTGCACTAATGAACCTGCGAGTTCAACGTTGTTTGATTATTTCATGTCTTTACTTTGAAAACCAATAAACAGATATTTACAAAAAAAAATAAAGACTCTGTGCAGCAGCCTATTAAATGTTTCATATGATTTAAGGAAACTCCAAATTCTGTATCATACATGTTATTAAGAATACCATTGTATATGAGGAATACATATAACTTTGTATATTCTCTGCACCTAAGGGAAAATTCTTCATATCGTTCCAGAATCAATAAGTATCAAGCTTGATATCTTCCAAACAACTGACACTGGAACCACCACACGAGACCTCTTTTTCTTTTTGGAAACAAGAGACACTACAGTCGTACCTAGAACCTGTCTCTCTGGTGATTCTAGGCATGATCGTTTTCCGACATAGAAGACCTGTAGGTCGTTTGGGACATTGTAGCCGAAAATGTCCTTTATTTGCACAGTAAAAGGATAGGCCTTCTCTGAGGCGATGTTGTCTCTCTTTCCCCGATATGCTGGACTGACCTAACTGCATGGGTTCGGGTTCAGCTGGTTCCACCCTAGGAGGTGAAGGGTTGCAAACCATGCGAGGAGTGGAAGAAGTACCTTGGGGAGGTTTGCGGGGTTTGCTACGGCCAAACCTCCTATCACGAATTTGATCATCGAGTGCTATACAATAATCCACCAAATCATCTAGCTGCTTGGGTAGTGACATGGGAGCTAACTCATACATTAGAGTATCAGAGATTCCCTCTAGGAAGGCCATAGTAAGTGCATTGTTAGGCCATTGCAATTCTGCTGCCACAGTTTTGAAATCAATGGCATAATCAGCAACTCTGCGGTTGACCTGTGTGATATGCCATAGTGCCCTGGCAGCACCAGTTGCCCGCCTTGCAGAATCAAAAGTATGCCTGGTGGTCTTTCATGAACTCAACATAATTATTTACAACTGTTTTTTTAAATTCCCATAAAGGAGTCGCCCAAAGCAAAGCTTTTTCTGTTAAGTGGTTAATGACATAACCCACCTTGGCTCTGTCTGTGGGGCACCTCCCTGGATTGAGTTCAAACAGAATATCAATTTGTGTAATTAACCCCGTGCAAGAACCAGATTTCCCATTGAAACATATGGGTGTTTTTAAACTCACTTCAGCAGCAATCAAAGAGGAAACATTTACTGCATGACAGGACACGTTAACCGCAGGAGAAGGGGGTGGTGAGGCTTTGCTGGGCTGATTCATCAGTAAACCCAAAGGCTGAGCAAACTGGTCCATGCGATGGTCCTCCTGTTTCGTGATTATATCACTGAGTTTAGACATCAGCACGGTTAAATCTGTCGGATCCATATATGGCCCTGACGTAATGTCACGTTTGCTATGGCGCTCACCCTTGATCATATAATAAATGGTTTAATAGATATTGAATTAAAACGGGAATATTTTTAACCTTGAAGCCTATGGGGGTAAAACATTTCCCACACCTTGTGGCTCAGAAAAAAAATTTCAAAAATGCTTAAAAGATCCTAAAAAATCTATAAATAAAGAGTCTCTTTACTGCAGAATATAATAATAAACGGTTTATTAGATACTGCATTAAAACTTGAATATTTTAAACATTGAAGCCTATGGGGTTAAACATTGCAGTAAAGAGTCTCTTTATTTATAGATTTTTTAGGATCGTTTAAGCATTTTTAGAAATTTTGTTGAATTTTTTTCGATAATCGATATCCATTTGCTAGTTCATTTTGAATTCGATAGTTAGTCGATATCCAAATCGGTGCACTTTTTTTTTTAAAAAGTTGTTTTTTTCCATTGTTTCCTGTCCCCTAGGGCAGTACCTGGACCCCCATACACCTTTTATGGCCAATATCTTGCATATATGCCCTCTTGGAGGGCACTTTAATTTCGAACTTTTGAGCCCCATAGACTTGCATTGTGTTCGAATTGCGTTCAATTCCGAACTTTTTCAGATGTTCGAGTTCGAATTCGAACCGAACACGGGGGTGTTCGGGCCATCACTAGTGTCTACTGAGCGAAAACAAGTTAACTATGAACAGACAGAGATGATGTGGAAATGTCTTGCAACATGGGTTGACAAAAGAGTGGTCAATAGTACAATCCGATTTGGCATCAGCGGGGGTAGTCATACAGGCAATGTCGGCAACAGAGGGGACACTCAAAGTATAACCCAGCAGGATAGAATAAGACTTCAACGTATTGAGCACCCTGCAGGACAGGCCCACAATTAGAGACAGCGTGATATAACTTATGTATCGGCTTGATACCAGCAAGGTAGATTGGAGGATTGACAGATTCGGTACCCTGCAGGGCAGGCCTACAATCGGAGGTAGCGTGAAGTAACCTGCACATACACTCAGTGTCCACAGAGAGCACTATGAGTATACCAAGGGAGTAAGAGAGAGAAGCATCAGACAATCAGTCCGGGTCAAACACAAGCAGGATCCTCATACAGCAATAAACAGCAATTGGGCAAGAATACACTGAGACATGTGAGTGAACACAGCAGGTGATCTGGGAAAAACTCCACGTCATGGCGATGAGCTGAATCTCGCGCCCTGCATTTAAGGCTGGCGGCTTTGTGTCATCAAGCCAAGCCCCACCCTTCTAGACGCCGGCCGGTCAGCCCAAACTCCTGGCATTTGGCCAGCCAGAGATGCCGCTGGGCGCCCAGACACCCCAGGGAGCACTGCAGGAGCCGAGGATGTGACAATTAGGGATGAGCCGAACACCCCCGTGTTCGGTTCGCATTCTCGAACAATTTCAGAAGTTCGAACTCGAACTCAATGGAGAGGCTGAACCCGATGGACGCATGTCTTTTTTCAGCCTATATAACTATGTAACTATGTAACAAGTCAATGGGACTCAAAAGTTCGATTTTTAGAGTTCCCTCCAAGAGGGCATATATGCAAATTTTTTTCATCCTAAAAAATTATCTCCTTTACAGGCTAACCTCAGACGAAGGTCAGGAGGTTGAGCAACTGGTGGTGCCGTCCTCCTATACTCGGAAGGTGCTTGACTTCTCCCACGCTCATTTACTGGGTGGACACTTGGGGGTGGAGAAAACACAAGAAAGGGTTCTCAGACAGTTCTTCTGGCCAGGGGTATATGAGGAAATTAAGAGGTATTGTGCTTCTTGCCCAGAGTGCCAGTTGTTGTCAGTTAGACCTAAGCTAAGGGCCCCACTCATACCTCTCCCAATAATCGAAGTACCCTTTGAAAGAATAAGAATGGATCTAGTGGGTCCCCTAGAGAAATCCGCCAGGGGTCACCAGTATATCCTGGTGATTGTCGATTACGCCAGCGGATATCCAGAGGCCATTCCACTGCGCAAGGCTAATGCTAAAAATATAGCAAAGAAGTTGGTTCAGGTTTTCTCACGGGTTGGCATACCCAGAGAAATCCTTACAGACCAGGGTACACCTTTTATTTCCCATATTATGAAGGAGTTATGTCAACTGTTTAACATACATGCTGTGAAAACATCAGTATACCACCCCCAGACAGATGGGTTGGTAGAACGCTTCAATCGTACCCTGACGGAAATGTTAAGAAAAGTGGTTAGTAGAGATGGGAGAGATTGGGACCTGCTGCTTCCCTACTTATTCTTTGCTGTAAGAGAGGTTCCGCAAAGCTCCACTGGTTTCTCCCCATTTGAGATTCTGTATGGTCGACACCCCAGGGGTATATTAGATATATTGAGGGAAACCTGGGAAGAGCAGGTGGCCCAAGGCACGAATTTAATTCAACATGTGGAACAAATGAGGGAGCGTATGGCTCAGATTGCTCCGCTTGTTCACGAGCACATGAAACAAGCCCAGGATGCCCAGAAACTTCACTATGACAAAAAGGCAGTAGCAAGAGAGTTCAACAAGGGAGACAGAGTAATGGTGCTGGTTCCCACGACTGAGAGTAAGCAACTAGCTCAGTGGCAGGGACCCTATGAAATTCTGGATAAAGTAAGTCCGGTAAATTATAGGGTTAGTCAGCCTAACCATCGTAAGAAAGAGGCAATACTGCACATAAACCTCCTTAAGCGTTGGAGGGATAGAGAAGCATGTGTGGTCGCTGTGGGTGACCCAATGGTTAGTTGGCAGCCCCCGGAACAACCGGTGAAGATATGTTCTGATCTAACACCAGAGCAGGCAGAGGAGGCTAGAAGCCTGGTGGAGAGGAATGAGTATGTCTTTTCACCGCTGCCAGGCAGAACCCAAGGCATTGCCCATGATATTGAGATGGAACTAGGGGTTACCATAAGGGTTAAGTCTTATAGAATCCCTCAGGCAAAAAGGGAATCCATAAGAGCCGAAATCAAGAAAATGCTTGACCTCGGAGTGATAGAGGAGTCTCAAAGTAACTGGTCCAGTCCGATCGTTCTAGTGCCAAAACCTGATGGATCAATTAGGTTTTGCAATGACTTCAGGAAACTGAATGAGGTCTCTAAGTTTGACACCTATCCCATGCCCCGCATTGATGAGTTGGTGGAGCGACTAGCAAAGGCCAGATTTTTCACGGTTTTAGACCTGACGAAGGGTTACTGGAAGATACCATTAACTAAGCGGGCCAGGGAGAAAACCGCATTCTCCACTCCCGATGGACTATTTCAGTATAGAATAATGCCTTTTGGTCTACATGGTGCTCCAGCCACCTTTCAAAGATTGATGGATAAGTTGTTGAGTCCTCATACAGAGTATGCGGCAGCTTATCTGGATGACGTGGTTATCCATAGTCCCGATTGGGAGACCCATCTAGGGAAGGTACAAGTAGTATTGAATACCTTTAGAGGAGCCGGCCTGACCGTCAACCCAGCTCTAAGTACTATAGGTTTGGCTGAGGCCAAATACTTGGGCTATGTGATCGGCAGGGGAATAGTGAGGCCCCAAACAGTTAAGATAGAAGCCATACAAAGCTGGCCCAGACCACTGAGAAAGAAACAGGTCCGAGCCTTTTTGGGTATTGTAGGCTACTACCGGAGGTTCATTCCTCATTTTGCCACAAAGGCTGCTCCGCTCACAAATCTTACGAAAGCGAGGAGTCCTGACACTGTAAGATGGGACAGCAAGGCTGAGGAGGCCTTTTCTGACCTGCGTGCAGTCCTTTGTACTCAACCTGTTCTCGTGGCACCGGACTTTACCCAAGAGTTCTTCCTTCAGACAGATGCCTCTGAGGTTGGTCTGGGTGCAGTTTTGTCTCAGTATGTTGGTGACGAGGAACATCCAGTTTTGTATCTGAGTCGGAAACTGCTGCCTCGGGAACAACGCTATGCTACGGTAGAAAAAGAGTGCTTAGCGATCAAATGGGCCTTGGAAACGCTCCGCTATTACTTATTGGGCAGGCGCTTCACCCTTATCACTGACCATGCCCCGTTGAAGTGGATGCATACAAATAGGGAGAAGAACTCTAGGATCACTAGGTGGTTTCTGTCCTTGCAGCCATTCAGCTTTGTGGTACGACATAGGGAAGGTCTCCTTCATGGCAATGCCGATGCTCTGTCTCAAGTGCATGGGCTGGCTGACGTGGCCGCTTCACATACCTGTGTTACGCTGGGGAGGGGGATGTGTGACAGAGTATGGGAATCTGTGTATGTTAGCAGGAGGCTGAATGATGCAGTATTTCCTGGTCAGTAAGGGGTTACACCTTCCCTGGCAGCAGCCACAGCTGCAACTCCTTAACAAGCCAATATTGCAGTTCCCAGCACAGAGGAAGGCAGAAAAAGATTGCGTTTGAAAGAGTGAGGTGTGGAATGCACAGAACTCCAGGCTTGCTGGCACGTATGTAAAAAGGGACAGAGTTTTTGTTTATACTGGAGGCAGAATAGCTGCCCCAGTATCCCGTAGTAAGGGGACAAATCTGTTTAGTTAGTCTCCTAAAGGAAGGAGTAGGCCAATTTGTTTGTGTTTAATTTTTTTTGGTAATACAAGTGTACCCGGTGTTTAAAGAGACTTTGTTTTGTGGCGTTCAATAAAAGAGGTACACCTCCAAATCCTGTGCTTCTGAGCGGCCCTACCACATGTATGATAAAAGTATGTGTTCGCTCAAGTAAAAAGCAGAACTTGCTGGCCAGACACCGACATTCGTAGATAGACGTATTCGTCTTTCATAACAGTGCAGTAACAGGCTACACATGTCTCTGCATTACATACTACGAACAGTATCATCTTTTGCCCGCATAAATACCACAACTCATTCATCTGCTGCCACTTGTGATCTGCTGTAATCTGATGTACAGAATAAAACAATTTTGTGGATGGACAAGGTATTTGGGGAGTTCAGCTATTTGTAATGATCATGGATGATTTCTGCCATAAATTATCATATTTTAATATTAACTGATTGACATACCAAAGAAGGACCACTAGGGGCAGTGTGTAGGCTGTTTGCACTGTGTGGCTAGCTGTGATGTCATTAAGCCAGCCTACGTTAGAGAGGTCTTTTCCTATTGGTAGAGAGAGGTTTGTCCACTGGTGACTCCTACTGGATATAAAAGGGATTTGCAGCCAAGAGTTAACTCTTTTTAGTTTGATACCTGAGACTGACCATGTGAAGTTTTCTGCAGCCCTCAGCTTGGGGCTTTGTAAGCATGCTTTAATTTCATTGCTGTATTGTTTAAGTATTGTTGTTTAGTTTAATGTCCTGTGCCATGACTGTGTGTATATGTTAGTTTTTCTGTAGTTACTGTAAAGCAAATGATATAAACTGTGAATATAGATTGCCAAATTAGGCTAGGGTCAGACTGGCGCACTTTAAACGTGCGTTCTGGCGCACTTAATTACTGCCGCACTAGCAGCAAATGGCGGGCAATGACGGCCAATATACGAAGTACGGTCGCACGAAAGTCCGGCTGCGCAACGCAAGTGGCAAACGAACGCATTTTGTCGAGAACGTGAAACCGCTAGTACTGACGTACAGAGTGCGCTGCGTCCGCTAGCGGCGTGTGTGCGTAATTTGGAGATGTCAGACACTGCTAATGTCCGGCCAACATAACGTCCAGATGCAAAACTGTTTTATTGATGATCCGTACAAAATCACGAACGCAAATGCGCATCGTATGACCGCTATCGCGTACTCTGTGAAAAAATGCGTCCATTCGTTCGAACGCACTTTTTCACAGACAACGCGAAAATGCGTTCGTCTGACCCTAGCCTAAATTGTCATTCATATTGCACCGGTTTCTGTGTGTTTTTCTTATATATATATATATATATATATATATATTCGACCATACAAGATATAAATGTTATTGTTGCAACTTAGGGCTTTAATTATTGCATATTAATTCAATAATTAATGATGGATTCAATGCCCAAAACAAAACACTATTTAATAAAGATTGTCCTCGGTGATTGTATCTGCTTTTACAGGCCAGGCATAGAGGTCTCAGCAAGGTATAAATCTATATTACAACAAATGGAGTCAGAATAGGGGTACTCACTTTTGTTGACAGCGGTTTAGACATTAATGGCTGTGTAGAAAAAAGTGCTTAGGTAGCGCTGACATGCAATCAAATGGAAATCGCTAATACACAACCAGGTGGTCCTTGTCGGTCAACCACCACAATATAAAATACAGAAACTGGTGTAGCGATCCCAATGTTCCTTAGCTTAAATTACAGGTCACACTCACAGTCCCAAGTAATAGATCTGTCAAATCTTCTCCTTGAACGGCATGAAACAGAGCCTCCCTGGCTCAAGGTAGTGTGCTTCAGGGCAGGGCTGGATTAAGAGTATCATGGGCCTGGTGCTGAGTATTTCGATGGGCCTTTTTATAGATACTGAGGTAGCAATCGGCCCGCGCTGCTTTCTTGTTTAGAGAGTTGGACGGTGCACTGTGCGTATGTCACGTGTGCTATGCTGCATAGTGTGACTTACAGTGCGCTGGATCACAAGCCTACTGATGGATTAGCATGTGTGGCCCATATATAAGTCAAGCACTACAACTCAACTAGACAAGCTAGTAAGGATGGGCCGGATCACTAAATGAAGCAAACATATATAAAAATGTATTAAACAAATCGCAGTGTGTGTGGCAGGCAGGGCCGGTTCTACTTTTTGTGGGGCCACTATTAAGCTGAAAATAAGCCGGCCACGGGGCGAAGCAGTTGCTTTGCACCGCATCATGGCCGAAGCTGGCTATTTCCAACTCTGGGCGCTCAGCCATGCAGACCTGAGGTGCATTCAGTTCCTCAGCCGCTGCAAGTGCTAAATTAGCAACTTGGCACTGAACGCTGTGCTGCAGTTCAGCCCTCAGCACTGCTAACTTAGCACTTGCGGCTCAGTAGAGAGGTGCTGCAGAGTAGCTGAGTGTTACGTGGGAAAGATGGCCACCTCCACCGAGCAAATAATCCAATAAGGAAATGTTCAGTGGACAGCTTTGAAGGTTTGGTGGAGCAAGACACCAAATATTTATTGGAACACGTTAAATATTAACACTAAATGGGTAATAAAATGGACAACAGCGGATATTGCAGAAACAACACCTTTCATTAAGCAATCCTATGGCCGTTTGCTTCACTATTCACAGCCAAAATGTTCAGTGAGACGGCTGCAGCAAACTGAACTGCAGCAATGTAGCAATTTAGCAGCTGCTGAGGAACTGAACGGGCCTCTGTATACACTGAGTGTGTCTCGATGCAGCAACTCCGCCTACAGGCGCTTTGCGGTCGGGGTATTTCTGGCATTATTTTGCTTTTTTATCAGAAAACATTACCACTGCACTCCCTGCACACACCGGTCAGTGGAGCCTGCACAGACTCACAGTCTGACAGGAGCCGGAGCAGTTCATATGGGCAATGATGGTGAACCTTGGCACCCCAGATGTTTTGAAACTACATGTTCCATGATGCTCTGGCAGCTTTAAGGCTCACTAGGCATCATGGAACATGCAGTTCTAAAACATCTGGGCTGCCGTGGTTCACCATCACTGATATAGGGGATGGGCCAAACCACAGAGGGAGAGGGCAGCTCTGTAGACGACATGTTTGTGAGGAGGAGGAAAACACAGGGATCTGGCCCTTTAAATTTCGGGGGCCTGTATGTGATAACCACTGATACTCCACCCTGCATGTGTAATACCCAGTGGTAATATATACAGTTGTGTTCAAAATTATTCAACCCCCACTGAAATTGAGTGTTTTGGCCAGTTTGACATTGATTTTGATCATTCAATCATATTGCTTACAATTAAATCAAAGAGGCACGTGTAGGTCAGACAAATATAACATAACATTTATAATGAAATAACCACAAATGTCTTTTCTGTGCTCACATCATTATCAGTTTTATTCAACCCCCAAGTGACATTCAATCTTAGTACAACATCCTTTTACAGTTATAACAGCTTTTAAACGTGAAGCATAGCTTGACACAAGTGTCTTGCAGCGACCTACGGGTATCTTCGCCCATTCGTCATGGGCAAAAGCCTCCAGTTCAGTCACATTCTTAGGCTTGCGCACTGCAACTGCTTTCTTTAAGTCCCACCAGAAGTTCTCAATCGGATTTAAGTCAGGTGACTGCGATGGCCACTCCAAAATGTTCCAGCCTTTAATCTGCAACCATGCTCTAGTGGACTTGGAGGTATGCTTGGGATCATTGTCCTGTTGAAAGGTCCAATGTCTCCTAAGCCTCAGTTCCAATATCTCTTGGTACTGAAGAGAATTCATGGTACCTTGCACACGCTGAAGCTTCCCTGTACCTGCAGAAGCAAAACAGCCCCAAAGCATGATTGACCCCCCGCCATGCTTCACAGTAGGCAAGGTGTTCTTTTCTTCATAGGCCTTGTTCTTCCTCCTCCAAACATAGCATTGATCCATGGGCCCAAACAGTTCTAGTTTTGTTTCATCAGTCCACAGAACACTATCCCAAAACTTCTGTGGTTTGTCCACATGACTTTTGGCATACTGCAGTTGACTCTTCTTATTCTTTGGAGACAGCAAGGGGGTGCGCCTGGGAGTTCTGGCATGGAGGCCTTCATTACGCAGTGTGCGCCGTATTGTCTGAGCTGAAACTTCAGTACCCACATCTGACAAATCTTTTCTCAGTTCCTCAGCAGTCCCACGGGGACTTTTCTCCACTCTACGCTTCAGGTAGCGCACAGCAGTCGAAGTCAGCATCTTCTTTCTGCCACGACCAGGTAGCGTTTCAACAGTGCCCTTTGCCTTGAATTTGCGAATGATGCTTCCTATGGTCTCTCTTGGTATGTTTAACATCTTTGCAATCTTCTTATAGCTATTGCCCTTCCTGTGAAGAGTAATCATCTCTTCTATTGTCTTCCTGGACCATTCTCTTGACTTCACCATGTTTGTAACCACACCAGTAAATGTCTAGAAGGAGCTGAGTATCACAGTCATTTTAAAGCTGCCTAATTGGTGCTTATTATGCTTTATTGCTGCTCCATGACATCCACAGGTGTTTTCAATACCTGATTGAAAACACTTGAATGAACCTCTGTTCTTCAGAGTGGTAGTCTTTAAGGGGTTGAATAATTGTGTCAATGAAGAATTCACAAAAAGAAACATTTACTACTGTATTACAAAACCAATTGATGTCATTTTAGTTGCATATGGTTCTTTAAAAAGTCCTTGTAGGATTTCATTCTGAATACAATTACAAATGTACACTAAATTCCCTAAAACCCTTTACAGCATTGGGGGTTGAATAATTTTGAACACAACTGTATATATATCACATACAAATTAATAAAAATAAGTATTTTTGAATGTATTGCTGTGATGCTGATAGGATTTATCTATGTGTTTTTTTTTTTTTGTTTTTTTTTTATATTTCAAAGTTTTTATTTTGAAAAAGAGTCAGTTTAACAGACAAAGCATGGAATGGCCTCGCAGGGCCATGAAATGTCATCAGAGAAACATATCAGAATAAAACAAAGAAGTCATCTGAGGAAAATCACATTTTAGCAAACATCCCCTAAGAGGGGGTCTCATCAAGGGTAGACAACAAACAAAGCATGGAACGGCCTCGTAGGGCCATGTAATGTCATCAGAGAAACACATCAGTATACAATAAAGAAGTCATCTGAGGAAAATCACAGTTCAGCAAACATCCCCTAAGAGGGGGGTCTCATCGAGGGTAAACAACAAACAAAGCATGGAATGGCCTCGCAGGGCCATGTAATATCAGAGAAACACATCAGTAGAAAACAAAAAAGTCATCTGAGGGAAATCACATTTTAGCAAACATCCCCTAAGAGGGGGGTCTCATCTAGGGCTGGGTCAGCAAATAATCTACTCAAAAAAAAAAAATTATAATAATTAACGAGAAGGAAGAGGGGGGGGATGGGGATATGGCAGAGGCCAGAGTTGTGCCTGCCCTGGCAAGTACCCGAGCGGTCTGAAAGACCTCCGGGAGGCCAAGGGGGTAAAATGGCACCTGGCCCGGGCACTCAGGGGCAAACCGGGCACCAGGCCACGTTTGCATCCCCGAGTTATCCCGGAGTAGCCAAATTAAGAAAAAAAAAAAAAAAAAACACACCAAAACAAAAGCAACAAAAATGTCCGCATATTAATAGGGAAAATCAAAAGTATGCATCAGCCCTAAGAAAGGGAAAGGGGGGTGGGAGAGTCTCAGAAAAAACACTGCTTAACTGTCCGCAGCCCCGAACATCCAAAACACAGCAAGGGAATAATAAAAAAAAAAAAAAAATCTCTACCAGGTAGCGACGGGGGCCAAACACAAAAACACGAAGAGGAATAAAGCCGGCAGAAACGGAACTGTCTCTGTGGGTCGTTCATCCAGTGTCTCGGAACTGTAAAAGCCAGCACTCAGGCAGTACACTGCAGGTTATGCCAGAGTGTCCGGCTACGGCAAATCTTTTGTCGAAAGGATGAACTCCACACAACGCCAAGGCCTGTGTCATCCCAACTTCACAGGCACGGAGCAGAGTCGGCCACTGCGCCGAGGGACGCAGCCGTGCCATCTTAGGGATCGAGGGAGAGCGGTCTTCCACCACAGGCCCCTTACAGGGATCAGCAGTCTTCAACCCCACAAGGTCCGCCACCCCTCGGAACTCCTGAGTCTCCGGGTCACCAACGTCACAGGGGGTCAGGGTCACCCCCGGCAGCCGAGATCGTGGGACCAGCTTCCCAGGTGGTTCACCTCCCCCGGCACTACTCCCCAACGCAGCCGCGGGGGGCGAGCAGGCCGCCATGCTTCCCGAGCTCGAGTCGACCTCCGGCCTCTCCATCCCCGGTAACACCATCTCCCGGGTACCTCGCAATACTGCCATCATCTGGCGCCAGAAGCCCCTGGTGAGCGGGGCATCGGCATCCTCTGCTTCCAAAATTTTCAGGCAGGCGTCAAGGCCATAAGCCAAAGCACCCTCACCTCCCAGGTGGGGGGGCCCGGCTCCCCGCCGGTCCGACCTCCCCATCCGCCGAACAGTCATCTGAATCAGCCAAGAGACGTGGACCCACCGTCTCCACAGCCCTCTGCATAGTTGTAGTCCGGGGTGGGATCGTACGGCCGGCAAGGCCGGAATCTGGAGCCTGGTTATAGGCCGCAAGATGGCCGCCGTCACCACGAGGCAGAAACCCTCAAAAAAGTCTCTGGTCCGGAGGGGGGGACCAAGCGGGCTCCGGAATGCACAGCACCGACGGCCAGCTACTCACGGATCAAACGGGAGATAATCACTGCAGAAATAGACGGCTATAGGTCCGTTTTCAGAGAGGACATGTGGAGCTCCACCGAAACATGTCCTCTCCTGCGAGCAGCCGGCCACGCCCCCTATCTATGTGTTTTTTTTAAAAAAAAGACAGCTCTCTGAAATGCTTATCCCTTATAAACAAAAAATCTGTCAATTTATACCTGTAACGTTCCCACGTTCCAACCCTGTCTCCCTGCCCTCTGTATTCCTTATGTTTTGGTTCCTATGTGTTTCCCTGTGCTGCTTTCCCTGAGATGCAGCTCAGGGGTTAAGTTGTCTGCTAGTTTCAGTTGCTCGTTGAGCTTCTGCTGGTGATATGGGCTGATTACTCCCCTATATAAAGCCATGGGCCCATATCATCAGGCTCTTGCATCTGGTTCACTTCTAGTTCTGTTCCTGAGAGCTCCCTGCTATTCTAAGTTCTAGTTCGTGTTTAATGTTTACCTTATTTCTTTGGTTTCTCTGTCTACTGTTTCTTTAGTTAGCCTAGGTTCCAGTTAATGTCCAGTGTTTTTCATGTTATCAGTTTCAGTGTTACTCCTTTGTCTGAGTTTCATGTTCTGATTGATTTCCTGGTATTGACCCTCTGGCCTGGCTGACGGATTTTCTCTGGTGCTGTATCCACGCTTTGGCTTAAGGTAAATGTTTTGGTTTTGACTCCTGGCTTATTCTCTGACGACTCTTCTGGACATAGAAACATAGAAAATGTCGGCAGATAAGAACCTTTCGGCCCATCTAGTCTGCCCAATTACATGGATACTTTACCTGGATTTATCTTGTTTAGGATAACCTTATGCCTATCCCATGCCTGCTTAAATTCAATCACTGTTTTGGCCTCTACCACTTCAACTGGAAGGCTGTTCCATGTATCCACCACCCTCTCAGTAAAATAATGCTTCCTGATGTTAATTCTAAACCTTTGCCCCTCTAAGACTATGTCCTCTTGTTTTGCTACTTTGTTTCCTTTTAAATATACTCCCTTCCTCTACATTGTGGATTCCCTTTACGTATTTAAATGTTTCTATCATATCTCCTCTGTCTCGTCTTTTTTCCAAGCTGTACATGTTAAGATCATTAAGCCTTTCCTGGTAACTTTTCTCCTTCAAGCCGTTCACCATTTTAGTAGCCCTTCTCTGAACTCTCTCTAAGATGTCTATATCCTTCTGGAGATACGGTCTCCAGTACTGCACACAGTACTCCAAGTGAGGTCTCACCAGTGCTCTGTACAGTGGAATGAACACTTCCCTTTTCCTACTGCTAATACCTCTCCCTACACAACCAAGCATTCTGCTAGCATTTCCTGCTGCTCTATTACATTGACTATTTACCCTTAGATCCTCTGCAATAATAACCCCTAAATCCCTTTCCTCAGATGTTGAGGTTAGGACTGCATCAAATATTCTATATTCAGCCCTTGGGTTTTTACGTCCCAGGTGCATTATCTTGCACTTATCCACATTAAAACTCAATTGCCACAGCTCCGACCATTTTTTTAGTTTACCTAAATCATTTGTCATTTGGCTGATCCCTCCAGGAACGTCAACCCTGTTGCAAATCTTTGTGTCATCAGAAAAAAGACATACTTTACCATTAATACCTTCTGCAATATCACTAATAAAAATATTAAAGAGAATGAGTCCAAGTACTGACCCCTGAGGTACCCCACTGGTAACAAGACCTTGAGCCGAATAAACTCCATTTACCACAACACTCTGTTGCCTGTCACTCAGCCACTGCCTAATCCATTCAATAATATTGGAATCCAAGCTCAAAGACTGCAATTTATTGATAAGCCTTCTATGCGGAACAGTATCAAAAGCCTTACTGAAATCTAAATAAGCAATGTCTACTGCACCATCTTTGTCTATTATTTTTGTTACCCAATCAAAAAAATCAATAAGATTAGTTTGGCATGATCTCCCTGAGGTAAACCCATGTTGTTTCTGATCCTGTAATCTATGTGTTTTTAGATGTTCAACAATCCTTTCCTTTAACATGGTTTCCATTAATTTCCCCGCTACTGACGTAAGGCCTATAGTTCCCCGATTCCTCCCTACTACCCTTCTTGGAAATGGGCACAACATTTGCTAATTTCCAGTCTTCTGGGACGACTCCCGTTAACAGATTTATTTAACCAATCCTTGTTACCGGTTTTGCTATTACACCACTGAGCTCTTTTAATAATTTAGGGTGGATCCCATCAGGCCCCATTGACTTATTTGTCTTTACTTTAGACAGCTGCTGTAGAACCTCCTCCTCTGTAAACTCATATGTAAATGTCTCTTTAGTGTTTCCTCCTAACTGAGGTCCCTTTCCTTCCTTTTCTTCTGCAAAGACTGAACAAAAATATTCATTGAGGCAGTCAGCGAGACATTTATCCTCTTCTACATACCTTCCTTTTTGTTTTTAATCTAACTAATCCTTGTTTTACTTTTCTTTTCTCGTTTATGTATCTAAAAAATGTTTTGTCCCCCTTTTTTACTAAATGAGCTATTTTCTCTTCTGCTTGTGCTTTGGAAGCTCTTATAAATTGCTTTGCCTCTTTCTGCCTAATCTTCTAGGTTTGCCTATCTTCTTCACTCTGAGTTTTTTTATTATTATTGAATGCTATCTTTTTGTTCTTCACTATTTTGGCCACTTTTGCAGAGTACCACAGTGGTTTCTTCCTTTTTTGTTTTTGCTAACAAGCCGAATGCAATTGCCTGTGGCCTTCAATAATGCCTCCTTTAAATAATCCCATTTCTCCTAGACTCCCTTTAAACTCCTCCAGTCTGATAATGAATCATTCACACAAAATCTCTTTAGAAAAATCTTTTTTTAAAGTCTAAAACTTTTGTTTTTGTGTGGTGCGGCTCCATCCCTGTTCTTATATTAAACCACACTGACTGTTGATCACTAGATCCCAAATTTTCACCTACAACAACGTCTGATACCAAACCTCCATTTGTGAGTATTAAATCCAATATGGCCTCTTTACGGGTCGGCTCCTCAACTACTTGTGTTAGAGATAATCCCAGTAGGGAGTTTAGAATATTTGTACTTCTGGTGCACCCAGCTATTTTGGTTTTTCAGTTGACGTCAGGAAGCTTAAAGTCTCCCATGATAATAACTTCGCCCTTCATTGTCATTTTGGCTATTTCCTCAAACAGCTCTTCAACTTGTCCAGGGGGTCTATAGATCACACCTACACAAGCTACTGTAGGATTGGCAAATGTTTGACATCCCTAGCTGTACTGTGTATATTGATTTATTGAGTTTTGTGTCCCTGCTGACCAGGGGTTTTGTAATGAAGTCCTTCCCTGCAAGTTGTGAAGTATTACTGCATCAGTTTTTCTGTTCTCCCCAGGACTCTACACGGCTACTAGGTAACCCCTTTTCCATTACAGCAGATCTGGCCACTCTAAGGTCCGGTTTATCAGCATAGGGCTTCTTTCGGTATAGCCGTGCAGAGGTCCCCAGTGTCTCATGTGGTTAATTTGCGTATCTAAGGTTATTGTGTCCTGCATCTCTGCATATAGGGGCTTTAACTCGTGCCAGGGCCCTACTTGGTGCATGCTGGGTACCGCCATTGCGGCTGAATGTGACATAATGCAAGAGCCAACCATAAAGCCTGCAGAGTTGCGTAAAGTGTTTGAATCCATGCTGCACCTGTTTGGTGAATTTATGTCAAAATGGAAGGGGTTAATGGACACTATTTTTCTCCCTTCTGATGTTCAAGCTGTTCAAGTAAACGGGGTATGTGGTCCGCTTTCCCCTGAGGAGATGAATAGAAGGTGAACTGACAAGCTCTGTTTTTATTGTGCCAGTTCATCTAATTTCATGGTGCCCGCTTAAGCCAGTGCGCGCCGAGGCTGGCAAGACGCCAGTGCGCGCCAGGGCTGGCAAGACGCCAGTGCGCGCCAGGGCTGGCAAGACGCCAGTGCGCGCCAGGGCTGGCAAGATGCCAGTGCGTGCCAGGGCTGGCAAGATGCCAGTGCGTGCCAGGGCTGGCAAAGTGCCCACTGTGCCCACGACCCACAGTCGGGTCACCAAGGCCAGTTCCCGTTATGAATCCAAGGTAATCAGACCCCCTGTACCGTCCAGGTTTAGGAGAGCCCTTCCTAGGGTAACCAGACCTGTGGAGAGGGCAACTGATGTTAATGACCTTGCTGAATATTCTGACTATGGGTCAGATGGTGCCAGGCCCCGTACTGGGTCAGATGGCATCAGACCCCGCCATGTATCCAAGGTCAGACCCCCTTTACCGTCCAGGCCTAGGAGAGCCCTTCCAGGGGTAACCAGGTCTGTGGAGGGGGCAACTGACATCTCAGACCCAGCTGAGTTTTCCCCTTCTGATCCCGAGGAACAAATGGAGTTTGACTCCTTCTCGGCCAGGGAGTCAGAGGATGAAGCCATGAAGGTTGTTCCCATTAATGCCTCTCATATGTGGCCTCGCCAAATGGCCAGACACCCTAATGGTGGTCCAGGGCGTAAGATTGTTACAGGCTGTATTACCTGCGGTACTGTGCGCTTATCTGCATCACCCACTGCACTCAGTGCCAGGCGGCGAGGCCGCAATTATGGGGTCTGGCGGTGGGGTCACAACCAAGGAGTTTGGTGGGGAAACCGCAATCATGGAGTCTAGCGGGGAAACTGCAATGTCTTTGTCTAATGGTAAAATCACATTGCCTTTGTCTGACAGTGAAACTGTCACATCTGTTGTTGGCTACGTGCCTGTCACATCTGTTGTTGGCTACGTGCCACCCACGTCTGTTGTTGGCTACGTGCCACCCACGTCTGTTGTTGGCTACGTGCCACCCACGTCTGTTGTTGGCTACGTGCCACCCACGTCTGTTGTTGGCTACGTGCCACCCACGATATTTAATCCTGGCGTGGTGCTAGCGATGCCTAAACCTGGCGCGGTGCCAGTCGTGATGCCTAAACCTGGCGCAGTGCCAGTCGTGATGCTTAAACCTGGCGCGGTGCCAGTCCCAAGCTGTGTGTCAGCGGTTCCAGAAACCCTGTCAAGCTGTGTGTCAGCGGTTCCAGAAACCCTGTCAAGCTGTGTGTCAGCGGTAACAGAGCCTCATTGCACTCCCACTGTGCCCATGTCCCACAGTGGTTCCACCAGTGTCTTGTCCTGTGGTAGGGTTACCCCTCTTAAGTCCCACTCTAAGAGGAGACGAAAGAGGGTAAAAAACCCCAGTCCAGTTGGGTCTGTGGATGCCACTCTCCGCCCAGGGTCTGAGGATGATAAGGCCATACTCCTGGCTTGCCTTGCAGAGTCTCAGCAATCGGAGTCTGGTTGGTAAAATGTTTCCAAAAGGGAGAAATGTTCCTAATGGTTTTGTGAGGACTCCTTCTGGGTTACTGGTCCAGGAGGCACACTGGGTTGTGCTCCAGCGATTCCCTAATCTCATGGGGAATTTTGCTAAAGATTCAGACGACTCAGAGGACTGAGTGTGCTTGTTTTTTGGATTTTTGTAGGTGCCCTGAGGTCACCTTTTTTGGAGGGGGCTACTGTAACGTTTGCACGTTCCAACCCTGTCTCCCTGCCTTCTGTATTCCTTATGTTTTGATTCCTATGTGTTTCCCTGTGCTACTTTCCCTGAGATGCAGCTCAGGGGTTAAGTTGTCTGCTATTTTCAGTTGCTCGTTGAGATTCTGCTGGTGATATGGGCTGATTACTCCCCTATATAAAGCCATGGGGCCATATCATCAGGCTCTTGCATCTGGTTCACTTCAGCTTCTAGTTCTGTTCCTGAGAGATCCCTGCTATTCTGTCTAAGTTCTAGTTCTAGTTCGGTTTTAATGTTTACCTTATTTCTTTGGTTTCTCTGTCTACTGTTTCTTTAGTTAGCCTAGGTTCCAGTCCATGTCCAGTGTTTTTCATGTTATCAGTTTCAGTGTTTCTCCTTTGTCTGAGTTTCATGTTCTGATTGATTTCCTGGTATTGACCCTCTGGCCTGGCTGACGGATTTTCTGTGGTGCTGTATCCCCACTTTGGTTTAAGGTAAACGTTTTGGTTTTGACTCCTGGCTTATTCTCTGACGACTCTTCTGGACATCCCTAGCTGTACTGTGTATACTGATTTATTGAGTTGTGTGTCCCTGCTGACCAGGGGTTTTGTATTGAAGTCCTTCCCTGCAAGTTGTGGAGTATTACTCCTTCAGTTATTCTGTGTTCTCCCCAGGACTCTGCACGGCTACTAGGTAACCCCTTTTCCATTACAGCAGATCCGGCCACTCTAAGGTCCGGTCTATCAGCATAGGGCTTCTTTCGGTATAGCCGTGCAGAGGTCCCCAGTGTCTCCTGTGGTTAATTCACATATCTAAAGTTATTGTGTCCTGCATCTCTGCATATAGGGGCTTTTAGTCCTACCAGGGCCCTACTTGGCGCATGCCGGGTACCGGCATTGTGGCTGAATGTGACAATACCCAAAAGTTATCCCCTTCCACCCCACCAGTCCCTTTTGCACTCACCCTCCAAAACAGAATTTTCTCCATTTCTCAGATCAATACCTCCAAATACCCTCCACTTTCTTCCCTCCCACCATCAGCCCCATTCTGCCACCTTACCCAATGTAAATGGACAGTATTTTTACCTGTCCCATGGGACCACTAACATGCAGGATGTGCAGAGTAGAGTGTTGGCTGGGGAACACTGGGAACCTCCCTTATGTTCCTCTTCCATCGAGGACCCAGCACAGGAGAGATGGCTGCCCGTATAATGCCTGCTTCACCCTGGATAAGGTTAACATGATTTTGCCTTGCCTGTCTCAGTAAACAGAGGCAACACAATTTAAACTAGTGGGCAACACACTTTTTGTGTTAATACCAAGGACAGAGTGCCAGTGCTGCAGAGAGGGAAGGGGTGGAGCCAGCACTCAGCACAGTGTGCCTGCAAGTGTGACAGCATGGGCGGGTGCAGTGCACTCATTGCACGTGCTACAAGCTGGCTATGGTGGTAGGTCTGCCTGCTGGCCAGCGGCTCATCTTCAGAAAGGGGCCTGGAACGGCTGCTCCATCCGCCCCTACATTAATCCGGCCCTGCTTCTGGGTAAATGACTGGCCACCCAAATTCCCCTCTGATCCTAAGATCTTTGAGTCATGAAACAGAGCCTCCCTGGCTCGAGGTAGTGTGCTTCTGGGTAATTGACTGGCCACCCAAATGCCCCACCGATCTTGAGATCCTTGAGTCCTTAAATATAGAAGGTGGGAACCATAGTGCAGACTGGAATTATATTGGAGACATAACATACGTGGAATGTACTCACAAAGTATGGGACCTGACCCAGGTCTACAGGAAGTGTGCCCAGAAGTTGTTTAAAAAGGTACAAAACCCCAAAAAAAACAACTGGACTGATGACTGAAGCAGGAGTAAAAACAATAAAATACTTTAATAAAACATATAAAACAATAAAGAAATGGCCAGAACGCGTTTCACCGGTTAAAAATATATCAGTGACTTCCTCAGCTGGCTGCTAGAGTCAAATGACCATTTTTCTTCTTATATACCTTTTACCTCCTAACTGCTAACCAATCCCAAACTTCCTATTTAATGAAGCTTTATTGTGTCCATTCAGATCATTGCTTGCATCATCTGCCCCAATAGGAATCTACCATCATCCTTTGTGCTTCCCATGTCTTTACGACGCAGAAGCAAATGTATACATTTAACGTTTAATTAGCACACTTGGATTTACCAGGTCATATTTCTTAATTTCTCTTTTTGGTTTTTTTTTCTGCTGTTTTTTTTTTTTTTTCTGTTGTGCTTTTTGGTTGTTTTTTTTCCCTGGGTGGCTGGTGGCTTGTTAATTGGGGGCGTGTAGCCTGTCAGGTGATTTCACTTGTATGGCTACATAATCTCAATGGCAACTCACTGAGCTTGCTCACAAGGGTTTGAGGTGGTCTACTTTTAAGTGGGCTATTTTCAAGTGGAGTTAAAAACAGGAGTTTAAATAACAGGTATCAATTGTTGTTTATATATTTGTTGTCTTGTTTTGGGTATGAGTGTTAGCAAGCTTGAAGGTTTGACCCAGTGCCACATCCTGCTGCATGTATGCATGTCTGGAGGAATCCTTCCAGGGTCCATATCTCTGTAGCAAGTGTGAACGTGTAGCTCTTCTGGAAGCTCGTATTGGAGATCTGGAAGGGCAAATCGTAACGCTGAGGCAGATTGACAATCTTGAAAGGAGCCTGCTTCTCACGGAGCAAAGTATAGTTGAGGAATCTAGGGGTGTGGGAGGAGTGGAGTTAACCGGGGAACAGGTTGGTAGCTGGGTGTCAGTGACACGTGGTAGCAGGGGGAGGGAAGAGGAAAAGGTTGGCTAGTCCTGATCTTGCGCACACCAACAGATTTTCCCCCTTGAGCGAAGATGTTGGGTGCAGCAGCTCAGGTGTAGCAGTACTGGAGGCTGCTCCCTCTAACAGCCGGGGGATCAGCCCACCAAGTAAGGGAGGGATAAAGAGGGCAAGTAAGCCTAGACAGGTTGGTGGTGTAGGGGACTCTATTATTAAGAGAGTAGACAGGGTAATCTGTCGCGCTGATCGCCTTAACCGGACAGTTTGCTGTCTGCCGGGTGCCCGTGTTAGGCATGTGGTTGACAGAGTTGATAGAGATTATTGGGAGGGCTGGAGATGACCCAGCTGTCATGGTCCATTTTGGTACCAATGACAAAGTAAGCGGAAGATGGAAGGACCTGAAGAATGATTTCAGGGAATTAGGAAGTAAACTGAAGAAGAGGTCCTCCAAGGTAGTATTTTCTGAGATCCTACCTGTGCCACGTGCTACAGTGGAAAGGCAGCGGGAGATTAGGGAGGTCAATGCGTGGCTTAAAGCTTGGTGCAGGAAGGAGGGCTTTGGGTTTTTAGAGCACTGGGCTCATTTTGCACTGGGGTACAATCTGTATAGTTGTGATAGATTGCACCTGAATGGAAGAGGGTCTGCTGTGCTAGGGGAGAGGATGGTTAAAAGGTTGGAGGAGACTTTAAACTAGTGGAAGGGGGGGAGGATACAGTATCTTACAAAATGGAGACAGAGCAGATAGCGGAAGGGTTTCAGTTCAGACTAAGGGGGTGGAGTCGGGGGGTGGGTAATGTCAGAACAGTGGAGGCATGTAATGTAAAGTCGCATTCAGCATGTGTGGGTAGAGATAACATTAAATGTATGCTTGCTAATGCAAGGAGCCTTAATAACAAGATGGGGGAACTAGAGGTAATAGCATACACTAAGCAATACGACATTATAGGAATAATAGAAACATGGTGGGACGAAACGCATGACTGGGCTGTAAACTTAAATGGTTATACATTGTTTAGAAAGGATAGGAAACATAAGAAAGGGGGTGGAGTGTGTTTATATGTAAATCAGGATTTAAAGCCTAATATTACACAACTGGAAAGCGATGAGGGAAATGTGGAATCCTTATGGGTAAATATTTCGTTGGGGAATAAACAGGGAAGTCAATTATTGGTTGGCATATGCTATAAACCACCTAATATAGATAATGATGAGGAAGAACAACTGTTAGAGCAAATTAGGAAGGCTGCACATCATGTAGCACTTTAATTATTGGAGATTTTAATTACCCGGACATTAATTGGGATAGTGGGACTAGTAATTCAGCAAAGGGAATCCGGTTCCTGAACATTTTAAATGATACCTTCATGTCACAACTGGTAGAAACACCAACTAGAGAGGATAACTGTCTGGACCTGGTTATAACAAATAATGTGGATCTTTTCTCAAATATTAATGTAAAAGAACAGTTGGGAAACAGCGACCATAACATGGTGACTTTTGAAATAAACTCAAAAAAAACACATTCATAAGGGGCATGCTAAAATTATAATTTTTTAAAAAGGCCAACTTTATTAAAATAAAGGAAGCTCTCAATGTCATTGACTGGCAGAAACTCTTTCACGCGAAAAACAAGGAGGATAAGTGGAATATCTTTAAACTAACACTAGAAAAGTACACGTCAAAATATATTCCACTGGTTAATAAATATAAAAGAAACAGACTGAAACCAATGTGGCTTAGTAGGAAGGTAACTAAGGAAATGAAAAATAAAAAGAAGGCATTTAAAGCTTTTAAATTTGATAAATCTGAGGCATCCTATAAAGCATATAGGGCAGCCAATAAAGCATGTAAAAATGTGATTAGATGGGCTAAACTAGAAAATGAAAAAGAAATAGCCAAAGAGAGCAAGACCAACCCTAAAAGATTCTTTAGGTACATAAATTCTAAAAAAACCCAAGAGTGAAAATGTAGGTTCACTAAAATCTGAGTCAGGGTTATTGTTAACTGAAGATCAGGATAAGGCAGAAATTTTAAATGATTATTTTTCTTCAGTATTTATCAAAGAGAAACCTATAACAGGAGACATGAAATTCATTAATAAAAAGTTACTAATACAAAGTGACTGGTTGACTCAGGACAAGGTTTTACACAAATTAAACAATGTGAATGTGAATAAAGCCCCAGGGCCAGATGGAATTCACCCGCGAGTACTAAGAGAGCTATGTGTTGAAATATGTAAACCTCTGTTCTTAATCTTTCAAGATTCTTTTCTTTCAGGAATAGTACCAGAGGATTGGAGAAAAGCTGACGTGGTCCCTATATTTAAGAAAGGTTTAAAATTTGTGCCTGGGAATTATAGACCTGTGAGCTTAACATCTGTGGCTGGGAAAGTATTTGAGGGGTTACTAAGGGATAGTATTCAGGAATTTATTGGGAGGTATAATGTAATTGGCAAAAATCAGCATGGTTTCATGAAACACAGATCATGTCAGACTAACCTAATTACGTTCTATGAGGAAGTAAGTAGAAGTATAGATCAGGGGGTCGCAGTGGATGTGATTTACTTAGATTTTGCCAAAGCTTTCGACACAGTTCCACACAAAAGGTTACTATTTAAATTAAGAAAAATGGTCTAGATGAAAATACTTGTTCTTGGATAGAAAACTGGCTAAAAGATAGGGTACAGAGAGTGGTCATAAATGGTACATTTTCAAGATGGACACCAGTGGTAAGTGGTGTCCCTCAGGGGTCTGTTATAGGACCAATACTATTCAATTTATTTACAAATGACCTTGAGATAGGCATTGAAAGTCATGTATCAGTGTTTGCAGATGACACAAAGCTAGGAAAAGTAATACAATGTGAGCAGGATGTTACTTCGCTGCAGAGGGATTCAGATAGATTGGGGGACTGGGCACTTAAATGGCAGATGAAATTTAATCTAGATAAATGTAAAGTTATGCACTTTGGAGTGAAGAACACACAAGCAATTTATACCCTAAATGGTACGGAGTTAGGGAAATCAAGCAGGAGGAGAAGGATTTGGGAATAATCATAGACTTCAAACTAAGTAACAATGTGCAATGTCAAACAGCAGCCGCCAAGGCCAGCAAGGTACTGGCATGCATTAAAAGGGGAGTTCACTCACGGGATGAAAACATAATTTTGCCTCTGTATAAATCAATGGTCAGGCCGCACCTTGAATATGCCGTGCAATTTTGGGCACCTGTCTTAAAAAAAGATATTATATCGCTAGAAAAAGTGCAGAGACGGGCAACTAAATTAATAAGGGGGATGGAAGGGTTAAGTTATGAGGAAAGACTAACAAGCTTAAACCTGTTTAGTTTAGAGAAAAGGCACCTTAGAGGGGATCTGATAACCTTATATAAATATATACGGGGCCATTATCAACCATTGTCTGATAACCTATTCATTAACAGGACTATACATAGGACAAGGGGTCATCCATTTAGACTGGAAGAAAGAAAATTTAGCTTAAAGCATAGGAAGGGTTATTTTACGGTTGAGAACAATAAAGCTGTGGAATTCTCTGCCTGTTGAGGTGGTTGGGTCAGAGTCTGTACAGACTTTTAAAAAACGACTGGATGACTTCCTGCAGACACAGAATATTAAGGGTTATAATATTTAATATGTGGGTAAAAGCTTCTTGATCCAAGGAGAAATCTGACTGCCATTCTGGGGTCAAGAAGGAATTTTTTCCCAGTATGTTGCATATTGGCAAGCATTCAGACTGGGTTTTTTGCCTTCTTTTGGATCAACAGCAGTAGGTTATGTGGGAGAGGCTGAACCCGATGGACGCATGTCTTTTTTCAGCCTATATAACTATGTAACTATGTAACTACTATATTGGAAAACAAGCCCTATGTCTGTCCCACAGTGTTTATAAGCCCTCCGGTCTCACACCTAAGCCTTTACAATCGGCACAGCTGCTCAGATTCTAGCGATGTCTCACAATTACAAAACACCAGGCCATCCAATAATAGCAGGGATAGAATCCGTCACTAGTCATTTATCTAAATATATAGACACTGTACTACAACCTTTAGTGAAATCTATAATCTATTTAAAAGACAGTATTAATGTCCTCTAGATATTACACAATATAAATTGGGAAGGGGATTTTCTTATGGCCACCTGTGATGTCCAATCCCTGTACAGTATAATACCCCATACTAGGGGATGTGATGAGGTTCGGAAATTTTTGGAAACTAATCCCACTATTTCACAGGAACAGACAGATTTCCTTTCGAATGGAATTGGTCTTATTCTAAACAATAATTTTTTTAGATATGAAGAACAACATTTTTTACAGGTCAGGGGCATCGCTACCATGTGCCCAGTTACACCAACCTGTTTATGGCTGACTGGGAGAGCCAGTACCTGTATGGAAGGCGTGACTGGGCGCAGAGCCTGGTCCTCTATAAGCGCTATATCAACAGCATCCTCATAATATGGAGGGGAGATGAGGAGTCTCTGAATCAATTCTTTCAGTGTCTAATCACAATGATTGGGGGATTGTGCTAGATTTTGCTATAAGTAAGACATCCATCGATTTTTTTTTTTTTTTCTGGATTTCAATATATTGAAGATAACCAGAACCTTTTTCAAACAGGTCGATGTAAATAGTTATATTGAACAGACTAGATGCCATGCCAAACATTGGCTTAAAGGGGTCCCTAAAGGACAATTTAAGTGATTAAGAAGAAATTGCATAGAAGATCAATTTATACAACAGGCACATAGATTAAAGAAAGATTTTATTGAAAAGGGCTATAAAGAGAATGACCTGAATTCCACTATTGAGGAGATCAGGACCCAGAACAGACAGGATGTTCTGGTTTACAAACCTACTGAAGAAACTGTGGGTGGTGAAATTATGTTTATTAGTGACTTCAATCAACACACAGGAACAATCCATCACATCATTAGGAAACATTGGCAGATACTATTACGGGATCCGATTTTAAAGGACCTCATAGGGGACCAACCAAATCTAATTAATCGAAGAGTCAAGAACATTAAGAAGATTCTTGTTAAGTCATAGGATTCCCAAAGGAATACCAATTTATTTCAATTTAAAAGAAGGCTTTTGCCGTTGCGGCTCCTGCCCTGCCTGTACTAATTTTGGTTTAAAGAAATTTACTATTCATGAATTTATGGATAAAAAGGACAAGAAATATAAAATCAAGGGGGTCATTACATGAAGAACAAAGAATGTCATTTATAGACTAACTTGTCCATGTGGCTTACATTATGTGGGCCACACTACAAGGTCATTATCCATTAGAATTAGAGAGCTTATATACAACATATCTAGGGACTAGAAACACATTAGGTTTCAGCACATTTTAAAAGAAAACGTGGACAATCCCCAGAAGGCATTTATGGCAATCCAAAAAGTAGAGAAACATTGGAGAGATTTCAACAAAAAAATTGTGGAAATAAAATGGATCTATATGTTAAACACTATGGCCCCTTCGGGGTTAAATTCAGATTTCGAACTATGCCACTTTTGTACTGAAGATTGTGATTTCTAATATTATGTCTCTTGATCCCTTTTATTAGAGGATATACAGTTGTGTTCAAAATTATTCAACCCCCAATGCTGTAAAGGGTTTTAGGGAATTTAGTGTACATTTGTAATTGTATTCAGAATGAAATCCTACAAGGACTTTTTAAAGAACCATATGCAACTAAAATGACATCAATTGGTTTTGTAATACAGTAGTAAATGTTTCTTTTGTGAATTCTTCATTGACACAATTATTCAACCCCTTAAAGACTACCACTCTGAAGAACAGAGGTTCATTCAAGTGTTTTCAATCAGGTATTGAAAACACCTGTGGATGTCACGGAGCAGCAATAAAGCATAATAAGCACAAATTAGGCAGCTTTAAAATGACTGTGATACTCAGCTCCTTCTAGACATTTACTGGTGTGGTTACAAACATGGTGAAGTCAAGAGAATGGTCCAGGAAGACAAGAGAAGAGGTGATTACTCTTCACAGGAAGGGCAATGGCTATAAGAAGATTGCAAAGATGTTAAACATACCAAGAGAGACCATAGGAAGCATCATTCGCAAATTCAAAGCAAAGGGCACTGTTGAAATGCTACCTGGTCGTGGCAGAAAGAAGATGCTGACTTTGACTGCTGTGCGCTACCTGAAGCGTAGAGTGGAGAAAAATCCCCGTGTGACTGCTGAGGAACTGAGAAAAGATTTGTCAGATGTGGGTACTGAAGTTTCAGCTCAGACAATACAGCGCACACTGCGTAATGAAGGCCTCCATGCAAGAACTCCCAGGCGCACCCCCTTGCTGTCTCCAAAGAATAAGAAGAGTCGACTGCAGTATGCCAAAAGTCATGTGGACAAACCACAGAAGTTTTGGGATAGTGTTCTGTGGACTGATGAAACAAAATTAGAACTGTTTGGGCCCATGGATCAACGCTATGTTTGGAGGAGGAAGAACAAGGCCTATGAAGAAAAGAATGTCATTTATAGACTAACTTGTCCATGTGGCTTACATTATGTGGGCCACACTACAAGGTCATTATCCATTAGAATTAGAGAGCTTATATACAACATATCTAGGGACTAGAAACACATTAGGTTTCAGCACATTTTAAAAGAAAACGTGGACAATCCCCAGAAGGCATTTATGGCAATCCAAAAAGTAGAGAAACATTGGAGAGATTTCAACAAAAAAATTGTGGAAATAAAATGGATCTATATGTTAAACACTATGGCCCCTTCGGGGTTAAATTCAGATTTCGAACTATGCCACTTTTGTACTGAAGATTGTGATTTCTAATATTATGTCTCTTGATCCCTTTTATTAGAGGATATACAGTTGTGTTCAAAATTATTCAACCCCCAATGCTGTAAAGGGTTTTAGGGAATTTAGTGTACATTTGTAATTGTATTCAGAATGAAATCCTACAAGGACTTTTTAAAGAACCATATGCAACTAAAATGACATCAATTGGTTTTGTAATACAGTAGTAAATGTTTCTTTTGTGAATTCTTCATTGACACAATTATTCAACCCCTTAAAAACTACCACTCTGAAGAACAGAGGTTCATTCAAGTGTTTTCAATCAGGTATTGAAAACACCTGTGGATGTCACGGAGCAGCAATAAAGCATAATAAGCACAAATTAGGCAGCTTTAAAATGACTGTGATACTCAGCTCCTTCTAGACATTTACTGGTGTGGTTACAAACATGGTGAAGTCAAGAGAATGGTCCAGGAAGACAAGAGAAGAGGTGATTACTCTTCACAGGAAGGGCAATGGCTATAAGAAGATTGCAAAGATGTTAAACATACCAAGAGAGACCATAGGAAGCATCATTCGCAAATTCAAAGCAAAGGGCACTGTTGAAATGCTACCTGGTCGTGGCAGAAAGAAGATGCTGACTTGACTGCTGTGCGCTACCTGAAGCGTAGAGTGGAGAAAAATCCCCGTGTGACTGCTGAGGAACTGAGAAAAGATTTGTCAGATGTGGGTACTGAAGTTTCAGCTCAGACAATACAGCGCACACTGCGTAATGAAGGCCTCCATGCAAGAACTCCCAGGCGCACCCCCTTGCTGTCTCCAAAGAATAAGAAGAGTCGACTGCAGTATGCCAAAAGTCATGTGGACAAACCACAGAAGTTTTGGGATAGTGTTCTGTGGACTGATGAAACAAAATTAGAACTGTTTGGGCCCATGGATCAACGCTATGTTTGGAGGAGGAAGAACAAGGCCTATGAAGAAAAGAACACCTTGCCTACTGTGAAGCATGGCGGGGGTCAATCATGCTTTGGGGCTGTTTTGCTTCTGCAGGTACAGGGAAGCTTCAGCGTGCGCAAGGTACCATGAATTCTCTTCAGTACCAGGAGATATTGGATGACAATGTGATGCAGTCCGTCACAAATCTGAGGCTTGGGAGACGTTGGACCTTTCAACAGGACAATGATCCCAAGCATACCTCCAAGTCCACTAGAGCATGGTTGCAGATTAAAGGCTGGAACATTTGAGTGGCCATCGCAGTCACCTGACTTAAATCCGATTGAGAACCTCTGTGGGACTTAAAGAAAGCAGTTGCAGTGCGCAAGCCTAAGAATGTGACTGAACTGGAGGCTTTTGCCCATGACGAATGGGCGAAGATACCCGTAGATCGCTGCAAGACACTTGTGTCAAGCTATGCTTCACGTTTAAAAGCTGTTATAACTGTAAAAGGATGTTGTACTAAGATTGAATGTCACTTGGGGGTTGAATAAAACTGATAATGATGTGAGCACAGAAAAGACATTTGTGGTTATTTCATTATAAATGTTATGTTATATTTGTCTGACCTACACGTGCCTCTTTGATTTAATTGTAAGCAAGATGACTGAATGATCCAAATCCATGTCAAACTGGCCAAAACACTCAATTTCAGTGGGGGTTGAATAATTTTGAACCCAACTGTATGCACACATACTAATTTTATAGATATATGAAAAGGTATTGTTCCTCATCCCTTACAAAGGTGTTTCCATTCGCAGGCACATGTAGGCAACTGTTAAATTGATTTGCAATGAATGTGTTTGCTGATACAACATGCGCGCATGTACACAAATCAATTCCCAAGGGCAATGAATGCAAAATGCCACCCTGCAACATTGTCATGCCCCCATCTGCACCCTATCCTCTGTGGCTCCTGGCAGCATAACTTCCTATGTTGCCCCTGTTCCTGAAACCTGCATTCATGCATAACACCTGCAAGCAGTGAAAGAGTTAACTCCCAGCAGTGAACCAGTTTAACACCAAGCACGTCATAACACACATTCAAAATAAAGAGCTCTGCACCAGGTACTGTTTTGCTGTTCATTGCAACTCATTCCTTGACAGAGCAAGTTCAAACTCTCTGTTAGCCCTGAGTTATCCAGCTTGTCTGAGACCCAAACCCTCCACCTGTTCCTGATTACCAGATCCCCAACATCTTACCAGATTCCAGCAGCCTCCTCTCCTTCTGCAAAAATCAACACCGGTCAGATTTTCCATTCATACTCCACTCTTCTGTCTGTGCAGATCACTGCACGCTGGGCTCACCACATCCCAATACCCTGGTGCCACCCCGATACCATCCCCACGCCCGTGCCAAACATGTATGAGTCATAAACTGCAGGTAGGAGATCCAGGCTGATCACTGGTTAGTTTTTCCTTTTATCCTCCATACTCCACCCTTCTGTCTGTGCAGATCACTGCACGCTGGGCTCACCACATCCCAATACCCTGGTGCCACCCCAGTACCATCCCCACGCCCGTGACAGAATGAACAGTCCAAATATGAGTGAGCCCGCAGTGCTGCCCATCGTGGTGGAGTTTATAAGCTGAGTCTACCAGGACCTGCTTAAACACCTAACTGACATGGTTAAGGAGTTGCTGCAAGGCAATTTGGGCACCACGCCTAAGGTGTTTATTCTTCCTGCAAAGCAGCACCATAATCTGCTGACTGAAGAGGAACGTGCCTGGAGACAGGCCTCAAACCAGTGCCTGTACTGTGGGGATTTATGGCACAGGATCTCAAGCTGTGCAAATAAGCCTGCCAAACCTGACGCTGCAGGGATCAGACCAACACCAGCACCAAAGCCTGCTACCGTTCCTAAACAGGCCTCCTGTGTAGGCCTCCTGCAGAAACTGTCAAGCAAGTTCCTGCAGCTAAACCTGCTTCAGGAAGACCTCAGGTACCCAGGATACCTGCTGTACCTAAGCTGGTACCCCAACCCAAACCGGCCCCAAGCAAAAAAACTCCGGTGCCCAGAAACACACCCCATCTGAAACTGGCTTTACCCACACCCGTGATGGCTTGTAGGAAACCTCCTGCATCAAGGTCTACCCCCAAGAGAACTGCATTGCTGGAGGCTAGCCCTGACAAGGAGGAAGAGCTTCCCAGTCCTATGGAGACAGAGACCACCTTGCACATAGAAATGAAACTTGCGCTTCCTATGGACTATGAGACTGTGCCTGTGGAGTCAGATTCTCCAACCCCTATGGAAATTATGTACCTCCAGACTCTGGCTATAACAACAACTCCTATCACTCATAGCCAGCAAGATCTGGCGAGCCTTGAGTCGGAAGATATGGGTTATGACCCCCTGTATAATTTTACACCACTCGGCTATTTCACCTCTGAAGAGCCAGATCCAGAGGAGTTATTGAGGGACACAGCCCAGGACAGCACACTCACCAGGCAGGAAGCGGTAGAGGTTGCACCACCTCCTCACCCCATATAAAAGCATGGCGAAACATCTGCTCATCCAGCGATGAATCTGATCCAGAGTGGGATTATTGTGAGGAGGATGTAAATTTCAGCAAGTCCTGTCTCAACCTCTTTTCCTCCAGTGATGAATGCGAACTGGGAGGAGTGGAGGAAATGCCTACCCCGATGCAATCCTCCTATGTGGGCACTAGGTTCGTTGGTGACTATGCCTCCCATTTATGCCCTTCCGTCTCCAAGGCCAGACGTGCTAAGGACACACCTGTTGATCCAGACCCCCTTGCCTGAGGATCCAGCTCCCTACGCAGTGCAGGGATGCTTTGCCAGACCTACCTTGGTGCCACCTTCGTACATGGGCACCCTCATTCCTGAAGTATCAGCTGACCCTTCACCCGAGGGCCGAGTCACTGCTTCTAATGGGACTGTGGTTTGTTGCAAAGACCTTCACATATTCGAAAAGGGTTTACTCTGTCGTCAGGAGATTGATGGTGCTGAAAGGAGATTGCCACCTGGGTACATAGGCACCCTCCTTCCTGATGCTTCTGATGCCCTTCTGAAAACCAAGACCAAGGCACGACGGTGACAGAGAAAGGCACGTACCCAAACCAGCGTCACCACTCCTGACCTCGATTCTGCCCTCCGGTGGTGCGCTGGATACTGGAACCAGCACCCACCAGAATGACCCGTGCCTAGTTCTGGACAGTTCTACTACCCATCCTGGGTCACCCGGAGCATGACCGTGAACAGGGGGTACTGTCATGCCCCCCATCCTCTTTGGCTCCTGGCAGCATAACTTCCTATGTTGCTCCTGTTCCTGAAACCTGCATTCATGCATAACACCTGCAAGCAGTGAAAGAGTTAACACCCAGCAGTGAACCAGTTTAACAGCAAGCATGTCATAACACACATTCAAAATAAAGAGCTCTGCCCCAGGTACTGCTTTGCTGTTCATTGCAACTCATTCCTTGACAGAGCAAGTTCAAACTCTCTGTTAGCCCTGAGTTATCCAGCTTGTCTGAGACCCAAACCCTCCACCTGTTCCTGATTACCAGATCTCCAACATCTTATCAGATTCCCAGCAGCCTCCTCTCCTTCTGCAAAAATCAACACCGGTCAGATTTTCCATTCATACTCCACTCTTCTGTCTGTGCAGATCACTGCACGCTGGGCTCACCACATCCCAATACCCTGGTGCCACCCCGGTACCATCCCCACGCCCGTGCCAAACATGTATGAGTCATAAACTGCAGGTAGGAGATCCAGGCTGATCACCTGGTGTTCCTTAAGGATTTCCTACCTGCAGCACATGGATGCTGCGGCATGGATTTGTAAATGCACTGCCCATCAGCATGAATAAATAATATGTATCCAGGAAAACATGCCTGGCCTGGCAACCCTACCCTTCCTACAACATAATAAACATGTAGAAATACACCTTGGCACTACCAGCAGAATAAATTCCATGTGTGAAAGGTTTGTTACAATCACCAGCTTAGCTATTTTTTTTTATTTTTTTTTTATAAAAGGATTTTACCAGGAAGGATACATTGAGATTTCTCTCATTTTCAAGTATGTCCTGGGTGGCGAGAATGTACTGTTAGGTGTCTTGCCCAAGGACACTTACTGGAGAGGTGCTCTTGCTGGAATCAAACCCATGTCTCCACAGGCTCTCTCCACACAGAGCAGTGATGTTACCTCTACTCCACCCAGCCGGTAATCATATGTATCAAGTGGATACATGTGTGTAATGCTAAATACATTCCCCCCTCTCGGTACCTATGATGTCACCAACAATTCAAATGTTTTCTTGCAGCCCATGTGTGGCCCCATTCATCCACACTATATAGCATTTCATAACAGTGGCTCTGTATTTTGTGTTAAATATGTGTGCAGTCATGGATGTGTGACTAATGTATATGTAACCCTGTAGATCCTGACGGAGAATAAGCTGATGAAGCGAGCAAGCCGACACAAAATGTAAGTAAAATTGCTCCATGCTTTCATCATCTAATGACCCCCAGATGTTAAATGTTCTGTGTGCAATGATGTTACCGGACAGAATCATGGAAACATCTTATTCATAACAAAAATAATATTTATTGAGAAACATTTTACAGTTGGAGACCTGGAAGTTTGTCAACGTGACACCAAAAACAGGATAGTGTAAATATCATTTTCACATAGATATAGATTCCACCGGGTATAGGCACTGTGTATAGGCACCATAAGTCACAAACCTACAATATGATGACAGTCGCTTGTGAGCGGATGGATTGAACGCATCACCTAAACCTAAATGAACACCCATTTGTATTGCAGGTGGGGACACCACAGAAGTCATCATCACTTTGCAAATATAACTATGTTACAATCCCTAATGATACTTTACTCGAAACGTAGAAAATATAATTTAATGGACAATAATTTCTGACATAGCAAGAAACGTCCTGTGAGAAAAATAAATTCTTATATTGAACAAACACCTGTAATTGTCATTTGCTAAGTACATTGTCAATCACCAATATGCATTGCCACGATTGTGTAGACGTGATGTAAGAATTGAGATCTATTAAGTGGGAGCAGCAAACCCCCATTATGTGTATGATGTGTGCCAGAGACATTTGTCATGAACATCATCTGTGTGTCTCGCACAAATCCACATGTATGGATCCTGGTGCTACCATTGGAAGGATGTGTTAATGTGGATGAGACCACGTGACGCTCGGTAAAAGCAAGCATCACACAATAGAGGATACATGCGCACCATACAACATGTATGATGTGTGTATCATGTCATAGCACTATATATTGTACGTCAGAGTGTGATGTGGCATATTGCAGTATAGCACATAATACAATACCTTGTTATTGTAACCATGGTCACATAACCTGTTGTATAGTTGTGACACAATCATTTGCAAACATTAATGAGGACACAGGTGTCAAAAAATAGGAGCTGCAAGGTAAACCTCAGGTGCAATATCCCAAAACCAGGATATTTAAAAATAAGAGGCATCAGAGGAAGTGTAGGACATGGAAATGCAACATACAAAGGTTTGTATAGAGAGCTGCATAACTGAAAACGCCATCAACTGGTCACAACGATTAACATAAACCTGAAACAAACTACATGAAACTATATGGACAGAAAAAAGGATTTCTCAATTCCTCTTAGCCCTATTATATCCACGCTATGACTGCCCTCTAGAGGAAGAAGCTGATGAGGCACTGGGATGGCTGGATGCATGACGGCTACTGCGTCTGGGGCCCGCTGGTTGTGGTGGCTGGTACTGCGGTGCTGGTGGCTGCTGGTGCTGGTGGCTGTTGCTGGTGGCTGGACAAAAAATGGTGGTCGTGTAGGCAACATCGATATCGGTGGACTTGAGCGGTGCTGCTCCACCAGAGCCTACAGGATGTTCCCCAGATGGTTGGGAACGGCTGAGATGTCCCCCTTAATGAGGCGCATGTGCGTGCACATCTCCATGATGCCCCTCTGTGTCTCCCGGCACATGGCATGCATCTCCCTCTGCAGGGCATACATCCTCTCCCCCAGGATCATATTTGCCTGGTCCCCAGCCTCCTGTCTCTGCGCAATTGATCGGTGGAAGAAAAAAGCCGCGAGGATTGTAATTCCAGCGGTGATTTGCGCGCTCAAAAGTTTAACGCTTGGCGCAAGGATTTTCAATTTGCGCTAGGCTTTTTGAGTGAAGAATGTAATATAGCCCTAAATGTAGAAGATTGCTTCTGCATCCTAAAGACGTGGGAAGCACGAAGGATGATGGTAGATTCCTATTGGGGGCAGATAATGAAAGCAATGATCCGAATGGGTACAATAAAGCTTCATTAAGTAGGAAGTTTGGGATTGGTTAGCAGTTAAGAGGTAAAGGTATATAAGAAGAAAAATGGTCATTTGACTCTAGCAGCCAGCTGAGGAAGCCACTGATATATTTTAAACAGGTGAAACGCGTTCTGGCTATTTCTTTATTGTTTTATTAAAGTATTTTATTGTTTTTACCACTACTGCTTCAGTCATCAGTCCGGTTGTGGTTTTTTTTTTAATGTTACATAGTTACATAGGCTGAAAAAGACATGCGCCCATCGGGTTCAGCCTCTCACACATCACCTACTGCTGTTGATCCAAACATAGGCAAAAAAAACAGTTCGCCAATATGCAACACACGTGGAAAAAATTCCTTCTTGACCCCAGAATGGCAGTCAGATTTCTCCTTGGATCAAGAAGCTTTTACCCACATATTAAATATTATAACCCTTAATATTCTGTGTCTGCAGGAAGTCATCCAGTTGTTTTTTAGAAGTCTGTACAGACTATGACCCAACCACCTCAACAGGCAGAGAATTCCACAGCTTTATGGTTCTCACCATAAAATAACCCTTCCTATGCTTTAGACTGAATTTCCTTTCGTCCAGTCTAAATGGGTGACCTCGTGTCCTGTGTATAGTCCTGTTAATGAATAGGTTTCCAGACAATGGTTTATAATTGCCCCGCATATATTTATATAAGGTTATCAGATCCCCTTTAAGGCTCTGTTTCTCTAAACTAAACAGGTTTAAGCTTGTTAGTCTTTCCTCATAACTTAAACCTTCCATTCCCCTTATTAATTTAGTTGCCCCTCTCTGCACTTTTTCTAGCACTATAATATCCTTTCTTAAGACAGGTGCCCAAAATTGCACGGTATTTTCAAGGTGCGGTCTTAACATAATTTTGCCTCTGTATAAATCAATGGTTTCATCCCGAGAGTGAACTCCCCGTTTAATGCATGCCAATACCTTGCTGGCCTTGGCAGCTGCTGTTTGACATTGCACATTGTCACTTAGTTTGAAGTCTATGATTATTCCCAAATCCTTCTCCTGCTTGGATTTCCCTAACTCTAAGTTGCTTGTGTGTTCTTCACTCCAAAGTGCATAACTTTGCATTTATCTACATTAAATTTCAAGTGCCCAGTCCCCCAATCTATCTAGATCCCTCTGCAGCAAAGTAACATCCTGCTCACATTGCAGATGACACACAACTAGGAAAAGTAATGCAAACACTGATACATGACTTTCAATGCCTATCTCAAGGTCATTTATAAATAAATTGAATAGAATTGGTCTTATAACAGACACCTGAGGGACACCACTTACATAGTTACATAGTTACATAGTTACATAGTTACATAGGCTGAAAAAAGACATGCTTACCACTGATGTCCATCTTGAAAATGTACCATTTATGACCACTCTCTGTACCCTATCTTTTATCCAGTTACCTATCCAAGAACAAGTATTTTCATCTAGGCCAATTTTTCTTAATTTGAATAGTAACCTTGTGTGTGAAACTGTGTCGAAAGCTTTGGCAAAATCCAGGTAAATCACATCCACTGCGACCCCCTGATCTATACTTCTACTTACTTCCTCATCTATACTATAAAAGAATAAGCCTTCAAGTGTCCGTCGCCAAAAGCGGTCTGCGCATGCGCGACGGACATTTGAAAGTGGCCGTTAAAACAAGCAGGTAGCTGCGCGTGCCGGCCGCCTGCGAAAAAAAAAAAAAAAAAAAAAAAAATCGTCACGAGCCGCGCGCAGCTACCCGTTTGTTTACACGGCGCAGGCCCCGATCCTCCAGCGGTGACCGTCCTCCAGCTGTCGCGGCCTGCTCGGCGGGCATCCAGGCTCAGGCGAGCCCCCGGCTTGGTTTGGGCCTACAGGCCCAGCCGAGCCGGGGACTCGCCTAAGCCTAGAGGCCGGCCGAGCAGCCAGCGACAGCCAGAGGACGGTCACCGCTGGAGCTCAGGGCCGAAGTTCCCACAACATACTCCCCTAAATCGGCCCTGAGCTCCAGCGGTGACCTCCTCTGGCCGAGCAGGCTGCTAGGCCGGCCTCTAGGCTCAGGCGAGCCCCCGGCTTGGCTTGGGCCTACAGGCCCAGCCGAGCCGGGGACTCGCCTAAGCCTAGAGGCCGGCCGAGCAGCCAGCGACAGCCGGATGACGATCACCGCTGGAGCTCAGGACCGAAGTTCCCAAAACATACTCCCCTCAATCGGCCCTGAGCTCCAGCGGTGACCTCCTCCGGCCGAGCAGGCTGCTAGGCCGGCCTCCAGGCTCAGGCGAGCCCCTGGCTTGGCTTGGGCCTACAGGCCCAGCCGAGCCGGGGACTCGCCTAAGCCTAGAGGCGGCCGAGCAGCCAGCGACAGCCAGAGGACGGTCACCGCTGGAGCTCAGGGCCGATGTTGCCTACACATACTCCCCTACATTGACCCTGAGCTGCAGCGGCGACTTCCTCCGGCCGAGCAGGCTGCTAGGCCGGCCTCCAGGCTCAGGCGAGCCCCCAGCTTGGCTTGGGCCTACAGGCCCAGCCGGGGACTCGCCTAAGCCTAGAGGCCGCCGAGCAGCCAGCGACAGCCAGAGGACGGTCACCGCTGGAGCTCAGGGCCGAAGTTCCCAAAACATACTCCCCTAAATCGGCCCTGAGCTCCAGCGGTGACCTCCTCCGGCCGAGCAGGCTGCTCGGCCGGCCTCCAGGCTCAGGCGAGCCCCTGGCTTGGCTTGGGCCTACAGGCCCAGCCGAGCCGGGGACTCGCCTAAGCCTGGAGGGCGGCCTAGCAGCCTGCGACAGCCAGAGGACAGCCACCGGTAGACCTCCGGGCCAATGTAAGAGGATGTTGCCTACACATACTCACCTACATCGGCCCATAGCTCCTCCAGCGATGGCGGTCCCGCTTCCAGCGTCCTCTCTGTCTCCTTTGGTCGCCGGTATGACGTCACGAAAGCCTTTGACCCCGGGTCAAAATGCCGGGGTCAAAGGCTTTCGTTACATCATGCCGGCGACCAACGAAGAGAGAGGACGCTGGAAGCGGGACCGCCATCGCTGGAGGAGCTAAGGGCCGATGTAGGTGAGTATGTGTAGGCAACATCCCCCTACATTGGCCCGGAGCTCTAGCGGTGGCTGTCGCAGGCTGCTCGGCCGGCCTCCAGGCTTAGGCGAGCCCCCGGCTCGGCTGGGCCTGTAGGCCCAAGCCAAGCCGGGGGCTCGCCTGAGCTGGAGGCCGGCCGAGCAGCCTGCGACAGCCACCGCTGGAGCTCAGGGCTAATGTAGGTGAGTATGTACTCTCCACACCCACCCTGCTTGCTCGGCCGGTATCCAAGCTTAGGCGAGCCCCCGGCTTGGCGTTGGCCTAGAGGCCCAGCCGAGCCGGGGACTCGCTTGAGCCTGGAGGACGCCCGAGCATGCAACTCGACCGGCCTCCATGCTCAGGCAAGTCCCCGGCTCTACAGGTCCTCTAGGCCCAAGCCAAGCCGGGGGCTCACCTAAGCTTGGTAACCGGCCGAGCAAGCAGGGTGGGTGTGGAGAGCATATACTCACCTACCTCGGCCTCGAGTCCTCCACCGGTCCACACATACTCACCGACATCGGCCCTTAGCTCCTCCAGCGATGGCGGTCCCGCTTCCAGCGTCCTCTCTGTCTCCGTTGGTCGCCGGTATGACGTCATGAAAGCCTTTGACCCCGGGTCAAAATACCGGGGTCAAAGGCTTTCGTGACATCATGCCGGCGACCAACGAAGAGAGAGGACGCTGGAAGCGGGACCGCCATCACTGGAGGAGCTAAGGGCCGATGTCGGTGAGTATGTGTAGGCAACATCCCCCTACATTGGCCCGGAGCTCCACCGGTGGCTGTCGCAGGCAACTCGGCCGGCCTCCAGGCTTAGGCGAGCCCCCGGCTCGGCTGGGCCTGTAGGCCCAAGCCAAGCCGGGGGCTCGCCTGAGCCTGGAGGCCGGCCGAGCAGCCTGCGACAGCCGGATGACAGTCACCGCTGGAACTCAGGGCTAATGTAGGGGAGTATGTGCTCTCCACACCCACCCTGCTTGCTCGGCCGGTATCCAAGCTTAGGCGAGCCCCCGGCTTGGCGTTGGCCTAGAGGCGCAGCCGAGCCGGGGACTCGCTTGAGCCTGGAGGACGCCCGAGCATGCAACTCGACCGGCCTCCATGCTCAGTTGAGTCCCCGGCTCGACAGGTCCTCTAGGCCCAAGCCAAGCCGGGGGCTCACCTAAGCTTGGTACCCGGCCGAGCAAGCAGGGTGGGTGTGGAGAGCACATACTCACCTACCTCGGCCTCGAGTCCTCCACCGGTCCACACATACTCACCGACATCGGCCCTTAGCTCCTCCAGCGATGGCGGTCCCGCTTCCAGCGTCCTCTCTCTCTTCGTTGGTCGCCGGCATGATGTCACGAAAGCCACGGGCCTCCCGCCGCTGGACCACCAATGTAAGCGCGCGAAAATGCCACACAGCTACCAGCACCGAGCGCAGAGCCCAGCACATCACAGAGCACAGCACCGAGCGCAGAGCCCTGCACAGCACCAAACGCAGAGCCCAGCACAGCACAGAGCCCAGCACAGCACAGAGCATAGAGCCCAGCACAGCACAGAGCCCAGCACAGCACCGAGCACAGAGCCCAGCACAGCACCGAGCACAGAGCCCAGCACAGCACCGAGCGCAGAGCCCAGCACCGAGCGCAGAGCCCTGCACAGCACCGAGCACAGCACAGAGCCCAGCACAGAGCCCAGCACAGAGCCCAGCACAGCACCAAATGCCCAGCACCGAGCGCAGAGCCCAACACATCACAGAGCCCAGCACCGAGCGCAGAGCCCTGCACAGCACCAAACGCAGAGCCCAGCACAGCACCGAGCACAGAGCCCAGCACAGCACCGAGCACAGAGCCCAGCACCGAGCACAGAGCCCTGCACAGCACCAAACACAGAGCCCAGCACCGAGCGCAGAGCCCAACACAGCACCGAGCGCAGAGCCCAAACACAGGACCGAGAGCAGAGCACAGCACCGAGCACAGAGCCAGCACAGCACCGAGCGCAGAGCCCAGCACAGCACCGAGCGCAGAGCCCAACACATCACAGAGCCCAGCACCGAGCGCAGAGCCCTGCACAGCACCAAACGCAGAGCCCAGCACAGCACCGAGCACAGAGCCCAGCACAGAGCCCAGCACAGCACCGAGCACAGAGCCCAGCACAGCACCGAGCGCAGAGCCCTGCACAGCACCAAACGCAGAGCCCAGCACCGAGCGCAGAGCCCAGCACAGCACAGAGCCAGCACAGAGCCCAGCCCAGCACAGCACAGCACCGAGCACAGAGCCGAGCACAGAGCCCAGCACAGCGCAGAGCCCAGCACAGCACCGAGCGCAGAGCCCAGCACAGCACGAGCGCAGAGCCCAGCACAGCACGAGCGCAGAGCACAGCACCGAGCGCAGAGCCCAGCACAGCACACCGAGCGCAGAGCCCAGCACAGCACCGAGCGCAGAGCCAGCACCGAGCGCAGAGCCCAGCACCGAGCGCAGAGCCCAGCACAGCACAGCGCAGAGCCCAGCACAGCACCGAGCGCAAAGCCCAGCACAGCACCGAGCGCAGAGCCCAGCACCGAGCACAGCACAGAGCCCAGCACAGAGCCCAGCACAGAGCCGAGCACAGAGCCCAGCACATCACAGAGCCCAGCACCGAGCAGAGCCCTACACAGCACCAAACGCAGAGCCCAGCACAGCACCGAGCACAGAGCCCAGCACAGCACCGAGCACAGAGCCCAGCACCGAGCACAGAGCCCTGCACAGCACCAAACGCAGAGCCCAGCACCGAGCGCAGAGCCCAACACAGCACCGAGCGCAGAGCCCAAACACAGGACCGAGAGCAGAGCACAGCACCGAGCACAGAGCCCAGCACAGCACAGAGCCCAGCACAGCACCAAGCGCAGAGCCCAGCACAGCACCAAACGCCCAGCCCAGCACCGAGCGCAGAGCCCAACACATCACAGAGCCCAGCACCGAGCGCAGAGCCCTGCACAGCACCAAACGCAGAGCCCAGCACAGCACCGAGCACAGAGCCCAGCACAGAGCCCAGCACAGCACCGAGCGCAGAGCCCAGCACAGCACCGAGCGCAGAGCCCTGCACAGCACCAAACGCAGAGCCCAGCACCGAGCGCAGAGCCCAAACACAGGACCGAGAGCAGAGCACAGAGCCGAGCACAGCACCGAGCACAGAGCCCAGCACAGCGCAGAGCCCAGCACAGCACCGAGCGCAGAGCACAGCACCGAGCGCAGAGCCCAGCACAGCACCGAGCGCAGAGCCCAGCACAGCACCGAGCGCAGAGCCCAGCACAGCACCGAGCGCAGAGCCCAGCACAGCACCGAGCGCAGAGCCCAGCACAGCACCGAGCGCAGAGCCCAGCACAGCACCGAGCGCAGAGCCCAGCACAGCACCGAGCGCAGAGCCCTGCACAGCACCAAACGCAGAGCCCAACACAGCACCGAGCGCAGAGCCCAACATAGCACCGAGCGCAGAGCCCAAACACAGGACCGAGAGCAGAGCACAGCACCGAGCACAGAGCCCAGCACAGCACCGAGCACAGAGCCCAGCCCAGCACAGCACAGAGCCCAGCACAGCACAGAGCCCAGCACCGAGCGCAGAGCCCTGCACAGCACCGAGCGCAGAGCCCAGCACAGCACCGAGCGCAGAGCCCTGCACAGCACCAAGCGCAGAGCCCAGCACAGCACCGAGCGCAGAGCCCAGCACAGCACCGAGCGCAGAGCCCAGCACAGCACCGAGCGCAGAGCCCTGCACAGCACCAAACGCAGAGCCCAGCCCAGCACCGAGCGCAGAGCCCAACACAGCACCGAGCGCAGAGCCCAACACAGCACCGAGCGCAGAGCCCAACACAGCACCGAGCGCAGAGCCCAACACAGCACCGAGCGCAGAGCCCAACACAGCACCGAGCGCAGAGCCCAACACAGCACCGAGCGCAGAGCCCAAGCACAGGACCGAGAGCAGAGCACAGCACCGAGCACAGAGCCCAAGCACAGGACCGAGAGCAGAGCACAGCACCGAGCGCAGAGCACAGCACCAAGCGCATAGCCCAAGCACAGCACCGAGCGCAGAGCCCAGCACAGCCCCGAGCCCAGAGCACAGCACAGAGCCCAGCGCACAGCACCGAGCGCAGAGCCCAGCACCGAGCAGAGCGCCAAGCAGAGCACAAAAGACGGTACAGAGCAGAGCACAACCCATTAAAGGCGCAGAGCTGAGCACAACCCATTAAAGGCGCAGAGCTGAGCAAAAACCATTAAACGTGCAGAACAGAATAAACGCCACAGAGCCGAGCACAATAAACGCCACAGAGCCGAGCACAATAAAGGCCACAGAGCCGAGCACAATAAACGCCACAGAGCCGAGCACAATAAACGCCACAGAGCCGAGCACAATAAACGCCACAGAACCGAGCACAATAAACGCCACAGAGCCGAGCACAATAAACGCCGCAGAGCCAAGCACAATAAACGCCACAGAGCCAAGCACAATAAACGTCACAGAGCCAAGCACATTAAACGGCACAGCGCCGAGCACAGCACAATATACGGCACAGAGCTCATCACAATAAACGACGCCGAGCACAGAACCAAGAACAACACAATAAACAGCAGAGCACAATATTCGGCACAAAGCGAAGCACAGAACCAAGCACAACACCAAAAACGGCACAGAGCACAATAAACAGAGCAGAGCACAATATAAGGCAAAGAGCCGAGCCCAAGACAGCCGAGCAAAAAGGAATAAACGCCACAGAGCCAAGCACAATAAACGCCGCCAAGCACAGTACAAAAGACGGCACAGAGCCGAGCACAGTACAATAGACGGCACAGAGCCAACCACAACAGAATAAACGGCACAGAGCCAAACGCTGCACAATAAACGGCACCGAGCACAGAACAAACCACAACACAAACTGCGCAGAGCACAAAAAACGGCGCAGAGCACAATATACGGCACTGAGCCGAGCACAGAGCCAAGCACTTAACCAAGCACAACAGAATAAACGCCACAGAGCCAAACACATCACAATAGACGACACAGAGCTAAGCACAATAAACGTCACAGAGCCGAGCACAACACAAACGCCACAGAGCCGAGTACAATAAACGCCACAGAGCCACGCACAATAAACGCCACAGAGTCGAGCACAGCACAGTAGACGGCACAGAGCCCAGCACATTTAACGTCACTGACCCACGCACGGAGCCAAGCACAACAGAATAAACGCCACAGAGCCCGTCACAATAAAAGGCACAGAGCCAAGCACAGTACAATAAGCAGCTCAGACCACAGAGCAAGACCACAATAAACGCTACAACAACGAGCACGGCACTGAGCAGAGCACAATAAACAACACAGAGCACAGCACCAAGCAGAGCACGGAGCGGAGCACAAGAGCAACGATCAAAGCACGGAGCAGAACACAAGAGCACATCACCATAAACGGCAAGAGCACAGAGCAAACCACAGAGCCGAACACAGCAAAATGAACGACAGAGCCATAAACAACACAGAGCAGAGCACAATAAACGACGCAGAGCAGAGCACAATAAATAGCGCAAAGCATAGTACAATATCCCTGAACAGAGCGCAAGAACGGAGCACCGACGAGCACATAGCGGAGCTATGACGCTGCTGTGTATTCCTTTCCACAAACATTCATACGCACCACACTTATCAATAGACTGCCCTCTGGGCAGGCTTTACACCTAGTAGAACATAATTAGGTTAGTCTGACATGATCTGTGTTTCACAAAACCATGCAGATTTTTGCCAATTACATTATACCTCCCAATAAATTTCTGAATATTATCCTTTAGTAACCCCTCAAATACTTTCCCAGCCACAGATGTTAAGCTCACAGGTCTATAATTCCCAGGCACAAATTTTAAACCTTTCTTAAATATAGGGACCACGTCAGCTTTTCTCCAATCCTCTGGTACGACTCCTGAAAGAACCTTGAAAGATTAAGAACAGAGGTTTACATATTTCAACACATAGCTCCCTCAGTACTCGCGGGTGAATTCCATATGGCCCTGGGGCTTTATTCACATGTTGTACCTTTTTAAACAACTTCTGGGCACACTTCCTGCGGACCTGGGTCAGGTCCCATACTTTGAGAGTACATTCCACATATGTTATGTCTCCAATATAATTCCAATCTGCACTATGGTACCCTCCTTCTATATTTAAGGACTCAAGGATCTCAAGATTGGAGGGGCATTTGGGTGGCCCAAGTCAGGGAGGCTCTGTTTCACGACTCAAGGATCTTAAGATAGGAGGGGCATTTGGGTGGCCAGTCAATTACCCAGAAGCACACTAACTCGAGCCAGGGAGGCTCTCTGTTTCATTTCGTTCAAGGAGAAGAGTTGACAGATCTATTATTTCCTGGACTCTGCATCTGAAGGTACCGGCGATTCAACATGTCTTCTGCAACTCTACGCCACAATTTTGACTTTAAACCTACTGTTAATATTTTATGCTTGCATCTATCTATTAATATTTTGACTGTTTGTTTTTTCTTGCCAAATGTATTTTCTGCTTTGTTAAAATCATGCTGCCATATGCCTGCCGCTCCCCCTCCGCCTGCCCCTCCCCCAGGTCCTCAACAAATTGACTCTGCAAATTCTTTCATCCACAGCCCAGTCACACACTCACATCACCCTCTGCTGCCGCGCTGCTCCTGGACTCTGCTGTCCATCCATCCATCCACCCACCCACCCAGTGCTGGTCAGAAATTTGTAGCTTACTTTCCAGCTGCTTCCACTTTGCAAATCACCCTAATTAACCCAAGGTTCTAGCCCCTCCCATGATATGTTAATCTGTTTATTTGTGTTTTGTTTTTAATAGTTTGCATTTTATTACTTTGTATTTCTGTAACAACTGTAACCACTCACTGTTCTCGAACCCAGGACATACTTGAAAACGAGAGAAATCTCAATGTACCCTTCCTGGTAAAATCTTTTTCAAATAAATAAAATAAATAAATAAAATAAATAAATAAAATTTGGGACTGTGACCTGTGATTTACGCTAAGGAACATTGTGATCGCTACACCAGCTTTTGTATTAATGGCTGTGTGTTATTATATAATATTTAGATAGTTATTTTGAGGGGACAGCAAATTTACACTGTTATACAAGCTGTACACTCACTACTTTACATTGTAGCAAAGTGTCATTTCTTGAGTGTTGTGACATGAAAAGATATAATAAAATATTAACAAAAATGTGAGGGGTGTAAACACTTCTGTGAGATATTTTGTGTGTGTGTATACATATATATTAGTACAGTACATGCTGTTGTATTTCCAACAGCTTGGGTGTGCACAAAGCCTTTTTACAGCAAGACGAAAAAAAAGGAACACAAGCTCACTAAATTAATGTCTTAAAATTAAAAACAATGGTATGAGGAGAGCTTTACTCACACATCTAGAAAGGGTGTAGACCTGCACAGAGAGCAAGAGAAACGTGCAAAGGAGAGATGGGGATAGACCTGCATAGGTTGAATGTAGGGGGGAGCAGCATAGAGAAAAATCTGCAAAGGAGAGAGGGAACTACAGGAGAGAGACACCCACTCAAGAGATAGGAAGATAAAAACCTGCAAAAGAAAAAGAGGGGGTGTACCTGCAAAGGTAAGATAACAAGAGACCCTCTCAAAAGACAGACAAGGAGAGAAAAAGACCAACACAAAAGAGAGAGAGAGGAAAAACAGGCCTGCACAGAAAGGGAAGGTGGGAGACCTATATAGGCGAGAGCAGGAGGAAAAGAGACCTGCTCAGCAGAGCGAGAGAGAGAAAAAGACCTGCACAGGAGAGACAGGGAAGTAGATAAGCTACACATATAGAGAGTCATACGGGAGATAAGAGATATGTACACACATAGACAGGAATGAGAGAAAACGTACAAACACAAGGAGACATACATACAGAAGAGAGGCAAGCATGGAAAGAAAGACAGAAAGGCAGACACAAACCTAGGTGATTCTACAGAGGAGCAATGCTGTCAATTGCTCCCCACCATTCTCCCTTGATCTCTTTTGTGCACCCCACTGCCAGTAATTGTTTTTAACTTTTATTTGTTACAAGTGTAGCGCTCACCCCCGGAGGAGCCGCTGAATAATCCCAGGATAGTCTCACCACACTAAGAATTACTATACACCAGCACACTGTTGTGGATTTTCTAGATTTTGTACTTTACTGAAGCAATAAAGTGCATTGAATACACATATACTTTGAAGCGTAAATCGATTTAAGTGGGAATAAATGACATAATGCGCAACGCGGGAAAAACACGTGGCGGAAAAGAAACGGTTAATGCCACCTCAGTTCGTGAGTTTAAGTCCCGCTAAAAGGGCTCATAAATCGTTGTCCTAGGGTACCCGGGTACTAGATTCAACTGGTCAGTGAATGAACAAATTTATCTGCGACTAGTCAACGTTGGGGCCCTATGAATTGAAGCAATTAACGAGGTGCGCACTTTCGTTTTCAGAACCGTAGGCCTTGAGGCCTCTCACCCATCCAACCAACAAAGTGTCCAGAACCGATGACTCGACCAAAGGATCTCTCTCCGTGACTGTAACCCAGTGCCAACGAATCCGCTGTCCCGATGCCGAATCTCCGCAACAGGAACCAATCCGCCGCCTGCACTCCCGTTCGATACGCGGCCTCCTTACTCGAGGTCCTTCTGGAACCTGATTGTCCTCCGAGCTGCTCAGCGGAATGTGGTACGCGATAATGCACACTCCGTCTCCGATCTCCAGCACTGGATACGCCTTGGTCCGCACTCCAGCCTGGTTGTGATCCCGGACAGTGTTCCTCATGCATCTTACTCATCTCGCTGCTCTGCTCATGCCCCGCACGAGGCTCCTGATGTCTTTCCTTTTGCCAACACGCCCACTTCCTGTCCTCTTTGCAAAGGTCTCTGGGAGATGGAGTCTTTCAGTCCAGCATAGTCCATAACGTCTCTAGGCTCTGTCTCCCTCTAGTGGTAGCAACAGTTCAATACATAGAGCCAAACTAATACAACGCTACACTCTCCCCCCTAAACGCTTTGGTCCCTCCAAGGGCGTGTAACAGATACATAACATTGTATTAGTTAATGTGAAAAATTACATTCGGGTTCAACAGCAAACATATAATGGGTCAGATATACATCCTCAACCTGACTCAAGTCCCTAGCTACTTCAACAAGCATAGTAGACACTTCGGGCAGCCTCCGCACAGTTGTAACTGCTTCTTCTGTGCTATGTCCCGGTGAATCCTACGTAAGTCTCTGAGGAGGCCATATTGAACGCTTGGACTCAGATTCAGTAATCTCCTCTTCGGGTGGAAGGAAAACATTTACAGGCTCAATTCTCTCACCTGTGTAACAGTGAGCCCCCTATAGGGTGATGGGGAGCCTTTAATCTGCAGAGGTTGAAGCCTTTAGGGCAGGTATATGGTATAACAGGCAGTAACAGGATCAAGCACAATACCTTCAGACTTATACTTCGAATCCAGGGAGTATTACAGGAGAACTAAACTGCTACTAAGCTCCAAAGGTTACGAGACCAATGGACAATTTAGAGCACCCAGCAATACAGAGGATAGCAAAACTAGAAGGTATTTGGCAAGACAGAATGAATTGTGCAAGCTGCAGGGCAGCACTCAATACTGATGTGACGGAACGGCCGCCACAGGATTTATTTAGTTTAATTTCATTCTTATTTTGTTATATTTCGTTTGCCCTTTATTTATAGGAACTAATTTCCTTTGTTAGATTTAGTGTAAAACTGTTGCTAGACTTCTAATTAATCATGTTTTTCCCCTGCACCATCCTGCTAGTTTATGCTCAGTTATATTGTGTGGTTTTAAATGTATTGTCAATTGCTCATTTTTAGTTTTAAATAGACTTATATTTCTTTAGCTAAATGTGGTTTTTAAAGACACTACCTGCCACTAGCGTCAAATGCTTTCCTTTGTGTAGAATGTACAATAGGTTTGAGTAATTTGTGGATTATGCAAAAGTGCTTTCTCTTTGGATATCTGTTATCTGTTAACCTGTTCTGAAAGGCTGGGAGTCACATTGTCTCAGCCACACATTATCTGATTCCCTTTACAATGGGTTATGTAAATCACTGTATGTGGTCACTGTGGGGTCAAGACTTCATCTGCATACAACCAGTGGACCCAAGTGAAGACTGAGAGGACCTGAGAGAAGCCTGCAATGGTTTTGGAACGAACCAACCAATCAGAAATGTTGGGGTGGGCGGGAAGTCTGAATGTGCATGGCTGTATTTTGTATATAAGCACTGTCTGTTCCCATTCTAAATACACTCTGATTTACCTTCAAACCTGTACTGAGTCACGACTATTTGGGAGGGCCTAATCACTGAATCCTTCGCTTCCAGACCATCCAGGGACCGCTGCCAATCTCTCTCCCACCTTGCTAGCTCGCTACCCGGCTAAGCTCTCCAGCAAGACTCGGCGCCGCAGACGGAGCTACCCCTGCAGGGTAGCTGATCTGCTACAACTGATACAATAGTACAGACTGATGAACCAGACACTCCCAGCCAGGGAGTACAGATAAGGTATGTGTATGTATGTATGTATGTATGTATGTATGTATGTATGTATGTATGTATGTATGTATGTATGTATGTATGTATATGTATGTATATATATATGTATGTATATATATATATACACATACATACATACATACATACATACATACATATATATATATACATACCTTATGGTAGAGTCTTAGATTAGAGGGGCAAAGGTTTAAAAGTAACATCAGGAAGCATTATTTTACTGAGAGGGTGGTGGATACATGGAACAGTCTTCCAGTAGAAGTGGTAGAGGCCAAAACAGTAATTGAATTTAAGCAAGCATGGGATAGGCATAAGGCTATCCTAAACAAAAGATAAATCCAGGTAAAGTATCCATGTAATTGGGCAGACTAGATGGGCCGAAAGGTTCTTATCTGCCGACATTTTTCTATGTTTCTAAGTTCCTGAGTACCACTCAACAGCAAATTGGCTTCGTGGCCAAATGTCGGCTGAGTGAAAACAGCTACAAAATGCACAAACACAATAATACCTGAAACAGACAAGGTTAATTACTAGAGAGGTCCAAAAATCCAAGCCAGAAGGTTATACACAGAATATCAGAAATACATCAGGGAACAGACAAGAGAGAAATCCAAGCATAGGAGCCAGAGGTCATACACGGGATATCAGAACAAGAGTAACAATGATACAGCGCACAGGAACTAGGTAGAATAAGGTCTATCCTGGTCCAAGGATCAAGGGAAATCCTGGCCCTACATATAGGGCAGAACAGGTCGTGTGACCGCAGACCAATAAGCCCAACAGATGGCCTACAGCCTAAAAACGAAAACAAACAGGAATCCCTGCTACCACCAGCAGGAGGCAGGGCCGAGACGTGACATAACCCCCTCCCTTACGGGTGACCTCCCGGGCACCCAAGAAAGAAAACATGGACGACGGCACGAAAACGGATAAGACCAACAGTCACCAGTACCCATTGGAATCCCAATCAGACTCAGAGTAGTCATTATGTGTCTGAGCAAGCAGAGCTCTTTCATAAACCTCCAGGTCCTCTGTGCATATCACCGCACCATTAGAGGCCCGTACACAACCCTCGGCAACCGGGCTAGAGTCTCGTACCCGAGGGCCTGATGGCATGAGTACCTCGGACCTTGAACAGAGTGCATCCTCAGTCCTAGGTTGGCTACGGTTAGTCACCTTCTTGCGTCTCCTGGGCAGAGATCTAGGAGATATGTCCACACCACAGAACATAGAGGTAGTAGAGGTACTGCCAGATCCGGTGACAGTAGTCTTGCCCTGAGATTTTATATTACATCTCACAGTGCAACCACTAGACACAGTGGACTTACTGTCTGCCCCAGAGATCGTGACCTTGCCATTAGACATGGGCTTAACTACCCTACAGGTAGACATGGCCCCGACCGATACAGTACAGGGTGTGTGCATGACTGGTAAACTCTCGGAACATGGGACATGGCCAGGACATGGGACAGTTGGCACCACACCAGTCTTACACCTCTCCCCAGGAGGAGTATATTGTGGATCATCCGAATCATCAGACACTTCCAACAGCCCTCGCAGAACGTTAGGGTATCTCTGGAGCACTACCCAATGCGTCTCATGCATCAAAGATCCAGAGGGCGTCTGTATATATCCCTTGGGAACATGACGTGATTTGGGGATCAAAGTACCCGTCAAGCCACCATCTTGCCGGATTTCCTTGAAAACTGTGCGGAGTAAGGCAGTCTCGGACTTAGAGGGTGTAGTATCACTGGAACCAGAAAAGAGCGTGGAAGTTTCGGAACCAGATTGGCTAGGCTTGATCACCTTTCTCTGTCTCTTCTGTGAGTGAGTGAGACGTAGACTTGGTGACCACCTCAAGGCTTGACAATGGTGGGGATAACACTGGACTCACTGTGGGACAAGGGCACAGTGGTCTCATGAGTAATTGTGCACACAGTTTCTTCTAAGCTGAATACGGCCACAGCTGTCTCGCCCCACACAGGGACAGCGGTCTCGCCCAACACAGGGGCAGCTGTCTCGCCCAACATTTGAGAAGTTGTCAGATTGCCCGACTTGGGCGCAACTGCCTTACAGCTCACCATGGGCATGACTAGCGATTTACCATTAGAAACAGACCTGAAGGGCTCAGTGCCCACACTTGGCACAAAGGGCTCAGTACCCACACTTGGCACAAAGGTAGGAACAACACTGGACCCACTGTGGGGCAAGGGCACAGTGGTCTCATGTGTCAATCCAGGCACGGCCTCATAACAAAAGGTGGCCACAGCGGTCTCGCCTAACATGGGCGCAGCTGTCTCGCCTAACATGGGCGCAGCTGTCTCGCCTAACATGGGCGCAGCTGTCTCGCCTAACATGGGCGCAGCTGTCTCGCCTAACATGGGCGCGACTGGCATTGCTGACATACAGCTTGTCCCAGACACCACTGGCACTGTGCCAGTCTCAAGCATCACGAGTGACATTGCCAGTTCCCAACAGGGCTGGCTTCTCATTTCCGGTACCCAACAGGGCTGGCTTCTCAATGCCAGTGGAAACAGACATGACTGGCTGCTTGCCAGGGGAAACAGACATGGCTGGCTTTTCATTGCCAGTGGGAACAGACATGGCTGGCTTTTCATTGCCAGTGGGAACAGACATGGCTGGCTTCTCATTGCCAGTGGGAACAGACATGGCTGGCTTCTCATTGCCAGTGGGAACAGACATGGCTGGATTTTCATTGCCAGTGGGAACAGACATGGCTGGATTTTCATTGCCAGTGGGAACAGACATGGCTGGATTTTCATTGCCAGTGGGAACAGACATGGCTGGCTTTTCATTGCCAGTGGGAACAGACATGGCTGGCTTCTCATTGCCAGTGGGAACAGACATGGCTGGCTTCTCATTGCCAGTGGGAACAGACATGGCTGGCTTCTCATTGCCAGTGGGAACAGACATGGCTGGATTTTCATTGCCAGTGGGAACAGACATGGCTGGCTTTTCATTGCCAGTGGGAACAGACATGGCTGGATTTTCATTGCCAGTGGGAACAGACATGGCTGGATTTTCATTGCCAGTGGGAACAGACATGGCTGGATTTTCATTGCCAGTGGGAACAGACATGGCTGGATTTTCATTGCCAGTGGGAACAGACATGGCTGGATTTTCATTGCCAGTGGGAACAGACATGGCTGGATTTTCATTGCCAGTGGGAACAGACATGGCTGGCTTTTCATTGCCAGTGGGAACAGACATGGCTGGCTTTTCATTGCCAGTGGGAACAGACATGGCTGGCTTTTCATTGCCAGTGGGAACAGACATGGCTGGCTTTTCATTACAAATGGGAACAGACATGGCTGGCTTTTCATTGCCAGTGGAAACAGACATGGATGGTCTTTCATTGCCAGTGGGAACAGACATGGCTGGCTTTTCATTGCCAGTGGGGACAGACATGACTGGCTTAGCATTCCCAGTGGAAACAAGCATGACTGGCTTAGCATTGCCAGTGAAAACAGACTTGGCTGGCAGCATGCCAGTGGATACTGACTCAGCTGGCAGCGTGCCAGTAGATACAGACATGGCTGGCATTGTGCCAGTGGATATATACATGGCTGGCAGCGTGCCAATGGATATAGACATGGCTGGCTTTTCATTGCCAGTGGAAACAGGCATGGCTGGCTTAGCATTCCCAGTGGAAACAGACATGACTAGCTTAGCATTGCCAGTGGAAACAGGCATGACTGGCTTAGCATTGCCAGTGTAAACAGGCATGACTGGCTTAACATTGCCAGTGAAAACAGACTTGGCTGGCAGCGTGCCAGTGGATACTGACTCAGCTGGCAGCGTGCCAGTAGATACAGACATGGCTGGCATTGTGCCAGTGGATATATACATGGCTGGCAGCGTGCCAATGGATATAGACATGGCTGGCTTTTCATTGCCAGTGGAAACAGGCATGGCTGGCTTAGCATTCCCAGTGGAAACAGACATGACTAGCTTAGCATTGCCAGTGGAAACAGGCATGACTGGCTTAGCATTACCAGTGTAAACAGGCATGACTGGCTTAGCATTGCCAGTGAAAACAGGCATGACTGGCAGCGTGCCAGTGGATACTGACTCAGCTGGCAGCATGCCAGTAGATACAGACATGGCTGGCATTGTGCCAGTGGATATATACATGGCTGGCAGCGTGCCAATGGATATAGACATGGCTGGCTTTTCATTGCCAGTGGAAACAGGCATGGCTGGCTTAGCATTCCCAGTGGAAACAGACATGACTGGCTTAGCATTACCAGTGTAAACAGGCATGACTGGCTTAGCATTGCCAGTGAAAACAGGCATGACTGGCAGCGTGCCAGTGGATACTGACTCAGCTGGCAGCGTGCCAGTAGATACAGACATGGCTGGCATTGTGCCAGTGGATATATACATGGCTGGCAGCGTGCCAATGGATATAGACATGGCTGGCTTTTCATTGTCAGTGGAAACAGGCATGGCTGGCTTAACATTGCCAGTGGAAACAGACATGGCTGGCAACGTGCCAGTGGATACAGACTTGGCTGGCAGCGTCCCAGTGGAAAGAGACATGGCTGGCAGCGTGCCAGTGGATACAGACATGGCTGGCTACGTGCCAGTGGATACAGACATGGCTGGCTACGTGCCAGTGGATACAGACATGGCTGGCTACGTGCCAGTCGATACAGACATGGCTGGCTACGTGCCAGTGGATACAGACATGGCTGGCTACGTGCCAGTGGATACAGACATGGCTGGCTACGTGCCAGTGGATACAGACATGGCTGGCTACGTGCCAGTGGATACAGACATGGCTGGCTACGTGCCAGTGGATACAGACATGGCTGGCTACGTGCCAGTGGATATAGACATGGCTGGCTACGTGCCAGTGGATATAGACATGGCTGGCTGCTTGCCAGTGGATACAGACATGGCTGGCTGCATGCCAGTGGAAACAGACTTGACTGACATAGCATTTCCAACCAGAGACACTGCAACCTCACTGTGGGACGAGGGCATAGTGATCCCATGACTCGACAGATTTGAGGTGGCTATTCTGCCAGTCTGGATGCCTATGGAGGAAACACCAGTACCTCCATAGTGATACATGGATACATGGTTCCCCTGCAATTGCTTGGCAGGTTTTAATACACAATGTTCAATAGTGTGGCTTGGATCTGCACAATAAAAACAGAGCCCATATAACCTGCGTCTTTCCTTCTCAGACCTGGGTTTGCAAGTAGTGCAGGGTGGTGCTGCATCGTTACCGCAGCAGGTGATAGGCTCAGAGCCTCCATTAACCTCTGCAGCTCTTTCAGCATAGCAAGCACTAAGTTCAATACAGCTTCATACATATGACACATACCTGCCAGCTTCTAGTATGGGACCAGGATAATGTAACGGTGAACCCCCTATAGGGTGATGGGGAGCCTTTTGATCTGCAGAGGTTGAAGCCTTTAGGGCAGGTATATGGTATAACAGGCAGTAACAGGATCAAGCACAATACCTTCAGACTTATACTTCGAATCCAGGGAGTATTACAGGAGAACTAAACTGCTACTAAGCTCCAAAGGTTTCGAGACCAATGGACAACTTAGAGCACCCAACAATACAGAGGATAGCAAAACTAGAACTAGAAGGTATTTGTCAAGAGAGAATGAATTGTGCAAGCTGCAGGGCAACACTCAATACTGATACAATAGTACAGACTGATGAACCAGACACTCCCAGCCAGGGAGTACAGATAAGGTCCTGAGTACCACTCAACAGCAAATTGGCTTCGTGGTCAAATGTCTGCTGAGTGAAAACAGCTGCAAAATGCACAAACACAATAATACCTGAAACAGACAAGGTTAATTACTAGAGAGGTCCAAAAATCCAAGCCAGAAGGTTATACACAGAATATCAGAAATACATCAGGGAACAGACAATAGAGAAATCCAAGCATAGGAGCCAGAGGTCATACACGGGATATCAGAACAAGAGTAACAATGATACAGGCACTAGGTAGCATAAGGTCTATCCTGGTCCAAGGATCAAGGGAAATCCTGGCCCTACATATAGGGCAGAACAGGTCATGTGACCGCATACCAATAAGCCCAACAGATGGCCTGCAGCCTGAAAACGAAAACAAACAGGAATCCCTGCTACCACCAGCAGGAGGCAGGGCCGAGACGTGACAACCTGCAGTCGGAGCAGACACTTCTTCAGAGTTTGAAACCTCCAGTGAAGTCATAGAACTGTAATCTATGGATACATCCTCTAGAACTTCAGGAATTTCAGATGTCTCAGGTACTTCAGGTCTGAATTCAGGAGCATCTGGCCTCAGGTTACTTTCATACTGATCAAAGGCCGGATTGATTTCTTCAGGCCCAGAGGGGTACACCCAGTCCAGACAAAAACTTCCTTATTCACTGTTCTCCTCACTTTCTCCAACAGAACGCAACGGCAGAGATTGAGTAACAGGAGCCGAAAAAGAAACAGGCAGATTAGGCAAAGAAAGTTTGTCTCCAACTGTTATCCGTACAGCTTCTCTCAAAGGTAACAGATGATTCCTGTGCCAGTTCTTTAGAGGCCCGGCCTTTCCATCTGGACAGATTTGGTATACTGGCAGACCAGGAAGTTGCTTGCAGACAATATAAACTTGAGAACTCCATCTATACGCCAGTTTGTGTCTTGCAGAAACACCCAAGTTCTTTCACAAAACCCTATCATGGGGTTGTAAGTACTGCACCCGAACTCTCAAATCGTAGTTTTGCTTATTCCTCTGCTCCCTACCCTCTGAAGTCAAACAAGTCTGTTCAAAGGCAGAAGTCAAGTTTCTCCGCAGTCTGTCCACATAACTTTTGCAGGATGTGACCGAAGTCTGATTAAGAAATAGGCCAAATGCTAAATCGACTGGCAGCCGAGCTTCTCTTCCAAATATGAGACGATTAGGCGAGTATCCAGTAGCATCACTCTCAATACTGTTAAACGCATGCACCAGCGTAGATATGTGACAACTCCAATTCTGCTTCTCTTTGGTTGACAATGTCCCCAACATATTCAGCAGAGTGCTATTAAATCTTTCCGGTTGAGCATCACCATGGGGGTGATATGGAGAAGTTTGAGTCTTCTGAATTCCTAGTACTTCTAACAACTGCCCAACAAGTCGGCTCTCAAAGTCTCTGCCTTGATCTGAGTGGATTCTCTGTGGTAGGCCGTAATGAATGAAAAACGTCTCCATTAAAACTTTTGCCACTGTAGGAGCACATTGGTCTTTTGTAGAGAAAGCCTGAGCGTAACGGGTGAAGTGACCACCAAGATATCTCCCTGCCCACTAGCATCTGGCTCTAAGCACAGAAAATCAATGCACACCAAGTCCATGGGTCCTTGACTTTGCAGGTGGCTCGTTGGAGCAGTTCGAGTTGGCAGGGTTTTCCTTTGAATACAACACGAATGGCAGTAACTTTCAACTTCTGATCTCATGCAGGGCCAATAAAATCTGTCTTGTACTAGCTTAAAAGTTCTCTTTGCACCCAAATGTCCATGATCGTCGTGTAATGCTCTCAACACACTTTCTCTGTGCTTTTCTGGGAGGAACAATTGTTGTGTTTCTTCGGCATTGTTCGAGGGGCCCCTTCGGTAGACCACCCCATCAAGCATCTTCAGCTGCTACCATTCTTTACAGACCAGTCGGGCTCCTTCGGGGGAATCGGTCAGCAGAAATCCCCTTTTGACCCGCGTTCATAGCTTTCATTGTCAATCCGATCAGAGGATCTTCAGCTTGATCTGCTCTCAGGTCCTGTTTTGTGAGAGTAGGTAGGCTTTCACTCCTCAGTTACGTGGGATTACACTAAAGTTCTGGAACGCCCGCAGCCATAACTCCTATAGCTTCTGCCCTAATCGCTCCCTTGACTTGGCACTCTGCCCCTTGACATAAGGCTTGCACCCCATCAAGGGTCAACTGAGTCCATTATGTATTATAAGGCCTTCTTGACAAAGCATCTGCATCTCGATTATTTACTCCAGGTCGATACTTAAGGCTGAACCGAAACCCTGACAGAGCGGCCAACCACCGATGTCCTGTTGCATCCAGTTTTGCAGTGGTAAGGACGTACGTAAAAGGATTGTTGTCGGTCTTTATCACAAATTCAGCCCCATAGAGATAATCTTTCAGCTCGTCTACTACCCCCCACTTCAAGGCCAGGAACTCGAATTTGTGGGTAGGATAGTTCTTCTCTGAAGGCGTAAGGCTTCGGCTTACATATGCTACAGGCTTCAGCAGACCATCATATTCTTGATACAATACTCCTCCTAGACCTTCTCTGCTGGCGTCCACATGCAATTCATACAGCTTATAAGGATCAGCATAGGCCAGGACCGGAGCTTGAGTTATACTCTTTCAGTTTCAGGAAGGCACTTGAACACGTACCCGTCCATTCTTCTTGGATCAATTCTCGGGCCTTCCTAGGTCCTTGACTGGACGAATCCCGCTAATGGGTCACTGAGCCTTCTCCAACTTCTTCTGTTTGCAGGAGTTTATTCAAAGGTTGAGCTATCTTGGCGAACCCACCCACGAATCTTCGATAATATGAATAGAATCCCAGGAAGGATCGAAGTTCGGTAACATTTCGCGGTCTAGGCCAGGAAGCTACGGCCTCCAACTTCCGAGGATCTGTAGCTCAAAGCTCGTGTAGAGATTATTTCAGGGATTTCTTCTACTCCGGCCTCACACCCATGACTGAGATCAGTTTCCAGAACCGCATAGGGACCCGGTTGCGATCCGTTCAACTTGACTGATGCCCGGAAGCTAGCCACTTCACCTGATTGTAGAACATTCTCTGTTCCTCCCAATCTCCACAGACGTCCCACCTCGGCAGGTGCTATTTGTTCTTCGACCATACTTTGATAGACCAGACGTAACATTGGATGTACTTCTTTGGTAGAACCTTCTTTCATTACTATCGGAGTTAGAAGATGTCTCACCAGATCAGTGTTCGTTGCCGCTATCATAGAACTTCAGCTGGCCCCCGAAGGGCGAGGACACACAATGGCCAATGCGTCACAGCCTCCAGACTGTTCGACGACCTCTGAGCCAAATTCAAACTTCACCTGTAAATATCCATCATAGGGAAGCCGCTCAGTCCCGATACCCCAGATTTAAAGGTCCTTTAACTTCTTCAGGGGTAGGTGCTTCAAATGTTTCTCATAGAAATCTCGATAAATCAATGTCACTTGAGCACCTGAATCTAACAGAGCTTTAGTATAAACCCCTTCCAATTGGATTGGAATGATGGGTGAAGGACCTATGAGCTGATCCGGAAACTTGTTTGTAGCAGCAGGAGGTATAGACCCTGTTAGTTGCACTTTGGGTGTGCATTGTTTTCCCGTGACATAGGACCGGTTACTAAGGGAGTAACTCTTTCAGTCCTGGCAGGCACAACTTTTGGCAAACTTTCATTTCAGACTTGAAAATTACAGCGGTTTTTGACAGTTGGGCACCTAGTTTGCTCCCTCACCAGGGCCCTCTGTAGTTTCCCGCCTGTGAGGTAGATAACAGCCCTTCTAAGGCCTTCAAGAACTCTTCAACTGTTTTCCGTTCTGGCCTTCGGTTCGTTCACTGTGCTCTAAAATGAGGTGCACTTTCTCTCGGTGATTCATTTGAAGGACCCTGGCCAGAGGCCACAGCAACTCCTGTTGTCCGCATATCTGTGAGGAACTTTTGCATATCAGTCTGTGTCTCTGCCACCTTCAGAATTACCCGGCACAGATCCGTGTGCGCCTGTTCCAGTTCGGCTTGAGCTTCTTGCACTTTCTTAACAGTCTTTTGTATTTCACCATAAGCCTGAATGGTTGACTCCTTTGCAGTACTCTCGGAAGTCATAGGGGCAGCAAACTGTTCTTGTCTGTCAACTTCGGACCCATATGCATCCAACGAATCATCTTCAGTCGGCGAACATTCGTTATGTCTCACTGGTTGTGCGTAGATTCTTTCTCCCCTTCTTAAGAATTTTTCTTCCAGAAGAGCCTCTTCTTCTCCAACAGCTCGAATCAGTTCTAGGTATTTCAAATCTCTGCTACCTTCTCGGGTTTTCAGCTGTAACATCATGGGGTCTAGAGGCTGAGCACCCCTCAATATCTGCCGGATTCTGATTTGGTCTCTTAAAGTAGGATCAGCCCGTTTCTTGAGGAGTATTTGGTGTAAAATCTTATCCAGGTGCCTCATATAATCAGTCATTTTCTCACCCTTCCGCTGGTAGGTGTGTTCATACTGGTACATGAGCTCAGCAGTCTTTTCTGTTCTTCTGAAGACCTCCTGTAATACATTTAGGTAATCTAACGCAGTACAGTCTTTCTTACTCAATTCCAGGTTCCTAACAGCCTCTGATGCGGGTCCCTTCAAGCTCTCAGTAATTCTCTGTTTCTTCTGGGCTTCAGGGACGTCCCACTTGTCTAGAGCCTGCATCACCTGTTCCACCCATTCCTCGAAGGTTTCTTCTCCCGCCGGAGTTGGCGCGCTTCCTGAGAAATTTCTTAACCTTCGGTAGCCAAAGATAGTATAAGGAGGGTTGGTTTTCTGACATTTAGCTAGGAAGTCCCCGATAGCCACAATGAACTCAGGCCCAATCATGGCTAGAGGGCCAGTTGCAGGAACATTTGCGGGATCATCACGTGGCATACTTGGCTGGACCAGGCAAACTTCCACATCGCCGGCCAACTTCACACTCGTGCCCGGAAAAACACACTGGCACACCCTTTCTCCACTCGAAAAGAACATATGTGTGAGAAATCTCTGGGTTTGCTTTAATGTACATTATTAACCCCTTGTGATCAGGTGTTAGCGTGGCCAAGGCCCAGTGAATTTGGTCTTCGGCCCAAGTTTCTGCGGGAATGTCCATAACTACACTTAACCCTAGCTGGCTATTCTGCTCCTTACACCATTCTGCAGCAGTGTCTGGATCCATGTTAACCGTTTAATTGCAGTATATTCTGAGACAGAAATCCCGGACGAGCCCCCACATGTAGCGCTTACCCCGGAGGAGCCGCTGAATAAACCAAGGATAGTCTCACCGCACTAAGAATTACTATACACCAGCACACTGTTGTGGATTTTCTAGATTTTGTACTTTACTGAAGCAATAAAGTGGCATTGAATACACATATACTTTGAAGCGTAAAACGATTAAGCGGGAATAAATTACATAATGCGCAATGCGGGAAAAACATGTGGTGGAAAAGAAACAGTTAATGCCACCTCCGTTCGTGAGTTTAAGTCCCGCTAAAAGGCTCATAAATCGGTGTCCTAGGGTACCCAGGTACTAGATTCAACTGGCCAGTGAATGAACAAACTTATCTTCGACTAGTCAACGTTGGGGCCCTATGGATTGAAGCAATTATCCAGGTGCGCACTTTCGTTTTCGGAACCGTAGACTCATCCGACGAACAAAGTGTCCAGAACTGATGACTCGACCAAAGAATCTCTCTCCGTGATTGTAACCTGGTGCCAACGAATCCGCTGTACCGATGCTGAATCTCCACAACAGGAACCAATCCGCCGCCTGCACTCCCGTTCGATACACGGCCTCCTTACTCGAGGTCCTTCTGGAACCTGATTGTCCTCCGAGCTGCTCAGCGGAATGTGGTATGTGATGATGCACACTCCGTCTCCGATCTCCAACACTGGATACGCCTTGGTCCGCACTCCGGAGTGGGTGTGATCCCAGAGAGTGTTCCTCATGCATCTTACTCATCTTGCTGCTCCGCTCGCTCTGCCCATGCCCTGGACGAGGCTCCTGATGTCTTTCCTTTTGCCAACACGCCCAGTTCCTGTCTTCTTCGCAAAGGTCTCTGGGAGATGGAGTCTTTCGGTCCAGCATAGTCTATAATGTCTCTAGGCTCTGTCTCCCTCTAGTGGTAGCAACAGTTCAATACATAGAGCCAAACTAATACAGCGCTACACAAGCTATATGGTCATGTTTGGAAAGGCCAGATTCTTGCCATTCTGATGACACCTCACATGAACTTGTGAAGTGTATAGAAGTGGAGGTAATGGTATAGGAGTCTGAAGGACCCCTGCCTCTACATAGTCCTGGCATGACAGAAGCTGCTGAGGGATTCAGATGTGAGGGGGGTGAGGTTTAGCACTCTCCCACTCTGCACAGCATGGCCTGCTGGGTGAACATCCAGGGGCACTCCTGCCTGGGGCAGACTGACCATACAGGCACTGAGAACCTGGATCTGGGAAAGGACCAGTAATCTTAGGCATGCTGCCCACTCCCCTCTCCCCCCATGTGCATATAGCCTGCTATTTTAATAGAAGTGTGAGCTGTGAGGAGTAAACTGGTGCACTTTGCAGCAAAAGAGAAGAGAGCGGCTGTGGTTCAAGAAAAAGAAAGCCACTGCAAACAGCAGCATCCATGCCTTCACAGGAAGATCGTGTCATGCTAAAGTTGGTTACCTGTAATATTTGGTTCCTAGATACCTGCAGTGTATAGAGGTCAAGCTGAGAGACAGAGCTCCTACTCAGCCCTATAGCCCTGCCAGAAACTGATTCCCCAAACAGCAGCAGCTTTCCTGTCTACCTCTGCATTTCCAGTAGCTGGCTGGTGACGGCAGACTGGCCAGCAGAAGTCCGATGTGAGGAGATGATTCAGCTGGATTGCCAAGCGCAGCAATGAAAAATGCACAGACTTTGGAGAAGGTGCTTGGCTTGGAGCAGGTCAGAATGTGGAAAAAGTGTTGGACCTCAGAGAGGCTGAGAGACTCAACATGCAGCCAGGGCCGTAGGAAGGGCGAGTGAGGCGCCTGCCTCGGGCACAGCTGTGAAGGGGCGCAGCCATGGCTCGAGTCCTGCGGGAACACAGGTTGCGGGAACCTGCGTTCCTGCAGCTTTCCAGCAGGTCTCGAGCCATGGCTGCGCCCCTTCACAGCTGTGAAGCGCCCAGCCCGAAATGATTGCCGGCGGCCGCTTGCTTCCTGCTTGAACGGCCGCTGACAGGAAGTGCGAGCGGCTGCACTTCCTGTCAGCGGCCGTTCAAGCAGGAAGCAAGCATCCGCCGGCAATGAGAGGTGAGCTGGGGCAATATCCAGGAGACCTGGGGGGCAATATCCATGAGATCTGGGGGGCACTATCCATGAGACCTGGGGGGCACTATCCATGAGACCTGGGGACACTATCCATGAGACCTGGGGGCACTATCCATGAGACCTGGGGGGACATATCCATGAGACCTGAGGGGGGCATATCCATGAGACCTGGGGGGGCATATCCATGAGACCTGGGGGCATTATCCAGGAGAGCTGGGGCATATCCATGAGACCTGGGGCATATCCATGAGACCTGGGGCATTATCCATGAGTGCTGGGGCATATCCATGAGACCTGGGGCAATATCCATGAGACCTGGGGCATTATCCATGAGACCTGGGGCATTATCCATGAGACCTGGGGCATTATCCATGAGACCTGGGGCACATCCATGAGACCTGGGGCATTATCTATGAGAGCTGGGGCATATCCATGAGACCTGGGGCAATATCCATGATCTGGGACATATTCATGTGAACTGGGGCAATATATACCCATATGAGCTGGGGTCAATAATATCCATGTTAATAATATCCATGTTATCCAATATATTCCCATATGAGCTGGGGCATATCCATGAGACCTGGGGCATTATCCATGAGAGCTGGGGCATATCCATGAGACCTGGGGCATTATACATGAGACCTGGGGCATTATCCATGAGACCTGGGGCATTATCCATGAGACCTGGGGCATTATCCATGAGAGCTGGGGCATATCCATGAGACCTGGGGCATTATCCATGAGAGCTGGGGCATATCCATGAGACCTGGGGCAATATCCATGAGCTGGGGAATATTCATGTGAACTGGGGCAATATATACCCATATGAGCTGGGGTCAATAATATCCATGTGAACTGGGGAAAATAGTCTGGGGGCTCAGTGCTGTGTATATTATTCTGGGGGGGTGTATATCATGCTATATGTTCTTTTGCTATACGTGCATGTATTCTGTGTGTACTGTATTTGTACATGTACTAAGTGTGCACTATATATGTAGGGTACAAAGGGTGGTCCGATCCACTACTTCTGGTTGTGGGGAGCATCCAGGAGCTTAGCACTGCACCACTGGTCGGGGACTCTGATTTTTAAAATTATGTGGGGGGGGGCACAATTTTCTGTTTTTGCCTCGGGTGCAGAAGGAGCTAGCTACGGCTCTGCATGCAGCTCCAGCCATTCCTTGCATGCTCAGCTAGTCTGTATGGGGGGCAAGTCTTTCACTATCAGGGTTATTCAAAGAGAATCGAAAAGTCACTGCACGTTCGGTGACTTTTCGTTCTCTTCAATTCGATGCGATTTGGTGATCCCATTTCAGCGACCCTGCGGTGTATTCAGCAAGCACCACATGGCCGTCGTAGTGCAGGGAAAAGCCGTCGCAAACCCGACGAACAGTCACCGCAAAACCCGCAAAATCATCTGGAATAACCCCATCGAACACGCCGGAGAAACCCGAGCAGCCCCGAATAAAAGCGCAGAGCAGCCGCTGGAAAAAGCCGACACCGCAGACGATTGGAGTGAACAAAAAAATAAAAAAACAGCTTGAATGTTGAATGTTTGAAAAGTGAAATGCTGTTTGCAAAGAAACTACAAAACGAAAATGTCTGGAATTTACATATAAGATCCAATGAACGATAATAAAAAGGGTTGTTACAGAAAAAAGAATAAACGATTTAAAAAAAAAAATGCCTGAAAGATTCTAAAAAATCTATACATAAAGAGACTTTTTACTGCAGAATATTATAATCAATGGTTTATTAGGTATTGGTTTAAAACGGGAATATTTTTAACATTGAAGCCTATGGGATTCGCCTGAATAAACCTGTTGAATGAAACCACCGAACAGCAGGACAATTCGGCAACTTTTCACTGCTGGTTTTTGTTCTCTGAATAGACGAAGCACTGCTTCTCTATGGGGATTTCACTGCCCTCGAACAGGCACCGTATGTGCACCGTGGGTTTTGTAGCTACTCACTTGAGCATTGATTATTCTTTTATCATTCCTGCCATTCATTTGTCAGCTAATAATAAGGCACACAACCTATGATCTATGATGCAGCTGCATAGAGAAGGGTTATTGTAAGTAGATGGTCTGTACAGTGGCCCATCTGCTCTTTTTATTTCTCCTCCAAAAACTCCACATGGGTGCAGTGAAGTTGATAATGTAATTTACAATTCCTAATGAATGGACTATATACAGTATTCTATAATTGCATCTGAGCAGTGAAACATGTAATTTTATATAATTATTTACACATTATTGAAATAAGAAAATAAGAAAATTGCATTTTATTCTACTTAAGTCTTTTTTATATCACTTTGTATGATACCTGGATGTCATGAGCTGTAAGGTGCATCTTCATTTCTGATTTCTTCTTTGGTGGAGGAATTGGTTTATGCGAGGGAGGAAGATCCGTCCTTAAAAGAGGAAATTAACATTATAATTATTCTCTTCAAATGTTGAACAATTAACACAAATTACTCAGTTCTGCAAGAATGCACACCTACAAATTCCCTAAGAGGGTTATTCAGAGAGCTAATCTGGCCCCAGAATTGCAACGAATAGGGAATTCTCCCATACGGTGCACTTTTGTGGCCATTCGGCTATTCAGAAAGCAGGCAGTTCGCCAAATTTTGGCAAATTGCCAGCAGATACAGTGTCTGTTCAATGGCAATTAAAATGTTCCCAAAGAGAAGCAATGGTTATCCTGTTCAGAGAACACCAAAAAGCAGAGAAATGTCAGTGAAATGCCCTGATGTTCGTTGGTTTCATTTGGTAGGTTTAATCAGACAAATCCCATAGGTTTCAATGTTAAAAATATCCCCATTTTTATTCAACATCTAATAAATTGTTTATTCTTTTAATCTGCAGTAAAATGTCTCTTTATTGATTTATTTCTTTAAAGGATTTTTAAGGCATTTTTCAGGATTTTTTCGGCAACAAAATTTTTACGATTTTTTAAATTTAGTTTTTATTATTATTATTTTTTTAAAGTAGCGTTTTTTTCTTTTTTCTGAAACAGACCTTTTTATTATTATTCATACAACCTTATATGTTAATTCCAGACATTTTCGTCCAGTAGTTTTTTTGCAAACAGTTTTTCAAATTTGACACTGTCAATTGTTTTGTTAGGTTGTTTTTTAACCCTTACGGCGGCTGTCTGCTTTTTTCTGAGGCTGGTTGACGCTGTGTTCAGTGGCTCATTGGCTGCATTTGGCAGTTGTCGGCGGTTGTTCGGCAGGTTGGCGGCAGCTGTCTGATTCGCCGCACTTCAGGGACCCTGCTGTGAAAGCTGAATTCACCACAGGATCAGCGAAGCAGACTTGCCAAAGTGCGTTGAATCAGAGAGCACCGAAATGACGGTGACATTTCGGTGCTCTCTGAATAACTCTGCATACACCAGAGAAAAGAATAACATAAAACTGGCAGAGTTGTTTTTAGTAAAAATCTGAATAAAAGGATACATGTTAAATTATTATACCAGAAACATTTTGCTATGGATATAATGTGAATGAGGTTTCTGTGTCGGTTTTTTTTTTTCTCGTCTTTTTTTTGTTTCGGGTCATTACGGTGATTCGGATCGATCCCGGTGATTCAGATCAGTTGGTTTTTCGCTTTTTATGAGTTATTTATTTTTTTATTGCTTATTTAACAAAGGGAAGTAGATTACTAGTACCAATAGAATGAAAGTTTCTTTACTTATTTATTTTTTTAGGATGTTTTATCCATTTTTTGGGCACATTTTTAGGTTAGTATGCTGCATTAATTTTAGTAGTTTTTAATACTTAATTTTTAGTTTATTATACTGCAGAGAGGTGCTTCCCAGAAGTTTGTGAATTCATATGCTGCATTGAAACCTATGGGTTAAAAAGCCTTGTTTCTTTAAAAAAAAAGTTCTAAAACCTAAAATTTCACCCAAAAAAATGGCTAAAAAAATCCTTAAAAAAGTAAAGAAGTAAAGAAACTTTCATTCTATTGGTAGTAATCTACTTCCCATTCTTTAATGAGCAATAAAAACAAAATATCTCAGTAAAAATAAAAAACTAGGGGGGCGTGGCCGACTGTAGATGGGAACGGATGTGTTCTGGTGGAGCTCCACTTCGCCATGTGCCGTTAAGAGAATCCTAGCTGACTTTCCGAAGGAAGTTTTTTTTGTTTTACGGTCCCTAAATGGCTGGCCACCGGGACTGACTAGTCCGGAGCCCATATCCCCCTCCCTCCGGACAAGAAACTTGCCGGACAGCTCCGGTTTTTCCTGCTGTGCGATGGCAGCGGCCATTTTCCGTTCTACCACTCGGCTCCAGGCGTCACCTTGCCTTATGGCTTGGCCTACTCCATTCCCGCATTAGATGACATTGAGGGCTGTGGAGACGGTGGTCCCACATCTCCCAGCCCCCCTGAGGACTGTACTGTGGCTGGAATGGCAGAGGGTCGACGTGAGGATTTTCATCCACCCACCGGAGGTATGGTTGCTCTGACCGAAGGCTTAGATGCCTGCTTGCGGCTGCTGTCTGGGGGGGACAATGGCCCGCTTACTAGAGGTCTTTGGTGCCGGATCATGGCGACGCTGCGGAGCGGTCAGGCTGAGAGAACCCTGGAGACAGGTGAACCCGGAGATGCATTTTCTCTGGGCCTAGATGAGACCTACAAGCCTGTTACTGCCGAGGTGGGAGCCGCTGAGTCCTGGGTGGATGCTGCCGCTGACGGGAGAGAGTGTTAAGTGGATGATGACATGGATGGGGCGAGGATCCTGATTTCTCCGCCCCGAAGGCTGCTTTGGCCCAGGGCGCTGGAGTTCTGTTGGCGCCCTGTGGTCTTCAACGGATGTCAGCTGCCGCTGGACCGGCTGGGTCTGCCCCCTCCAGAGGCCTACGGAGACAGGGGTGTCTGGGTCAGTAGCTGTACCCCCCCGATGCGGAGCGGCAGATGCCTGCTCTCTGCAGGGTGGCTGGAATGGGGGGCTGCTTACTCTGGCGGCACGACGTGCGAAGATCCCTCTGCAGAAGATTTGAGGCAGACGGGGCACCAGGATCCGTCCTATGGCGAGATGCGGGCTGAAAGGGACTGAGTGATCTCTACGGCCAATTTCTGTCTGCCAGGCCCGATACTCGACTCTACTGGACTGTCCTTTGCCCCAGGCTCTCAGTTTCCTCTTTTCCATTGAACACTCGAGATATCTTAGATTGTTGAGAATTTACCTCCTTTTTTTTCCTCCCCCGCCATGCCCCCACCTTTGAGTTTTTTGTATCATGCGGCGAGCTGTGCTTTTATTTTTACTTTTTGCCCCTTTATTTTTCTGTGACCTGGCAGGGATTCTTTGTTTTCTTGCTGTTCTGTGAGGCTTTTAGTTACTGTCACCCCCCCTTGTTTTTTCGATATTCTGACGCTTTCCTGTGGAGACCCCGCCCCCTTATGTTATATGTGTATTTCTTTTACGAGTGATATCTGGCCCTGCGAGGCCAACCTTTGGATTGTCTGAGACCCTCTGTTTGCAAAATAAAAATCTTAAATACAAAACAAAAATGTATAAAGAAAAAACGAACTGATTCGAATCACCTGAATCGCGAATCGATCCGAATCACCAATCTGAATCGCGACAAAATTTCAGATAGATGCGAAATCTTCAGATGGCCGATATTTCGTTTTCGAAAAAATGCTCCCAAAATATGCAAATGCTCCCAAAATACGCAAATGGTGAATTTTGACCGAATTTGGATTCTGAACGAAATAAATTGCACATCTCTAATTGCTATAGAGCTCCGTGATGCGCTCAGACACAGCGCATATTACTGTATCACAGAGCTCCACAGTGCAGCATCATTGTTCACCTTATAATTGAAAAGTGAACAATAGTGCTGGATTAGAAGTATAAAAAATAAAATTAGAAAACTTTTATTTAATTATTTTTACATACACCCTGGTCATGCTTGCTGTCATTGGAAAGGAAATGCTCTGGCATTCCCAATGATACCTTATATGACCCTCTAGCATCTATGGATCCGTTGGTCCAAATGGCCCCTGTATCTCACCCATAGGGAATTCCTGCCGGGGGGGGGGCGGTGAAGTCCCATTTCTGACGTCATCACCCTCAACCTGTATTTTTAATTTTTATTATTAATGCAGCATTATTGTTCACACTTCAATTATAATTTGAACAATGATGCTGCACTAACTTTTTTGGGGGGTTTTAGCTAAAATCACGTAATTTCTCAGAAAAATAAAAGTAACGGGTTCGCAGTTCTAATTTTTTTAACACTCGTATCCCATAGAATAAATAATTGCAAAGGCTCGGATGATAAAATGTGAAAAAAATAATTTTACAGACTGTAGATGATTGGAAATTCACATTCTTTGTTATAGCATTCTGACAGGACATGACGTATACATATAATAAAGATATATTATGAATCTGCCTAAAAAAAATTATATATAATTTGTCTGGGTCGTAGAATAAAACATGACTTCAAATCACGTTTAAACATGATGATCAAAAACTGTAAAAATTAGCTCAGCACACAGAGGTGAAATGGCTCAACAGCAAAAGGGTTAAAAATAGGATAGTATTTGGTATAAGGAACACTTTATAAAGAAGTATATATATAATTTATTTTGCCATTCAGATTGTATTGCACTATTAATCCTTTCTCTTTTTTGTTCAAGATTGACTGATATCAGAGACCACTTTTGGATAATAAGTATACACATTTATTTTTTTATATGAGCTTGTTTAATTCAAGCAGCACTCTATCCACACAGAATGTGTGGCCGTTACCTTTGTGTGTTCCTACTATTTCTATGAATCCTTGTTTCCTTGTGTAGAATATGATATGTTTTTAGGTATGCGCTATGGACACAGTTAACACCTTTTGATTTTTGAAGTTCTTGCTGTGTTTTTTTACCAAACATTGAAATGTGCCTTTTTTCTGAACGTATTACCAATACCATATTTTAAAAATTTATTCATATTCTGATATTGTTTGTCACTAAGTATGTAAGAGGACAATTGTGTTTGTTCCACAGGTTGGATTTCATATCTTTCTTTCATCTATTATCTATTTAATGTATTCTCACTATCAAATAAATTGTTTTTTTGGGGGTTTTGTTTTGGCTGTTTTGATCTCGTCTAGTGATATAGAAACATAGAAAATGTCGGCAGATAAGAACCTTTCGGCCAGTCTAGTCTGTCCAATTACATGGATACTTTACCTGGATTTATCTTTTATTTAGGATAGCCTTATGCCTATCCCATGCCTGCTTAAATTCAATCACTGTTTTGGCCTCTACCACTTCTACAGGAAGGCTGTTCCATGTATCCACCACCCTCTCAGTAAAATAATGCTTCCTGATGTTACTTTTAAACCTTTGCCCCTCTAATCTAAGACTATGTCCTCTTGTTTTGCTATTTTGTTTCCTTTTAAATATACTCCCTTCCTCTACCTTGTGGATTCCCTTTACGTATTTAAATGTTTCTATCATATCTCCTATCTGAGAGGATCTAATACCCACAGTTTCCATATTATAGCAGTACAAGCTTAGAGATTCCCTTAGTTCTGCATATTTTATATTGCATATTTTATCTCTCAGGTTGGCCTTGGCACTATTTTAAAACATACTTAGTGTCCTGAAAAGGCAGATAGGTGAGATTGTTTTTAGTATTTTTTCACATATATGTAATTTTTATACTTTGTATAGAGGTTAAACATTTTAGCAATACATGCCTGAACCGCGATAATGAGAGTATATCATTTTATTCTAATTTTAAACTAAATAATTCACCAAGAATTATCTAAGTGTGTTTTTTGCTGAGTGAATCTATTTTCTGTCTCAAATTCAATTAGATGGTTGCAACAATGTCATAGACTAACATGTCCAGTAAGTGAAAAAATGGCTTCTCTGCCGTTACACTTTTCCTGTGAACGACAGTTACATTAAATAACTGACATGGAAGTGAAGAAGGAGATAGTAAACACTGCAGAATCTTGGTTTTATTGATTATTCTGGGAATTTATAACTTTTTACTAATGATGTTCAAAGTTGCCCACATACCCTGAGCACATAAGACCAGATGGAACCTAAACCGTGCTTTTATTTTGCAATTCAAAATCGGAGCATCATCTCTGGCTTGTTAAGGACTTGGCAGGCATTTAATGAAAGCCGTTCTTCACGCATGACAACTGAATGCACTTGAACAATGTACTTCCCTCAATTACCTTGAATGCAATATTTTGATTCAATGGAGCATATTATACTTTTTATCCACCCCCTTCTTTCCTTCTGTATCCCCTGTCTATTTTTATTTTAACAGTGCTTTGTTCTACAAATTTGTAACACCTGATATACTACCAATAAAAATGAATATGTAAAATAAACACTGCAACATCTACCATAAATATAGCTTTGAGTGTCAAGAAGTTATGCAGATCACTGTACTGGGTACTGGTTAGATATGTGAAATTCGTTCCATTACTAATCAAAATTCAATTTAATTTACAGTGATTTGGAAGTATTCAAATATACGAATAGCAAAAGTAACAAATTTAAACTTATCCGAAAGCAAGAAATGAGTTTGTATTCATTTGTTTCACTAGGGTGGCATTATGTGATAGTCTGGGCCTTTCTTTATAAGCTATCCATATCGGCATCACGACATAACAAATGATCCGAATTGATTCAGATCCATTTGTCTTTATTCTAGTGAGCGTAGCGTGATAGTCTTGTGTTTTCAGATATCCTTTTGCAGTCAACATTTTTCTTGTTACAAAAAAGCACTATGTGCACTCTTCCTGGAGTCCATAGCATGGAGGTTTGTGCTTCTGGGCCGCGAGATCGTGCAGCGCCATGGAGTGATCTCAAAGGGAGACTAGGAACTAATTGTTCCCAGTCTCACTCTGCTATGAGGGAGAAGAAGCAGCAGATCTTGACACCTTTTTCAATGCAGGACGAGAGGGGTGTATGGGATTTTAATCATTGAACACCAGCTTTTAGGAGTTGTTAAAATTTTTGCTTTCGAGGGGCGTGGCCGGGACGTCCAGGAAGATGGCCGCTTGATCGGTGAGCTCCGCAGAGCGCGCTGTATTTACCCCTTCTCCGCTGCACATTCGCACCCATGGGTAAAGCCAGGAAGCCCCCACACACTCCTGGCCCCCCAGAGCTTACTGGAACACCGCAGACAGGGTCCATTAGACCGTTTTTGGCCCCTCTATCAACCGCTGAAAACACTGACCCGGAATCCAAGATGGCCGCCGCCGCATGCTCTTCAGCCTCCAGCTCTCCAACGCACTCGGTGAGTGTCTGGGACCCCCCAAATGACCTCCGCCAGCTCCTACAATATCTCCCCAGTAAAGAGGACTTAGCCATTGCCACCACTGAACTGGGAGCCTCCCTCCTATCAGAAATCCGCGCGCTGCGCACAGATCTTGGCGGTATTCAAACCAGACTGCAGCACGTGGAGGTGACGCAGGAGCAACAGTCTGCTACGATAGCAGCCCACTCCTCTGCAATAACCACGCACAGCGCTCAGCCCTACAAATGATGGCTCGCCATCTGGAAGATGTGGAGAACAGAAACCGCCGGAATAACATCAGGATTCGAGGCCTCCCGGAAATGGAAAACACGCAGGAGGAATTGAAATGCACCCTCACTGCTTTATTTAATGAAGTCTTGGGACGGGACCCGGTTACAGTTATCGAAATGGAACGCTATCATAGAGCACTGAGACCGAAGGGCCCACCTGACGCTCCCCCACGTGATGTGATCTGCTGCCTTCTACGCTACCCGCTGAAAGATTCCATACTGGCAGCGACCCGAGGTTCTCGCACCATTGATTATGCGGGGGCTAAGATTTCGCTATTTCAGGATCTCTCACCCGCCACCCTGCAGTCCAGACGAATGCTACGTCCGCTCACGGCTGCCTTACAGGACATGAAACTTCAATATAAGTGGCTATTTCCATTTGGCCTTCAAGTTCGCACACCATCGGGACCTCTCAGCCTTCGCAGTGAGCTGGACCTCCCGCTGTTTCTGGAGGAACTCTCTCTTCCACCGGACACGCTTCCGGCTTGGCCAGACCTGGCACTGTTATATATGCCTCCAGAGCAGGCCCCAACACGCCCGCGACGATCCCGCCGCAGACGCCGCTCCTCCTCCTCGCAGGCACCGGTGAATTGAACGGACTTCCATTGGCTCCGTTTACGTGGTCCTGGGACCTCTGGACCTCTCCTTCTGAAGCGGACACCGCCCTTATCTGGCACCGGCACTTAACCGATTTGATGCCCTGGTTAACGTCAGTATCCTTTTGCTTATGTATGCTTCTTGGCCTGAAAGGCCCGTATACGTTATGTCATTGGGCCTGAGGTGCGCCTGGTCGCTGAAGCCCCCTCCCCGGTTGACTTATGCAATAAGGCTGGAGGCGAGGTTCTTTTACATCCTCGACCCTACCTCAGCCTGCACTTCCCGTTTACGGCCTAACGCTCTGCAAGATTCCATGAGCCTCAGGGGCGGCCTGGGCGAACTGTTATTTTTCTTTTTCTTTTCCTGAGCACACCCGTGTATGTATCTGAACGGGGGGACGCGCGTTCAGCGCTTTCTGAGTGATTTTTGACTTTTCTTTTAGAACCTTTTGACAACAATACCTGTCGCTAAATTGCACTCTCAATTTATTGTTATAACATTTGACTTCCACTGTTGACCTTCCGCGCCGGGTAACCCCCACGAGTCAGTGCCTACACAGTGTGCTGGTGGTGTACGCACCCCCCTCTGTGACCTGAGACTCCCCCGCGCCCACTCGGCGACGTGGTGGATAGTCTCTTCAGGCACGTGCTCCTTGTGTATATAGTTGTACCATTGTAATTGGTTATTTGTCTTTGTTCCCCCTGTACCTGGTCTGCCCTACTGGGCGCTCCCTTAAATCCCCTTCCTGGTCCATTCATATTGGTATCCCTCACACGACTATACCATGGCCACCGCCCCCCGCACTCTTAAAGTTCTCTCCATTAACGCAAAAGGTCTGAACATACCCGAAAAGCGCCATGCGGCCCTTAGGGAATTTACCTCGCTACACGCGGATGTAGTATTGGTGCAGGAAACCCACTTTCCACAGGCCCGACCTCCCTCTTTCAAAAGCCACAAATACCCTACAGGTTATTTTAGCAATGCCACTGCTGGTAAAGTCTGCGGAACAGCGGTGTTGTTTTCTCGCTCAATCCCATTTAGCTACTCGGCCTCCCTGTTAGACCCCGCTGGTCGTTACACGTTTGTGAAGGGCCAAATTGGTGCGCAGTGGTACACCTTTGTTTCCATATACCTCCCGAATCGACAGCAACACTCCGCCATTCGCACTATATTTCGTCGACTGCAGGATTTCCAGGAGGGTATCTTGGTGGTGGGCGGTGACCTCAATCTGCCGCTTGATGCTCGCCTGGATACCTCTAGAGGTGTCACTAGCACCCCACACTCCGTCCTCCGCCGCACTCGACTTGCGCTACACTCCCTGAGATTGATGGATTGCTGGCGCTCGCTCTTCCCCTCCACACGGGATTACACATACTATAGCGCCCCGCACCAGCTCTACACGCGCCTTGATTATGTCTTCCTTCCTTTTGGTAGTATGCACCTTTTGGAGTCTGCCTCCATTGGTCCCATGACCTGGTCGGATCACTGCCCGGTTCTGATCACGCTCTCCTCCCCTCTCGCCCGCCCTAGGGAGAAACTCTGGCGCCTCAACGAATCCCTTCTCACTGACCCCCAGATTAAAGAAGGCCTTCACGACGCACTGCACAACTATTTTACGGAGAATGATACACCCGACTGTTCCCCACAGATTATTTGGGAGACACATAAGGCTGTCATCAGGGGTTACCTTATACAACAGGGCGCGCGGCGAAAGAGAGAGCGCACTGAACAGCAGGAATCACTATTGCAGCGCATTGCGGCCCTGGAACGATCCCATAAACTGCACTCTGACAATGACATTTACGCCGAATTGCTGGACCTTAGGTCACAGCTCCGTTCACTTTTTAATAACAGGGCCCAGAAGGCCTTCCTGACAGTGCGTAAAACCTTTCATGAACATGGCAATAAATGCGGCAGACTCCTAGCTAATGCCCTCCGAACCCACCGACAGGCTCTATATGTCACTCATCTGCGCACCCCTCAGGGTAAAACTGTCACCCTCCCGAAAGATATGCTTGGCCTCTTTCGTGACTACTTTACCTCGCTATATGGCCTCACACCGGCTCCCGCCCAAACGGCTCTTGATGCCACCCAGCGCTTCCTTCGCACTCACTTACGCTCCAAACTGACGCCGCACATGAGGTCCTCTATTGAAGGTCCAATCACTGCGGAAGAACTGCACGAAGCGATCAAGCGAACGCCAGTGGGTAAGACACCGGGGCCTGACGGTTTTACCCTTAAATACTATAAAGCGTGCGAAAAGCTCCTCTCTCGCGCCTGGTTGGCTGCTTTTAACGGACTGACTGAACCTACATCCCACATTACCCCACAAACACTTTCTGCCACCATCACCTTAATCCCCAAACCTGATAAGGATCACGCCCTCTGTGCCAATTATCGACCAATTTCCCTCCTGAATCAGGATGTGAAACTTTTTGCTAAGGTACTCGCGCTGCGAATCGCAAACCATATGAGACACCTGATCCACCCTGACCAGACGGGATTTATCCCAGGGAGGAGGGGCGAGATAATACTACGCTGGCCATTAATTTGATTCACGCCGCTCAGAGAACTGATACCGGTCCGACCCTGCTCCTCTCCACCGACGCTGAGAAGGCGTTTGACAGGGTACATTGGCCTTTCTTATTCCAGACCCTACAGCATATGGGATTTGGCCCCAACGCCATGCGCTGGATAACCGCCTTATATGATTCACCTACCGCTCGCATTAATCTAAATGGCACCTTGTCCTCCCCCTTCACCATTAAAAACGGCACTCGACAGGGCTGCCCCCTCTCCCCTCTTTTATTTGCATTATCTCTGGAACCCCTCCTTCAAGCTGTCAGGGCCAACCCCTCTATTCATGGTATCTGTGTTGGACGCCACACATATAAGGTGGCGGCATATGCAGATGACCTGCTATTTTTTGTACAACAACCCCAGATTTCCTTGCCTTCCCTCATTGAACTATTACGCGAATATGGCTCACTCAGTAATTACAAAATTAATATGTCAAAATCGGAAATTCTGAACATTTCAATACCTGCTCCCCTCAGCACACACATTCAAGCCACATTCCCCTTTCGATGGTGTACTACCTCCCTTAAATACCTTGGAGTTCACCTCACCCCAGCGGTATCAAATCTTTATACCACAAATTTTGTCCCTCTGCTCCGGGTCCTGGAAAAGGACCTTACTCGATGGGCCATCCCGCACATCACGTGGTTTGGACGCATAAATGTCCTCAAAATGAATGTTCTCCCAAGAGTCCTTTATCTATTGCAGACCCTGCCGATACATGTCCCGTCTGCCTTCTTCCGCTCCTTGCAGTCTCTCTTTATTAGATATGTATGGGCCGGGAGTAAACCAAGGCTGAGTGTAGCGCTGCTGACAGCTCCTCGCTCTCGTGGAGGTCTAGCTCTGCCGCATTTGCAGCGCTATTACCAGGCTGTTCATCTTTTGCGAATGGTGGAGTGGAGCTTGGGTGCCTCAGGTAAACAATGGGTGGCGTTGGAACATGAACTGGCCGGACGCTCGCTAACCTCCCTCCCTTGGCTTTTAGGCACCACTGCATCTACTGACATCCCCACACACCCGACAGTTTCGGTCACACTGACCATCTGGCGACGGTTGCAGAGGCTCACACAAATAGCCCCTTGGCCCTCTCCACTCCTCCCTCTCAACCACTTACCGGCCTTCTCGCCACGTCTGCTACCTCTCATTGACGCAGCTCCACCACGACACCCACTGCCGGGCCTTTACATAGATGGGAACCGACCTAAAGCCCCGAAGGATGTACCGTTGACCCACCCCGATTCCTTTCTTACGATATTTCATATGCACTGCCTCATTACCTATCTACGCTCCCTAGCTCCATTGGAAAAATACACCCGCCCACTGACCGTATTTGAACAAGTGATCACCCGTAAGACCCTTCCCCAACACGGCATATCGACTATGTACGGGGTCCTGCAAGATCTTTCCCCCTCCACACCTCCCTACGTAGCGAATGGGAGAGGGAACTCCGCCAAACATTCACAGAGGAGGAGTGGAGCCAAATGTTTGCGCTCAATACTCGGTGTTCTATTGCTACTCGTACACAAGAAACGTCTTACAAGCTGCTGTCACGATGGTATAGAGCACCCACCACAATTGCTACATATTCCGTCACGGCGGACGCCTCCTGCTGGAGGTGCGGAGCACAGCGCGCAGATCTCTTGCATATTTGGTGGTCCTGCCCAGTGTTGCAACCCTTCTGGACACTGGTTCATGATGCCATTAGCAACATCTCTGATACTCCACCTTCCTACACGCCAGCGGCCATGCTGCTACACCACACACCGCTGCCTGCAGACACTTACAGGAACTCACTTGATATTCGGCTACTGAATGCCGCCAAAGCGGTAATACCCAGACACTGGAAATCTTCACTAGCCCCCACTTTCCGAGAATGGCTAGACGAAGTCCAGCGCATAAGAGATGTAGAGGATCTGATACACCAAACCTCCGGTACCTCCGCCAAACACTTGAGACGGTGGTTCTATTGGTCCGTGCCAGCCCGCTCCCCACCCCACAACTCGGTAGACCTTTCTTAACTGCAACGGAATAACAAATGAATGACCAAACTCCCCAGCCCCCACCTTTTCCTTTTGTTCCCCTGTCACAAGTTGTACCCCTACTCCCCCTCATTGTTACTTGAATTTGTACTATCTGTATTCATATGTGAAGCGCACAGAGACGCAGTATCGAAAATGCACACTTTATTGTCAGACAACTACGTTTCACATGACTCACGATTGACTGTATATGTGGTAATGCATTTAATGTCAAGTAATGTATGTTTTCAAATAACTTAATAAAAACTTTATTACAATAAAAAAAAAAAAAATTTTTGCTTTCGCGTCCCGACGGTATATTAGGCCATCACTAATACATCATTTGTCGAGACATTAAAAAAGATTGTGCTCCCCATGTTAGGTATAGGAGATGCAAAGTACGCAAGGTATGGGGCTCAAAGCTTTTTTCATCTGACTATACCGTCAAGCAGAGCCGGCGCTTGTGTAAGGCAGCACAGGCGGCCGCCTTACCATGTCAGACCAGGAGGGGGCGCACAAATTCAAATCTGCAGCCACTACTTTTGATGGGGATTTGAAGTTTCAAATTGCCTGCCCGGCGCTGTGCCCCTCCTGCTCCTCCAGGTTTGCAACAGGCTCCGGTCCCCTTCGATGATGCTGGGGCAGGGGGCTTTATTACTTTGCTGCTCCATATCCCTCAGTGAGAGAGAATGGAGCAGCCGCACTCAGCTTCTTCCGGGCTCTGTGATCAGTCAAGTGACGCAGGGCTCTGGAGGAGGTGTAGAGAGCCGTGGGAAGAGGACTAGGGCAAGGCTTTGTGTGTGTGTGTGTGTGTGTTGTGTGTGCGCAGCATGCTGCTGATGCTACCGCCGTGCAGGAGAAGAGAAGAGCTCCAATCATATCCCATCCCACCAGACTACGAGGAGACAGGGCCGGATTAAGGGTATCATGGGCCTGGTGCTGAGGATTTTGGTGGGCCTTTTTATAAATATTGAGGAAACAATCGGTCCGCACTGCTTTCTCTTTCAGAGAGTGAGGCGGTACACTGTGCAAATGTCACGCTATGCCAACGTCAGAGCGACTCGGAAACCTGACTGGTGACTCTGACATGGTGTGCTGTGACTCCTATTGCGACTTGTAGTGTGTCAGGACACAAGCCTCCTGCTGGATTAGCGTGCATGGCCCATATGAGTCAAGCACTACAACTCAACTAGACAAGCGAGTAAGGAAGGACATTAAATGAAGCAACCATATATACATTTATTAAACAAATTGTATATAAATTTGTTAAAGGAATATGGTTGCTTCATTTAGTGATCGGTCCATCCTTACTCGCTTCTCTTGTTGAGTTGTATTGTATTTCTAGTAGGGGTTAGGCCCCACTGTGGAAATGTCCAATATATAGCACATTGCTGGTTCTACTTTTGAATCATTGCTTTGTGTTGAAAGTCAATCACTGCCTGTTGGCAAACTGACAATACTTGGGGCGGCGTGTCTCCTAGACCAAATAGAGCAAGGGCTCCTCTATGATTGAAATCTGAAAGGATATTTACACTTTCAGGGTTATTCAGAGAGAGGTGAAAAGCAGGAGAATGACTGGAGAATAGAAAATTCTGGGTCAAAATAACAGATTTGGAAAGTGAGATAAATGGGAGAATTTTTCTGGTTTGGCTATTTTGACCTAGAATTTTCAATTCTCCAGTCATTCTCCTGCTTTTCACCTCTCTCTGATTAACCCTGATAGTAAAGTTAGGGGTGAGCGGTTCGGGCTCGGACGGTTCGGGGTTCAACCCAAACTTGGCCTGTTCGATGAGATCGCGAACACTGAACATTTCCGGGTGTTCGCCGCATGTTCGACCACAATGGACCACAATGCATTTTCCCACTGGCCTGAAGCTCGTAATTGGCTACAGCCTTGCACCTGACCACAGGTCTGGTGCAAGACTGGTTCAACACTATGCCAATCACCGCTCAGAGTCCTGATTGGGCAAATTTTGCCCAATCATGGGCTCACAGAGCTAAGTCCCGCAGCACACTATATAACGTTTCCACGCGCCGATTCTACACGCATTTCAGAGGAGATTTCAAAGGAGATAGTTGTGTCTTGTTACTGCTGGTCTGCCACGCTACTGGGGGGGGGTCTGGGGGGGTCTCACTTCTACCAAATATCAGGGAATTTAGATGATGTGTGACTTGTCACTGTGCCAGCAAGTTTTTTTGGGGTTTACAACTTTCTTTAAAACATTTGTGAATTGGGGGGCGGAGCCAACTGCGGAGCATGGCGGACATGTTTTAGTCCAGCTCCAGACCAGACAGCGAGGAAAACGCAGATATCAGCCACCGGGGACCACACATACCCTCTCAGGTACCGCAATATCCCACCGGAATACACAGCCGTCACGATGGCCGCCGCAAAGGGGAAAAAAACGCCGGGAACGAAGGAGTTTTTCACTCCTAGGCCCAGTAAACGCCGCGAGGATGCAGATCCCCAAGATGGCGGCGGCTCCCCGTCCCACTCTCCAACTTCGGCGACAGGCACCTCTGAGGGTGACCTAATGGCGTTCACCACCCGCATGGAAACTTTATTTAAAGACTTTTCGTCCTCCCTATCAGCGCGCCTAGACACGGTATCAGCGGACATCCGCAAGGATATACAGGAAATTGGAGACCGGACTTCGCATTTAGAAAATAAAATGTCTGAAATGGCGGATGCTCATAACGCTACGGCCGCAGCAGTAGAATCTTTGGAAGCCAAACTATTGCAATGTACAAATAAACTGGCGGATCTTGAGGACAGGTCCCGTCGGCATAACCTCAAAATTCGAGGAATCCCAGAAACGATTCATCCCCGAGACCTCATGGCTTATGTAACAGATTTCTTTACGCACTTGCTTCCCGGAGTTGCGCATGACACGCTACTCATGGACAGAATACATCGAATACCGAAACCGCCGTCTGCCCCTCATAAAGCTTCTAGGGACGTGATTCTTAAGATGCACTACTATAAACCCAGGGAAGATGTCTTACGAGCGATGCGTAAACCAGAGAAATTGGGTTCCCAATACGAACATCTGGAAATTTACCCAGACTTCTCTAAAGCCAACGCTGCAACAAAGAAGACTGTTTCGCCCGCTAACAACATCTCTACGAGAGGCTGGTATATTATACAGGTGGGGATTCCCCACTAAGTTGATTATTCTCCGCGAGGATGTTACTACAGTCCTCACATCTCCCACAGAGGGAAGAACAACCCTGGAGTCTTGGGGCCTTAAAATAAACGAGGATGCTCAAGACCGCAGGCCCACACTAAAAAAGGTGACGCCGGATTGGCGTCAACGCTGAATGGATGAGCACGAAAGAGTCCCGCTTTTACAGATCCGCTCCTGATGTCGGACACCTTACTTGTTTTTGACCGAAAATCGCAGGACGGGTAAACCTGGTGGTTTAATGTTTGACCTCTTTGTCTCGCTGCTGGTGGCAGAAGGACCTACCCCCCCTTTTTTACGTTTCTCCCCCTTCTTAGTTAAGGGCACGGACGTCTCCCTGACAGGAGGCTCCGATGGAGAGTACGGCGTTCTGGAACGCACCAAGTTTTGTCGCTATATGGCGATGTTTTGTTTTGGTTTTATCCCCCTTTTTCCCCTTTTCCCAGTCCCTGGGGGGTTGCAGTGCTTCTCGATCCTATGGGTCGCGCTCTCGGATGAGAGTTCTGACTAATTGTTTAAAATGTTGTTTATATGTCCCTAACATCTTTTTTGTAGCCCTTTATGAAGATAGTATCATATAATGTAAAGGGTTTGAACCTACCCGTTAAACGTCACTCTTTATATAGAGATCTTCGCACGTATGACGCTGATATCGTCTGCCTCCAAGAGACGCATTTTAGGAGACTGGATCATCCTAAATTGTATACACCTCACTATCACACCCAATTTCACTCAACTTATAGAGCTAAGTCTAGAGGGGTGACAATACTGATCCATAACAGAATTTCGATGCAGACTCATAGGATTATCACAGACCCCAGAGGCAGATATATTATTTTAATATGCACAATCAATGGCAGGGTGTACACGATAGTAGCAGCTTACGCCCCTAATAATTCACAAACGCAATTTCTAACGCATCTTTTCAACAAACTTACGGATGTTTTATCGGGAGATTTAATAATTTGTGGCGATCTGAATTTATGTATAGACCCAAAAACGGACCGCTCGGCCCCTACAAGCACTCAAGCAGGGAGACAGTTTTCACAGCTACACTCTCTCCTTAGACTCCACCATTTATATGACACGTGGCGCCTGCTTCATCCTACAGAGAGGGATTACACTTTCCGATCGGGAGTACATAATAGCTACTCACGCATAGACTATTTTTTACTACCATCGCATTTACTCTCTCGTGTCACCACATGTGATATTCTCCCCTTTACATGGTCTGACCATGCCCCACTACTCCTCGACATACGGGATGAATTTCACTCTCATGTGAGACCACCCTGGAGATTTAGCGAACATATATTAAAACACGAACCGGCGTCTATGGCGATTCAGGAAGCATTAACGAACTATTTTAAAGAAAACACGACCGAGGAGGTAGACCCTTTTGTTGTATGGCAAGCTCATAAAGCAGTCATTAGGGGTGTATGCATCCAGTGGGGAGCGCGGCTTAAAAAGCAACACACAGCACATCGATTGGAAATTCTTAGGAACATACAAGACATAGACACCCAGAATAAATTATCCCCGACGACGGAGTTAGCGGACGCATTAGATGATGCCTTACGTTCACTTACTGACTTAGAAGCGGACAGATTTAATTCGACCATGCACAAGATGAAATCGCGGTTCTATGCGTTTCAAAATAAACCGGGCAGACTACTGGCTCGCAGACTAAAACCCCCCCCGACCGCACAGGGCATCCCTCACCTCAAAACTACCAGGGGACTAATACATAATCCATTGGATATTGCTAACGAATTCGCAGACTTTTACGAGAAACTGTATAACCTATCAACTGATGACAAGGTGACGCAGCCCACACCCGATGCCATCTCTAGCTATCTCCATAAGCTACACCTGCCAAAATTATCCTCATCACAAATGACAAAATTAGCTTCTCCAATTTCTTTAGATGAAATTTCTGAAGTGATTAAAGGACTGCAGAAACGAAAAGCCCCGGGTCCTGATGGCCTTAATGGCCTATATTACTCGACTTTCACCTCTCATCTCATGCCGCATTTACACTCGATTTTTAACGACGCCCGGGAACAGGGTACATTCCCGACGGATATGCTACGGGCTCACATAATTACACTCCCTAAGCCAGGTAAGACCCCTGACGAATGTCGTAATCTCCGCCCAATTTCACTTCTTAATGTAGACATAAAAATATACGGGAAAATTCTAGCGAACAGACTACAATACATATTACCAACCCTAATTGGCCAGGACCAGGTGGGGTTTATTTCGGGTAGGCAAGGACCGGATAGCACAAAAAAGTTGATTAACCTGTTGGAATCCTTGAAACGAGTAGGTCAACCTTGTTTGATACTGTCATTAGATGCCGAGAAAGCTTTTGACAGGGTAAATTGGCTATTTCTTCATGAGACCCTTAAGATATATGGTTTTCCTCCCCCGATGTTGTCAGCAGTAAAGGCCTTGTATGATTCCCCATCAGCTACAGTTCTGACATCGGGATTTATGTCTGACGAATTTGTAATTACAAACGGTACAAGACAGGGGTGCCCACTTTCCCCGCTATTGTATGCCCTGGTGCTGGAACCACTGGCACAGGCTATCCGACAAAATGACGACGTTAGAGGTATACAGATAGGTCCTACAACATATAAACAACAACTTTATGCGGACGACATCCTCCTGACGTTGACTGACCCAGAAGTCTCCTTATTGGCCTTATACCGAGAGCTAGAAACATACAGTGAAGTGTCCTTTCATTTAGTAAACTTACTTAAAACGCAAGCTTTGCCAATTAATATGACACAATCATTGCTGGATACTCTTAAAATGCAATATAAATTTGACTGGCGCTCTACTTATTTGGTTTATTTGGGGCTCAGAATTACGGAAGAACCCGAAGACCTTTTTCAATATAATTATGAACGTGTACTTTCTGAGATAAGATTGCTTATTCACAGATGGAGAATGAAGGAAGTCTCGTGGTTGGGTAGAATGGCGGCCGCAAAAATGATTATACTACCAAAATTATTGTATGTGTTCCGTGCTCTGCCTCTAAATTTACCCAGACATTATCTAGTCAAGGTTCAATCTGTTTTGACCTCATATGTCTGGAACAACAAACGACCTAGAGTTCCTCGGAAGCTATTAAGTTACAGACACAGAGATGGAGGTCTGAACATGATACATGTGCAACATTATTATTGGGCATCATGCCTAGCATCCTTATCGGAATCCTTTCACACACACCCCACACCGCAATGGCTTACCATTGAGGCAGCATATATGGAAGGACATGATTTAACAACATTACTTTGGGTCCCTGTAAAAGATAGGCCGCGGATAAAATCCCCATTGACTAGTACATTGTTACATCTTAGGATATGGGATAAAGGGTTCGACTCATTCACAATGCATCATCCACTCTCTATGGCTACACCCATGGCAGCTCTTAAGTACCTACTTCCTCACGGAGATCACACTAGGTGGGTTCAATACGGAGTGTTGAACCTTCATCATTTCTTTGACACGGCCTCCATTCTACCTTTTGAGACATTATGTACTAAATTCAAGGTTCCAAATGCAATGTTCTTATCATATATGCAAATACACTCTTACCTTAAAGCTCAGAAGCTCTTTCCTACACTGTCAGCCAAGGTTCCATTACTCTCGGAAACTGAACTTTTTTGTTTGGACTCTTACTCCAATACCAAAGCGATCTCGATGTATTATAGGGTGCTTAATACCCCACAAAAATCAGTTGTTTGGACATTTCAAAGAAGTTGGGAACGAGAGTTAAAACAATCTTTCACACCAACCCAATGGGCCACGGCTTATATGTTTGCGGTGGGGGCTACTCGATGCGCTACCTTATTAGAGACACAACGAAAGTTACTTTATAGATGGTACCTCACTCCAGACAGAATTAGAAAATATGCGCCGAATCATTCGGATATGTGTTGGAGATGTTCCCTAGTTCAAGGTTCTATGAGTCACATATGGTGGGATTGCCCCAAAATAAATGCATTATGGAAGGACATCTCGATTCTGGCGACCGAAGTCCTAGGCATGCTGATCCCTCACAAACCGGAGATCCTATTATTGGGTATGATCAACCTCCCAAAACCTCAAAGAAGGATGCTATTTATTCTCATCTCCACGACCTCGTTGCTCATAGCACGTAATTGGAAGACCACCTTAGTACCTACCAAAAAACAAGTTATTGACCTCTTAGACCAATATCGTGGATTTGACTCGAGGATTGTGGCATCGGAAGATATACATCCACCCAAATCGGATCCCTGGACACTTTGGGACATACAAAAAATTTATGAAGCATGTGGGTTATGACCGATATACCGACCCTGGTACACAACTTTTACTTCAGTTTGGTTTTTTGATGGCTGCAACCCCCCCTCCCCCCCACTGTTTATTTTTCAGTAGTAATGGTTATTTATGCACTTATATACTGTTTATCCTCTACTTCAAAGTAACTTTGTATTTTTGTGCTGACAGAAAAAAAAATTTCAATAAAAATTTATGTTTTAAAAAAAAAAAAAAACATTTGTGAATTGAGGTGATCTTCTGGGTCTTGTCACTGTGCCAGCAAGTCTTTTTGGGTCTCATTTCTAGCAAATATCAGGGAATTTAGGTGATGTGTGTCTTGTCACTGTGCCAGCAAATCTTTTTGGGGCTCACTAATTTCTTTAAAACATTTGTGAATTGAGGTGATCTGTGTCTTGTCACTGCCAGCAAGTATTTTGAGGGTCACAAATTTCTAAAAAACATTTGGGAATTGAGGTGATCTGTGTCTTGTCACTGCCAGCAAGTATTTTGAGGGTCACAAATTTCTAAAAAACATTTGGGAATTGAGGTGATCTGTGTCTCGTCACACATCCAGTACCACGCAGTATTTTGGGGCTCACTAATTTCTTTAAAACATTTGTGAATTGAGGTGATCTGTGTCTTGTCACACATCCAGTACCACGCAGTATTTTGGGGCTCACTAATTTCAACAAAACATTTGTGAATTGAGGTGATCTGTGTCTCGTCACACATCCAGTACCACGCTGTATTTCGGGGCTCACTAATTTCTACAAAACATTTGTGAATTGAGGTGATCTGTCTCTTGTCACACAACCAGTACCACGCATAATTTTGGGGCTCACTAATTTCTACAAAACATTTGGGAATTGAGGTGATCTGTGTCTCGTCACACATCCAGTACCACGCTGTATTTTGGGGCTCACTAATTTCTACAAAACATTTGTGAATTGAGGTGATCTGTCTCTTGTCACTGCCAGCAAGTATTTTGGGGGTCACAAATTTCTACAAAACATTTGGGAATTGAGGTGATCTGTCTCATCACACATCCAGTACCACGCAGTATTTTGGGGCTCACTAATTTCTACAAAACATTTGTGAATTGAGGTGATCTGTGTCTCGTCACACATCCAGTACCACGTTGTATTTCAGGGCTCACTAATTTCTACAAAACATTTGTGAATTGAGGTGATCTGTCTCTTGTCACACAACCAGCACCACGCATTATTTTGGGGCTCACTAATTTCTACAAAACATTTGGGAATTGAGGTGATCTGTGTCTCGTCACTGGCTGCCAGCTATCAGTGTGTCTCACTGAGTTATACCAGAGTTGAATCAGAGTTCTGTATATATAAATCTATATATCACTCACCATGCCTGCCGTAGCCTCGCTATCACGCACGGAGGAGTCAGCTGAATTGTTTGACTACAATGAGAGTGGCATGCTGCTTGAGGATGCGCAGCAAGTACAGTGCTCTGATTCAATCTCTGAGGTTGAGGAAGGGAGTATAATCAACCTAGAGGAAGAGGGTGCCAGTGATGACACACAAATAACTGGCACTCATGTTGCCCCAGCAGCTGCAGCATACTGCCAAGTTGGCTCCAGTGACGAGGAGATAGGGGGTGATGATGACAATGATGATGAGGTCACTGACTCCACCTGGGTGCCAGATCGAACAGAGGAATTAAGTGAGGAAGAGGGGGAGGCACAGCAAGCACGAGGCACATCCTCTGTGACCAACCGTAGCACTAGCCAGTCCAAGGCATCACATGCCAGAGCTGCTCCGGTGCAGAGTGCTGTTGTCTCAAAGAACAAATGCAGGAACTCTGTTGTCTGGGAGTTCTTTAAGAAATGTGCAGTAGAGCGCAGCGTTGCTATTTGTAATCTATGTCAGATGAGGCTTAAGCGTGGGAAAGATACCGGACACTTGGGTACCACGTGCTTGAGGCGACATATGAATAAGTGCCACACATCCCGTTGGCACAAAACTTTGCGTAGGTCCTCCTCCTCCTCATCTGTCTCTACCCCCACTGTATGTCCTGCCATGTCATTGCCTACAACCTCCACCGACAGGGATGATGCTACAGTAATGGATGTGCCAGGTCCTTCCTCACAATGTGACATCATCCCAGTAGCTGAAGATTTACGCAGTCAGATTACGTTGCCGCAGCTGCTGCAGCGAAAGAAAAAATATAGTCCCAACCATCCCCAAGCACAGCGTCTAAATGCCAGCTTAGCAAAATTACTCGCATTGCAGCTGCTGCCTTTCCAGCTGGTGGACTCTTCCATGAATTTGCTGAATGTGCTGTACCACAGTGGCAGGTTCCAAAACGCCATTATTTTTCACGCAAGGCCATTCCAGCACTATACCAGCACGTGGAAGACAATGTTATCCAGTCATTGGGAAAGGCAGTCAGCAGCAAGGTGCATGTGACTTTAGACACGTGGTCCAGCAAGCATGGACAGGGTCGTTACATTTCCTTCACTGCACACTGGGTAACGCTGATTGCAGCTGGGAGTGATCCAAGACGGGGCTCTGTGCTGGAGCTTGTTCATCCACCACGCCTCCAGAAAGCTGCTTGTATGAGGTCTGTCTGCTCCACCACCACCACCTCTTCCTCCTCCTCCTCCTTTTTCTCTGTCTCTGGCGAAGTGGCAGTTAAACCGACGCCTGACAGGGTCTACGCAATGGCTCAAGCAAAAAGATGCCATACTGTGCTTGAGCTGGTTTGTTTAGGGCAGGGCTCAAAATTTCAGGTCCTGAGCTACTAGCCAGGCCTTATAAGTTACTCGCCATCAGTTATGCCATATGAAAACGATCAATGATTTTGTCATAATTTTCAGTCAGGTAAAAAAAATGAATAAGGAACTACATTTTCATCCCGATATCCATAGGAGGATATTTTACTGCAACTCACAAATTTTCACAATTTTATGATATCCAAAAAACTACACTAGAGCAGTGTTTCTCAACCTTTTATGAAGAAGTACCCCTGGAGGTCTAAAAAAAAATAAAAATTCCTAAGTACCCCTGTCTCGAGAAAGTAATTTCTATTGGTTGGTTGTGATGATTTCTGTTTGTGTGTTACGTCAGTATATGTGTTTGTGATGGGTTCTTTGTGTACAATGTATATGTGAGGTTTTTTTGCTCTGTGTGTGTGTGTGCTTGCTGCAATAAAAGATAAACAATCCTTAACTAAAGGGGAGGGAGAGGTGAAGAGAGGGGGGAGAAAAAGGTAGAGAAAAGGAGAGAAGAGAGAGAGGGAAAGAGAGAAAAGGAGAGAGGGGGAGAGAAAGGGAGAGAGAGGGGGAGAGAGAAAAGGAGAGAGGGGGAGAGAGAAAAGGAGAGAGAGGGGAGAGAGAGAAAAGGAGAGAGGGGAGAGAGAGAAAAGGAGAGGGGGAGAGAAAAGGAGAGGGGGAGAGAAAAGGAGAGAGAAAAGGAGAGGGAGAGAGAAAAAGAGAGGGGGAGAGAGAAAAAGAGAGGGGGAGAGAGAAAAGGAGAGGGGGAGAGAGAAAAGGAGAGGGGGAGAGAGAGTTAGGAGAGAGGCGGGGAGAGAGAGAAAAGGAGAGGGGGAGAGAGAGAAAAGGAGAGGGGGAGAGAGAGAAAAGGAGAGAGGGAGAGAGAAAAAGAGAGGAGGGGAAAGAGAAAAAAGAGAGGGAGAGAGAAAAGGAGAGGGGTGGAGAGAAAAAGAGAGGGGGAGAGAGAAGAGAGGGAAGGAGAGAGAGAATTCTGCCAGGCTCCTCCAGCTGGCTGCATTATTATAGCTTCAGAAACTGTCCCAGGCTATTGCCAAATTGGTCTGACAGGGCCCCAGCAGACATCCACAGGTTCCAGACTGGTGGCAGCCACACTACTGCAACCCCCCCTTTCACAAATCATGCATCACACCTGATGCACATGAAGTCTCCCCTCTGTCCAGGTACGGGACACCCTGGTCCAAGAGTGCCTGTGTGTCTGTGTTCTATTACTCCAGGCAGGCTGTGCGCTGTGACAGGCCCGCAGAACGCCTAATCATGCTAGGCCTGCTTCCCAGACAGACTAGACCTCAAATCAGCACCAGCCTCTCATGAACAAAGAAAATGGAGGTACTGGTAAAACTACTTTTAATCACAACCATCACCTTTGTTGTTGGAGGATCCAGCTCAGCTACAGCAGCAGCTCAGCCCTGCCCCTACCAGCTACCAAGCGCGTGCAATGTGTGAGGTTGAGCGGGAGCAAGTTGCTAATGGGAGGTGGAGGCGGAGATGGGAAGATACATCATTACAGACCACCCCCACACTGTCAGTGATTGGTCTCCTGCAAATGAACACTCAAGCAGGCAGCACAGCACAAATCGCAGCCAGCGCAGAAAAAACAGGCAGCCCCGGTCTGCTCTGCTTCGCTGCCTCTCAATTGGTGATTCGGTCGGTTGGTCCAGACTCTGCAGCATATGGGGGTCCGAGCAGGAAGTGGAGCTTGTAGTGTCATCATTTTGTGGGGCATCTGCTTGTGGTACACGTACCCCTGGGGTATGCGTTCCACGGGTTGAGAAACACTGCACTAGAGTTTTCCTGTGGAGGCTCTAATGCTCAAATACCCAGACCACAATGATCATTTCAAACTCATTGAATGATCATGTCCACATTTCACAGAGTCTGTCACAGACCAGTCACAACGTTTAGATTTGAAGATGTAGGAGCAGGAGAGCTATACGTCCAAGCCTCACTCACTGTATCCTTACCCTTCCCTGCCCCCGCGTAGCCTGGTGGGAATAGTCCAGGCAACGTTACAGCAGGAGCCAGGCGTCCTTTGTTGCCTAGCAACCGCACTGATCTGTCACTGGCCCAGAAGCCATACCTCCTTCTGCAGCAACGATACGTGGGATTGGCTATCACACAGTCATCGGTCTGATTGTTGGCATGTGTGGAGGTTGAAGCGGCTGGGAGCTGTGCCTGCTGCGACTGCTTACAGGCAGTTTGCATAGAAACAAAATGAAAAGGATTTCTGTGAGGAGGAATACCGGCGATCCTGAGGTCAAAGTTGAGGCTGCGTGTTATTTCCGCATCATTACAGTCGGCAGGAGTATTGAGACACTGCGAGTGGCAGCATCACGCTGCCGGTTGTCTTTGACAGCCTGGTTATTGGTAGTGTCGGTATGGAGCCAATGCTAGCATCAGAAAGGAAATGCCAGTAACGGCTCCATGCCGAAGCTAGCATTCTATTCACACCTCAATTTTTACTCGCCCTCTCCAAATTTCTACTCGCAAATTGCGAGGGGGCGAGTGGAAAATTTGACCCCTGGTTTAGGGGACAGGAGCCACACCGGGTCAGAAATTTTGTCAGCTCTGCAGGGGCAGGTGCAGAGATGGTTAACACCACGCCAGCTTGAGCTGGGAATGATCATCTGCGATAATGGCAGCAACCTTCTCTCTGCCCTACGCAAGGGTAAATTGACGCATGTACCATGCCTAGCACACGTCCTAAATCTGGTGGTACAGCGTTTCCTAACCAAGTACCCAGGGCTGCCAGAGCTTCTCATCCAGGCCAGAAAAGTCTGCAGCCACTTCAGACGGTCATTCCCAGCAAGCGTTCGCCTGGCAGAAATTCAAAGAGAATTCCACCTTCCCACAAACCGTCTGATCTGTGACATGCCCACCAGGTGGAACTCGACATTAGCAATGCTGCAGCGTCTGCACAAGCAGCAGAGGGCCATCAACAAGTACCTGTGTGAGTATGGCACAAGGACAGGTTCAGGTCAACATGGTTTTTTCCCCCCCGCAGTGGCTGATGATCAAGGATGCATGCACTGTACTGTCACCATTTGAGGAGGCAACGAGGATGGTGAGCAGGGACAGTGCATGTATCAGTGACACAATTCCTTTAGTGTTCCTGCTGGAACACACTCTGCGTGGAATTATAGATGTGGCTCTAGAGGCAGAGCAGCGGGAGGAAGAGGAGGCCTTCCCTAGCTCTCAAGGCCCCAGTCTTTCCGCAGACAGCATTCCAGCGGGTCCTACTCAGATCAGACAGGAGGAGGATGAGGAGGAGGAGGAATATTTAAGTAGTGGGGGCATTGAAGGTGGGGATTCCTCAAGGGAGGGTTTTGTGTGCCCAGAAACAGAAGGGCTAGTGCGTGGCTGGGAGGAGGAAGTGCACGATATGGTCATCCTCATTCACCAGGAAGACTCGGAAGCTAATGCCACCTCCAACCTACGTTGCATGGGATCATTACTAGTTGGCAAGCATTCTTGATCCTCATTCTTGAGCTCATCCTGCCCGCACAGAGGGAGCACAGGATGAAAAAACTTGAGGACGCTCTAAAGCGACACTTGTGCAACACCTTTCCAGGCACTGCTAGATTACCAAGTGCTGACACACGTGCTTCTGAGGCTGCGGGTGATCAGAGGAATAGTGGTGAAGGCCAGGGCCGCTTGACTGATGCTTTTTTAAATTTTTTTAGTCCTCGACGCCCAGGGACGTCAAATGTAGGCACCCATTGCCAGCATCTTCACCAGATGGTGCAGGACTACCTAGGGGCAAGGGCAGACCTGGATACCTTTCCAGCAGATGATCCACTGGCTTACTGGGTGTTGAGATTGGATCACTGGCCAGAACTTAGCCAATATGCTATGCAGCTACTAGGTTGCCCTTCATATAGCGTGCTTTCCAAAAGGACGTTCAGTGCCGCTGGAGGTTTTGTCACAGACAAAAGAGTGCGTCTGTCCACCGACTCTGTAGACCGGCTGACATTTATAAAAATGAATCAGTCCTGAATCAGCAGCTATCAATCCCTTGATGTTGAAGTAATGGAATAGATCCGGGATGTCCTCTTCTGCATTCACAAAACCTCCAGCACTGAACTCTTCCACAATACCACGAAAGGGTTACGGTGTGAAGGCACTTGCTGCCATGAAAGGCACAATATTTGGCTGCACTGACGCCTGTGCCAGATTTATATCATTTTAATTTTTTGAACCGCAGGGTCCAACCCTGCACTCTTCCACAATACCACAGAGGGGTTACTGTATGATGATACTTGCTGGCCTGGCATTAAAGGCACAATATCTGGGTGCACTGACGCCCATTAGCAGATAAAAAAAAACACTTTTCAATATAGGACCACATGGTCCACCCCTGCATTCTTCCACAATACTACAGAGGGGTTACTGTATGATGGTACTTGCTGGCCTGGCATTACAGGCACAATATCTGGGTGCACTGACGCCCATTAACAGATAAAAAAACACTTTTCAATATAGGACAACATGGTCCACCCCTGCACTCTTCCACAATACCACAGAGCGGTTAGGCTAGGGTCAGATGAGCGCATTTTGTACGGACTGTGCGTCCGTACAGTACAGACGTACTTACTGACTCACAACAAGGTAGTGGCCACACAGTCGGTTTTTTTCACTGACGTATTTTTTGACTGATGTAGCAGGGAAAATAAATTACAATGAAAGAACATTCTGTCCGTCAAAAATGCTAGACGTATAACTGCAGTCCGTCTGACCTTGTTGCATCACTCACACACAAAGCTATGCATACGTTGTGGACGTGGCGCACTCTGCACGTCCGTTCTAGCAGTATTACGTTCTTGCCTAACCTGCGTCCGTTTGCAGCGTCCGTCAGCCCCCGCACTTCTGTGCGGATGTACTTTGTGTGTGGGGCTCCATTTAACACAATTGTATGCTATCACGGACGTACTTATGTGCGGGCAACACGGATGTTAACACTGCATTCGTCTGACCCCAGCCTTACTGTATGATGATGATACTTGCTGGCCTGGCATTACAGGCACAATATCTGGGTGCACTGACGCCCATTACCAGATAAAAAACTTTTCAATATAGGACCACATGGTCCACCCCTGCACTCTTCCACAATACCACAGAGGGGTTACTGTATGATGATACTTGCTGGCCTGGCATTAAAGACACAATAGGGGCGTGGCTTGGACGCGAGGCAAGATGGCCGCTTAGTTCTGCAGCTCTGCACCCGGGCGCACCAAATAAGCTCTTCGAATGTCCGCAAGACGTCCCACGGGACAAAAAAAACGAGCCGCTGCCTCTGTGACCCACCAGCACACACCAGCGCTGACCGAGAGCTCCCCGATGCGCCACTATCTCCGCGGATCACAGGCTGTCTCCTCACAAGGCCGCAAAGCCAAGATGGCGGCGGCCGGGGACCGCATGGTAGAATCGGAGGATGATCTGCAAGACAGCCGGACTTCCTCTCTGAGCGACATACCAACGGCGGAGGTAAGGGAGACCCTGCGCCACCTTCCCACTAAGAGAGACCTGGAATCTTTATTTTGACGCTTTGAGGCGAAATTTGATGCAAAATTCGCTGAACTAGGGGCTGATGTGCGGCAGCTGGGAGGCAGAGTGCAGGATTTAGAGGAGGATAGAGACGCTTCCATGGCTCACCTAGACAGACTACAGGCCCAAATAAACGAACAGTCCCGATATGTTACTGACCTACGCCGCTCAGTAGACGACTTAGATAATAGAGGGCGCCGCAACAATGTCCGAATTAGAGGCGTTCCTGAACCGGAGGACACAGAAGATATACCCCTCACTCTACGAACTTTATTTAATGCGCTCCTCGAACGCCCGCCTGATACGCCGATACTGCTTGATAGAGCACATAGGGCGCTGCGCCCACGGGGAGCCCCGTCAGCACCCCCAAGAGATATCATCTGCCGCATACATCATTTCCCGCTCAAGGAAGAGATCATGCAAGCGGCCAGAAAGAAACGATCAATCACACATGATGGACACGCGGTTGAAGTCTACCAAGATCTTTCCAGATTCACTTTGCAAGCTCGGAGACACCTTAAGCCGATCACGGATGTCCTCAGAGATCGAGACATTAGATACAGGTGGGGCTACCCTTTTGCTCTTACTGTACGACGGGATAATCAGCTCATGACTATTATGGAACCTGGAGATGTGCCTGAGTTTATTCGCGCTTTGGACCTACCGCAGGTGGAGGTCGCAAATTGGCATGGAGGAGATTTACTAGATTTCCCCCCTCCCAAGCCCCAACGGCAAAAATGGCAAGCATTCCGTAAACAGAAGCACCGCCACCCCCTCAGGGAGGAGGCAACAGACCCAGGACTCCACCCGTCCTTTGGCCCGGCGAGGCAGGACCCCTGAGAAGTTCTCCCCCTCTTTATGGTTTCCTACTCCCCCTTCTACTGTGTTGGCTAAAACGACCGGCGGGTTCATTACGACACCTACATTCCGAGGACGGAGGCCCAAAGCCCTTGGGAGCGTCCATATATCTCTATATCTCTTGTTCTCCTGTTTTTTTTTTTATTATTGGGTTTATTTTGCTATAAGATATTGGACGACGGGACGTGTCCTGTGGTTATGTCCATCTGCTGAGGACGACACTCGATGGTTAAGCTTACTTTATATTTGCCCGGGTGCGACAGAATTAGGAGGCTTTTACACTACTTTAACGGTAGTGCTGTATTTCGTTTATTTTACACTCTCTAAGGTTTCCATGTTGAGTATTTTACTTGTGTTCTACACCATCCCCCTTGCGGTGTTTGAATTTCTCCAGTACGCCTGGAACGACTGTTCCACACTCTCATCTTGCTGGCTTGGCCCCATATGGGTCTGTACCCTACGCGGGTACCCACACCAATCTTCATTATGTGTTCGGCACTGTAAGGTGCGGTTTATGATTTTTCTTTTGTCTGTATTTTGGTCTTTATTACTGTATGTCTATTTGGGTCAATGCAACATGTACGTCTTGTTCGTGCCGGAACCGCTTGTGATGAGCCAGCGCAGGGGAGTGCATTCTCTCCAACACTGTAAATTTTTTAGGGACACTTTTTTAGGTTATGGCTAAAATACGACTTATATCCCTGAATGTCAGGGGACTGAACCACCCGGCTAAGCGGCGGATCGCTATGGCTGATCTCCGTAAGCAAAAATGCTATTTTGCCTTCTTGCAAGAAACTCATTTTCGGTCAGACAGTGCTCCAACTTTGCGCTCAACTTACTTTACCCAGGGCATCTATAGTAACTTTGAGGCGTCAAAGTCTAGAGGGGTGGCTATCCTGGTAGCTTCACATATCCCTTTTACATGCACCTCCCAGATGGCAGACCCACAGGGCCATTTCATCTTTATTAAGGGGCATATCGGATCTAGACTGGTTACGCTGGCAAATCTATACCTTCCCAACACCCATCAATGCACTGCGCTCAGAAAAATTTTGAATAAACTCGCTAAGTTTGCTGAAGGCCTTCTATTTTGTGGAGGAGATTTCAATATCTCCCCGGACTCCCCGAAGGAAGCTGCCGCTCCCCCGGGAGCGTCACAGCCATCTAAACGAAGGAGATTCCACCAACTGTTACAGACGTTTCAATTAGTAGATTGTTGGAGAGCAATGCACCCCGCTGGGCGCGATTACACATTTTATTCGCACGCTGCCCGAGTTTACTCCCGTCTGGACCTTTTTCTCATGTCTCATCATACCCTTCATTTAATTCGCACTGTGTCCATAGGGAGTATTACGTGGTCAGACCACGCCCCAGTGTTGATGGATCTCGAGGTCCCCGACCTACCTCCTAGACAATACCAATGGCGTCTTAATGAATCTCTTCTGAAAGACGTGGTTCACCGGGAGTACCTCACGGAGGCCATTACTCACTACTTTGACGAGAATGATAATGGGGAAGTCACGTATCCATTACTGTGGGAAGCACATAAGAGTGTACTCCGGGGTCAGCTGATCCAGCTGGGGGCCCGATGTAAAAGGGATAGGGGAGACAAGATCCAATCTTTGCTCGCGGATATACAAACTTTTGAGACTCTCCACAAGACCACTCCATCCGCTGAACATTATTCCGCCCTGTCCTCCCTCCGATCAGAACTGAGGGAACTGCTCCATCACCATGCATGTAGGTCGCTCCTCCTTACTAAACGCTCTTATTACCTTCATGGTAATAAATGTGGCAAACTTTTAGCAAGAGCCCTACGCCAGAAGTACCAGGCTACCTACATCCCCAAACTTAGACGCTCCGACGGCTCCGTCACACATCTCAATGACGAAATTATAGCTGAGTTCCATACCTACTACCACTCCCTATATAATCTTAGGGACTCACCCCCTCCAGCTAAGTTTATGGCGGATTACTTGGCTAAAGCCCTGGATGTCGCTATCTCCCCGGACCAGGCTGAGGCACTGGATGTCCCCTTCACATCTGAGGAACTGGCGGAGGCGCTTAAAGCTACCCCGACAGGGAAAAGTCCGGTTCCAGATGGCTTTTCTATTGGGTACTATCGGACCTTTCTGAAGACATTGGGCCCCTACCTTCTCCGCTCCTTTAACGCGATTGACGAAGGGATTAGTTTCCAACAATCTCGCATATACCGAAACCTGGTAAAGACCCTTTATCATGCTCTAACTACCGCCCCATCTCTCTAATAAATAACGACATAAAGCTTATGGCAAAAATGCTGGCCCGGAGACTTAACCCTATACTCCCCTCTCTAATCCATCCCGACCAAGTGGGATTCGTTCCTCTTAGAGGTGCTCGGGATAACACTCTGAGAGCCATAAACCTTCTTCACATATCCCGGGTCAGCTCTACCCCTATGCTCTTTCTCTCGGTCGACGCCGAAAAGGCGTTCGACCGAGTAGATTGGTAATTTTTAATAACGGTTCTAGCAAAACTGGGTTTGGGGCCTCGCTGGCTTGCCTGGGTTTCGGCACTATACAGTAACCCGACGGCCCTCCTCCGCGTAAATGGCTCACTTCCAGCCCCTTGTCGGTCCGGAACGGGACGCGTCAGGGATGTCCACTCTCCCCGATACTGTTTATTATTACACTAGAACCTTTCCTACAGAGGTTACGGGACAATGAATGCATTCGAGGATACAATGGCCCCTTACACGAGTATAAAGTTTCTGCTTTTGCGGACGATGTGCTACTGACGATCATAGATCCCTTACAATCTCTCCCTGCGTTTTTGCGGGAGGTCCATTTATATGCCGCGGTCTCCAATTTTAAGATTAACACTACTAAATGCGAGGCAAATGGAGTGGACATCCCTGACGCCACTCGCTTGCAGATCAGATCACTCTTCCCCTTCTCGTGGCAATCAGAAGCTATCACATACTTGGGCCTCCGACTCCCCTCTGACCTTACTCTATTATACACTCTTAACTATGAACCTCTCTTACACAGGGTACGGAGCGACCTACAGGCATGGGATAAGCCCCACTTCGCTTGGTTTGGAAGGATTAATATAATAAAGATGTCCATACTACCTAAGTTCCTCTACTTATTCCAGACTCTCCCTATCCATGTTACCCCTTCATTCTTCAACACACTACGCAGTTTATTTGGAAAGTTCATATGGGCTGACAAACGACCCAGGTTGGCCTTTCGCCTACTGACCCGTCCTAAACACCGGGGAGGATTGAGTACACCTCACATGGAATACTACTATGTGGCCGCACTGCTCCTTCGCCTGTCAGACTGGTCCATGTCCCCTCCCCATAAGCTGTGGGTCCCCCTTGAACAAAAATTCCTTCAAGTCCCCATTGCCTCAGCACCCTGGCAAACGGTCTCTCACACCACTATCTGCCCGACGCCACACCCAACGATATCCCCGACTCTGAGGTTATGGCGCCGCTATCGCCACAGACTGGATCTATCCCCGCTCCCCTCTCCCCTTACTCCCATAACCAGCAACCCTGACTTCCTGCCCGGCCGCCAACCCTCATTCCTAGACATTGACTATGATGGCCCTTATCTAACGATCCAGACGTGCACTGTTGAGGGCACACTTCTACCCTTAGAGCAATTGGTGCCGCAGCGGAAACCGTCCCCAATGGAGGCATATCGCTATCTCCAACTCAAACACTTCTGGTCCAGCCTGACTGCACACCAACCGTACAGACCTACTTTGTCCCCCTTTGAAAGCCTCTGTACTCAAGACCCCCCACCACCACACCTCCTTTCATTAATATATGCCCTTCTGATGGGTGCGGAATACCCAGACCTACCCTCCTACACTACTAAGTGGGAAACCGAGACACCCCTCCTTTGACCGAACGAGCTTGGTTAGATATCTTCCATATCACTTTCCATTCCTCCAGAGACCTGAAAGTACAAGAAATGAATTATAAATTGCTATCACGATGGTATCTCACACCTAACAGATTGGCGTTGATGCACCCGGGTGTGTCCCTGGATTGTTGGAGATGTGGGCTTTCGAAGGGAACGTTCATTCATATTTGGTGGTCCTGCCCGTTTATAGTGCCCTACTGGGAGGTGGTGTTCACCTATGTTAACGAAATCACCTCTATGGAAGTCCCCTTCACCCCGCAAGCGGCTCTCCTACATGTGGTCCCCCTATCCCCGAATAGATATATTAAGTCTCTAATGATTCACTTGTTTAACTCAGCAAAATCCCTTATCCCCAGACACTGGAGATCGGAATCACCACCAACGATCTTCGAATGGATAGATCAGGTCTCCAGCGTTAGGGAAATGGAGGAACTCCACCTCTCACTGGAAAACAAATATGATATTTACTTTAAAACGTGGTACTGGTGGTCTGACTTTGTTATGAAACACCGTAAGGATAACCCGGAGGCCATAGCCAAGTCCCATGAAAGGCGAGCCATACCCCCCGTATTCTCCTCAGAGACCGAGCTGGCTGACTGAGACAGTATCTTGGAACCGGCAGATGAACGAGACTCTCCCATGTGATCATAGGGATCACAGGACCCAACGTTGTGTATTTGTTTTTGTTTTGTTTTATTGTCTATATGGTTTTTGGTTTTTCTTTTGTTTTCTCCTTCCTTGCTTTTTCTTTTCATAAGAATACCTTGCACTAGATGGTATAAGCTTATTTTATCGGTATTTTTCTGTATCTCACTTATTATTCTGTAATTGAACTGATAATGCCTTGATTATATGCAATCTTTTATTTCAATAAAAAAGATATTATACAAAAAAAAAAAAAGACACAATATCTGGGTGCACTGACGCCCATTACCAGATCAAAAACTTTTTAATATAGGACTGCAAGATCTGCCCCTGCATTCTTCCACAATACCACAGAGGGGTTACTGTATGATGATACTTGCTGGCCTGGCAGTCTTGCACCAAAAGCAGAATATCTGGGTGCACTGACGCCTTGACCAGAATCATATCTTTTCAATATATGACCACATGGTCCACCCCTGCATTCTTCCACAATACCACAGAGGGGTTACTGTATGATGATACTTGCTGGCCTGGCAGTCTTACACCAAGGCAGAATATCTGGGTGCACTGACGCCTTGACCAGAATCATATCTTTTCAATATAGGACCGCAAGGTCCACCCCTGCATTCTTCCACAATACCACAGAGGGGCTACTGTATGATGATACTTGCTGGCCTGGCAGTCTTGCACCAAAGGCAAAATATCTGGGTGCACTGACACCTTGACCAGAATCATATCTTTTCAATATATGACCACATGGTCCACCCCTGCATTCTTCCACAATACCACAGAGGGGTTACTGTATGATGATACTTGCTGGCCTGGCAGTCTTACACCAAAGGCAGAATATCTGGGTGCACTGACGCCTTGACCAGAATCATATCTTTTCAATATAGGACCGCAAGGTCCACCCCTGCATTCTTCCACAATACCACAGAGGGGCTACTGTATGATGATACTTGCTGGCCTGGCAGTCTTGCACCAAAGGCAAAATATCTGGGTGCACTGACACCTTGACCAGAATCATATCTTTTCAATATAGGACCACATGGTCTACCCCTGCATTCTTCCACAATACCACAGAGGGGTTACTGTATGATAGTACTTGCAGGCCTGGCACCAAAAGCATAATATTTGGGTGCACTGCCACTGACGCCTGTATCAGATTCATATCCTCAGAGGGGTTACGGTGTGACGGCACTGTTGGGGATGCAAAAGGACCAATTTTAAAGCACCTATTGTTACTTTCATCCAAAGCCTGCATATATTTCACAATAATTTAGCCAAAAAAATCAGTAAACTTTTTCTTCGTGTACGAAAATGTCTCCTCTTTTCATACAGACTGCCGCCCCAAGCAGTCGTTTATGGATAGATTAAAGGAAAAGCATTTACCATCATATGAAACGTCATTTTTTTGTTTTTAAGTGTTTCTATACATCCTAGAAATACGCCACTTCACGGGCAGGTTATGGGGACCTCCTAGGCACGATATTTGAAGGAATTTTTGTTTTTTATTTTTAACCCTTATTTCATAAAACTCACTGTCCCTTTAAAGACGGTTTTTTTTTTACTTTTTGTTCTTGTTTCCTGTTCCCCGGGGCACTACCCGGACCCCCATACACCTTTTATGGCATATATGTAGCATATATGCCCTCTTGGAGGGCACTCTAAAAACCGAACTTTCAGCCCCATTGACTTGCATTGGGTTCGAGTTCGGGTTCGGGTTCGGACCCGAACAAATGGGAAGTTCGGGTTCGGGCTTGAACTAAACTCGGGGAGTGTTCGGCTCATCCCTAATAGTAATGATAGATTTTGAGTCCGCTGAAAAAAAGGATATATACAGTAATAGGTCTGGCTCTATCATAAAACACAACTTCAAAACACATTTAAACATAATGAGCACAAAATGGTAAAAATTAGCTCATGTGGGGCTGAAATTGCTCAGAAGCAAAGGGGTTAAAAGATTCTCTACAGAACCCCTTCTCTACGGCAGGGCACTCATTCACAATAAAACTTCAGATTGCCCATGAATAGCTGGCTCCACCAAATTAACCTTAATTGTGGCCCACACACCCTGAATATATGGAGGAGCCCCAAAAAAGACACTCGCACACCCTGAATATATGGAGGAACCCCTATAAATACACCCACACCCTGACTATATAGAGGAGCCCCTAAAAACACACCCGCACACCCTGACTATATAGAGGAGCCCCTAAAAAGCCACCCACACACCCTGAATATATGGAGGAACCCCTAAAAACACACCCACACACCCTGAATATTGAGGAACCCCTAAAAACACACCCGCACACCCTGAATATATGGAGGAGCCCCTAAAAAGACACCCGCACACCCTGAATATATGGAGGAATCCCTATAAATACACCCACACACCCTGACTTTATGGAGGAGCCCCTAAAGATACACCCACACACCCTGAATATATGGAGGAACCCCTAAAAACACACCCACACACCCTGAATATTGAGGAACCCCTAAAAACACACCTGCACACCCTGAATATATGGAGGAGCCCCTAAAAGACACCCACACACCCTGAATATATGGTGGAACCCCTAAAAAGACACAAGCACACCCTGAATATATGGAGGAGACCCTAAAAAGACACCCACACACCCTGAATATATGGAGGAGACCCTAAAAAGACACCCACACACCCTGAATATATGGAGGAGCCCCTAAAAAGACCTCCTTCACATAAATATAGAGAACACACAAGGCTGTAAGAGCACACAAACACGCACACACTCAGCTACACATCACGCACACACACACTCAGCTATACACAGCACGCACACACTCCACTATATACACAGCACGCACACTCAGCGCTATATACACAGCACGCACACTCAGCTATATACACAGCACGCACACTCAGCTATATACACAGCGCGCACACTCAGCTATATACACAGTACGCACACACTCAGCTATATACACAGCGCACACACTCAGCTATATACACAGGGCACACACTCAGCTATATACACAGCACGCACTCAGCTATATACACAGTGCACACACTCAGCACGCACACACAGAGCTATATACAGAGCACAAATACACAAAATTAAAAAACGTTGCACACACACATACTGCAGACTATATGAATACACAATTTACACATACATCGCACACCACATTCATATATATATACCAAAGTGACACATTTATACACACTCCACAACACACACATATACATACATCTCACATGCACATGTATACACCCTACACACACAAAAATATTACCATCTGAGAGCAGCAGGAGAAATAAAAATTAAAATACAGAAGCATTTACACATAACCTGCAAAGCCTGGGCTGGGATTAAGATGTGCTACTATCTTTAAGCAGCCTGGGCTGGACGACTGTTAGCTCGGTCTTCCCCATCCCATGTCATCTAAGAGCTAATGGGACATAATTGGTGTGTAGATAAGAGGGGGATATTATGTATCGTGCTGCAGTAATCACAGACAGCAAGGATACAACCATTTTATTGAATCAACTGACAAATAACTGCCACTGAAACAGGGCTTTACACAACTTTATATATACACAATACATAACACCCCTCCCCCCTATGATAGATCTTATCCTCAGTCTGTTCAACACTCAGATCGCCCGTGAGTGGCGACGGCTCTACGGCCCCTAGTACCTCCGCCTCTTCGGAAGTGGACACGGATGGTGTAGGCAAACCTGTAGGAACACAGTTCTCCAGTGGGCCTGAGAACACCCTGGGATTCCCATCCGGCACTGGTCCGGTCAGCCGGCGACGCAGCTGATCAATATGGCGTCTGATTGTACAATCATTTCCCAGAGTAACCTCGTATGACAATGGGCCCATTACCTTAGTTACCTTGGCTGCCACCCAAGGTGCCCCACTCCCATAGTTCCTGGCCCATACCAATTCACCTGGCTGTAAGTTCCTGGGGGGTTTGGGCTGAGCCGTCTCTGCTACTACTCTGTCTGGGTGAAGTCGGTCAAGTTTCGTTGTGAGCCGGCGGCCCCACCTCAGCTCCGTTGGGCTGCGACCGGTTGCTGTAGTAGGAGTTGTGTGTTGACACAGGAGGAAATTCGCCAGGCGGTGATTCCAGTCCCCATTCGTCATCCGTTTGAGCGCCTCCTTTGTGGTCCTGACCATTCGTTCCGCCTGACCGTTGGTCGCGGGGTGGAAAGATGCGGGTTTTATGTGCCGAATCATGTTGGCGTTGAGGAATGATTGAAACTCTGCTGCCGTGAATTGTGCCCCATTGTCGGAAACTATTACATCTGGCAGACCATGTGTCGTGGACAGCCGGCGCAACTCTCGGATGACCCTGGTCGTTGTCATCGATGAGACCAGTACCACTTCCAACCACTTGGAATAAGTGTCCACTACTATCAGGAATACCTGCCCCTGGAAGGGGCCCGCAAAGTCAATGTGCACGCGAGACCATGGGGCATGCGTGGTCTCCCAACAGTGCACTGGTGCCTGAGGCATCTCCGGTCGACTTTCCTGGCAACCCTGGCAACTTCTTACTTGCTTCTCTATGTCTTTGTCCAAGTCCGGCCACCACAAGTAGCTCCTGGCTAGAGCCTTCATCCGAACAATTCCTGGGTGCCCCTCGTGTAGGGAATCCAGCACCTTGGAGCGAAGACTGGGTGCAATGATGACCCTGCTGCCCCACAGTACACATCCCTTGTGGGCAAACAGTTAATTTTTTCAAGAAAATAAGTGTTGGAACTCAGACCCTGGCCGGGCCACTGGCCATCCCCTTAACACCCAGTTGAGAACTCGGCTAAGCGTTCTATCCTTGGTGGTTTCAGCTGCAACATCCCCTGCATGTAGGGGTATGTCAGGCAGGTCCTGGATCGCCAGAATATGACAAGCTGGGGCCGGATCTGGCTCAGTCTGTGGTAGAGGCAGACGGCTGAGAGCATCGGCATGGCCCATTTCCTTGACTGGCCTGTGTACTAGCTGGTACGAGTAGGCGGCCATGAAAATGGACCATCGTAGTAATCGCGGAGACAGGATCTGCGGTGTCTGTTTGTCAGCTGTGAAGAGACCAAGCAGTGGTTTGTGGTCTGTAAAGATGGTGAAGGTACGTCCATATAAGAAGTCATGGAACTTCTTAATGCCAGCCACTATGGAGTGCTTCCTTGTCTATCTGGGCGTAGTTCCTTTCAGCCGTAGATAACGTCCTAGAATAGAATGCGATGGGAGCCTCTCTACCATCTGGCATCCTGTGGTTTAGTACTGCCCCAATGCCATATGGCGAAGCATCACAGGCTAGTGTTACTGGTAGTGTTTCGTTGAAATGAACTAGGACGGAGTCCGAGGACAGCAAAGATTTTACCGCACTGAATGCTTTGTTTTGAGTGCTCGACCAGACCCAGGGTGCTTGATTGTCCAGGAGGCGGTGTAGCGGTTCTGCCAGGGCAGCCTTATGCGGTAAGAAGGAATGGTAAAAAATGAGCAAACCCAGGAATGCTTGGAGCTCCCCCTTGGATTTTGGAGTAGGGGCTTGCTGAATTGCTTGTAGCTTTACTTCAGATGGGTGGATGCCGGCACCGTCGATGCGGAACCCCAGGAAGTCAGTGGATTCTACGCCGATCCGGCACTTTTCCCTCTTGAGTTTAAGGCCAGCTTTACGGAAACGTTGGAGTACTGCGCGGAGACGTTTGGCCAGGACTGATGCTGATTCTCCCGCAATCAGAACGTCGTCAAAGTATGGGCAGATGCCGGGAATGTTCTTCAGTGTCCGTTCCATAATACTTTGGAACAACCCTGGTGCTATGCTTACCCCAAACTGCAATCGGCGCACTCGGAATGCACCTCTGTGTGTAACTATTGTTTGTGCTTCTGCGGTAGCGTCGTCTACCGGTAGCTGCTGGTAGGCCTGAGTGAGGTCTAGCTTAGCGAACATTCGGCCTCCCTGGAGCGAGTCGAGGATGTGGCTTACCACTGGCACAGGATAAGCATGCTGCTGTAGTGCCTTATTTATGGTGCACTTGTAGTCTGCGCAAATATGAACGTCCCCGTTAGGCTTAACTGGGGTCACTATGGGAGTCTCCCACTGGCTACTGTCCACGGGTTGGAGCACTCCCTGCTGTACCAGCTTGTCTAGTTCCGCATCAATTTTATGCTTCAATGCAAAAGGAACCCTACGCGGTTTTAATCGGATTGGAGGTACTGCTGGATCAAGCTTGAGTACAATGAGTGTCCCTTTGTATTGTCCCAGTTCAGTGCTGAATACGTCAGCGTATTCTTGGCATACCGCTTCAAGATCGGTTATTTGAGTTCGATGGATGCCCGTTACCCTGATGCCCAGGGCCTCAAACCAGTCCAGTCCTAGGAGGCTGGTACGCGGCCCCTCTACAACCACCACACTGAGGGCACCCTCGAACTCTCCTGAATTGTACCCTAATGGTGGCTTCGCCTCTTACGGGAACACGGCGATTCTGGAAGTCTGTTAGCACTAAGTCCAATGATTTGAGCGGAATTTGCCGTCGGCTACGGTTGCGAATATGGTCAAAAGTGGTAGAGGAAATAATGGACAGAGCCGATCCTGTATCTAACTCCATGGAGTATGGGACCCCTTGAAGTTTTAGGTGGAGTCTTATCTTCTCTTTGATGGGACGTTGGGCCCCTGTGCGTTGGATGCTACGCCTTCCCGAGCAGTATTCTGGAGAATGGCGGGAGTGAAACCACACGTGGACGTTTAAATTTAGGTAACCATATCAGGGTGGAATAATCCTAGGGGAGTGATTGAGGAAAACCTATAGAGGACCATTGAGGTAAATTAACTCGGGACAGCAAACGGCCCAGATTTAACAATATCGCCGCTCTGTAGTATAGAAGCATATTAGGGAGGCCAAGACCTCCAAGCGCCACCGGAGCGTGCAAAACGTCTGCCTTAATACGTGGGCTTTTTCCCCCGCCATACAAAATGGGATAAAGAAGTTAGAAGGGATGTAAAAAACATTAAGAGCGCAGCGAAAGGGATGGCTCTAAAAACATACAGTAATTTTGGCAACAACATCATCTTTATAGCATGTATCCTACCCACCCAAGAAAACTCAACCTTAGACCATCTAGAACATAACGTTTTAGTTAAGGAAAGAAAAGGCTTGTAATTCAGATCAAATTGGGCATTTCCGGAAAAGGACAGCTTAGTACCCAGATAAGTCAGAGAACTTGTTCTCCAGTCGAAGGGGTAACTGTGTTTTAATACGGCAACTTCCGAACTTGGGATAGCAAATGGAAGGGCTTGGGTCTTCGTTATGTTGAGTTTATGATAAGACACCCTATTGTAATCGTTCAAAATCGTCTGCAAAGCTGGCAAAGACGTGAGGGGGGTTAGTCATGGTAACAAAAATATCATCGGCAAATAAACTAAGTTTACAAACGGACGGGCCCTCAGGAATACCCTCCACCCCATCTGTTTGGCGAATCGCCTGTGCTAGAGGCTCAAGAGCTAGGGCATATACTAAAGGAGAGAGAGGGCATCCCTGACGAGTCCCATTTGTAATACACATGGGTTTGGAAAGAAAACCCGCATTGAGGACAGATGCAGATGGAGTCGAATTAGCGAATAGGGACATAACAGCAGTGATTAAAGTTCAGGGAAAATTGAATTTCAAAAGAGTATGTTCTAAGAATAACCAGTGAAGGCGATCAAATGCCTTCTCTGCATCCAGCGATAACAATAGAGTCGGGGTCTTTGTCCGAGTCACCATATCCATTAATAAGGTTACCTTGAGCGTGTTGTCAGGACCCTGTCTATGTTTAATAAAACCTACCTGATCGTCAGCTATTACCGAGGGCAGTAAGTCCACTATCCTATTTGCTAAAGTCTTTGCATATAACTTAGTATCCGTATTAAGCAATGAGATGGGTCTATATTTAGAACACGTCGGGGCTGGAGGGGAGGTTTTAGGGAGTGTGACAATAGTAGCAGAAAGCCAATCGGGAGACGCAGTTCCGGCCTGAAAAATAGATTGAAACGCAGATAGGAGATGTGGGGACAGTTGGGAGGTAAAGGATTTATAATAGAGCGCCGTAAATCCGTCAGGGCCAGGAGCCTTGCGCGATTTAAGGGAAGCAATAGAGGTAGTGAGTTCCAAAAGAGATATCGGGTAAGTCAGGGAAACGTGTTGGTCGCCTGACAAAGTCGGGAGGTGCAAGCGCTGTAAGAACGGCACTATGTCAGCCAAAGAAGGTTGGGGAATAGAGACTAGGGATGAGCTGTTCGGTTTGATCGGTTTGAAGTTCGATTCGAACATCGCCTGTTTGCATGTTTGCAAACTACGAACATTTCCGCATGTTCGCCCACAATGCACCACAATGGACGAAAATGCACGTTTCCACTGGCCTGAAGCTTGTAATTGGCTACAGCCTTGCACCTGACCACAAATTTTGCCCAACCATGGGCTCACAGAGCTAAGTCCCGCAGCACACTATATAAGGCTTCACACAGCGCTTCAGCATGTGTTTTTGGAGAGGAGATTGTTCTGTTAGTGTGTTCTCACTGCCATTCTACCACCAGCTATTGGGGGGGGGGTCTCATTTCTACAAAATATCTGGGAATTGTTCTAATCTGTGTGTTCTTACTGCCACCAAGTATTTTGGGGGTCTCATTTCTACAAAATATCTGGGAATTGTGGTAATCTGTGTGTTCTCACTGCCACCAAGTATTTTGGGGGTCTAATTTCTACAAAATATCTGGGAATTGTGGTAATCTGTATGTTCTCACTGCCACCAAGTATTTTGGGGGTCTCATTTCTACAAAATATCTGGGAATTGTGGTAATCTTTGTGTTCTCACTGCCACAAAGTATTTTGGGGGTCTCATTTCTACAAAATATCTGGGAATTGTTCTAATCTGTGTGTTCTTACTGCCACCAAGTATTTTGGGGGTCTCATTTCTACAAAATATCTGGGAATAGTGGTAATCTGTGTGTTCTCACTGCCACCAAGTATTTTGGGGGTCTCATTTCTACAAAATATCTGGGAATTGTGGTAATCTGTATGTTCTCACTGCCACCAAGTATTTTGGGGGTCTCATTTCTACAAAATATCTGGGAATTGTGGTAATCTTTGTGTTCTCACTGCCACAAAGTATTTTGGGGGTCTCATTTCTACAAAATATCTGGGAATGGTTCTAATCTTTGTGTTCTCACTGCCACCCATCAGGGGGTCTCACTGATTTATAGGAGGTTTCTGGGAATTGTAATCTGTGTCTTCTCACTGCCAGCTATCAGGGGGTCCCACATACTTCTATCAGATTTCTGCGAATTGTAATCTGTGTCTTGTCACTGTTTCCAGCTATCAGGGGGTCCTATCAGGGGGTCTCACTGACTTGTAGGTGGTTTCTGGGAATTGTAATTTGTGTCCTGTCACTGCCACCCATCAGGGGGTCTCACTGATTTATAGGAGGTTTCTGGGAATTGTAATCTGTGTGTTGTCACTGGCTGCCAGCTATCAGGGTCTCACACCAGAGTTCTGGAAATCTTTAATCTTTATACCAGAGTTGAATCAGAGTTCTGCAGCATATCTCCAAATTTTATAACAGAGTTGAATCAGAGTTCTGTTTATCTTTAATCTACAGTCAGGTCCAGAAATATTGGGACATTGACACAATTCTAACATCTTTGGCTCTATACACCACCACAATGGAGTTGGAATGAAACAAACACAATGTGCTTTAACTGCAGACTGTCAGCTTTAATTTGAGGGTATGTACATCCAACTCAGGTGAACGGTGTAGGACTTACAGCAGTTTGCAGATTTGTGCCCCCCACTTGTTAAGGGACCAAAGGTAATAGGACAATTGCCTTCTCAGCTGTTCCATGGCCAGGTGTGTGATATTCCCTCATTTACCCCAATTACAATGTGCAGATAAAAGGCCCAGAGTTCATTTCAAGTGTGCTATTTGTATTTGGAATCTGTTGCTGTCAACTCTCAAGGTGAGATCCAAAGAGCTGTCCCTATCAGTAAAGCAAGCCATCATTAGGCTGAAGAAACAAAACAAACCCATCAGAGAGATAGCAAGAACATTAGGCGTGGCCAAAACTACTGTTTGGAACATTCTCAGAAAGAAGGAAGGTGAGCTCAGCAACACCAAAAGACCCAGGAGACCACCGAAAACAACTGTGGTGTATGACCGAAGAATTCTTTCCCTGGTGAAGAAAACATCCTTCACAACAGTTGGCCAGATCAAGAACACTCTCCAGGAGGTAGGTGTATGTGTGTCCAAAGTCAACAATCAAGAGAAGACTTCACCAGAGTGAATACAGAGGGTTCACCACAAGATGTAAACCATTGGTGAGCCTCAAAAACAGGAAGGCCAGATTAGAGTTTCCCAAACAGCACCTAACAAAGCCTTCACAGTTCTGGAACAAGATCCTATGGACAGATGAGACCAAGATCAACTTGTACCAGAGTGATGGGAAGAGAAGAGTATGGAGAAGGAAAGGAACTGCTCATGATCCTAAGCATACCACCTCATCAGTGAAGCATGGTGGTGGTAGTGTCATGGCGTGGGCATGTATGGCTGCCAATGGAACTGGTTTTCTTGTATTTATTGATGATGTGACTGCTGACAAAAGCAGCAGGATGAATTCTGAAGTGTTTCGGGCAATATTATCTGCTCACATTAAGCCAAATGCTGCAGGACTCCTTAGACAGCGCTTCACAGTGCAGATGGACAATGACCCAAAGCATACTGCAAAAGCAACCAAAGAGTTTTTGAAGGGACAGGTAATGGAATGTTATGCAATGGCCAAGTCAATCACCTGACCTGAATCCCATTGAGCATGCATTTCACTTGCTGAAGACAAAACTGAAGGGAAAATGCCCCAAGAACAAGCAGGAACTGAAGACAGTTGCAGTAGAGGCCTGGCAGAGCATGACCAGGGATGAAACCCAGTGTCTGGTGATGTCTATGCGTTCCAGACTTCAGGCTGTGATTGACTGCAAAAGGATTTGCAACCAAGTATTAAGAAGGGAAAGTTTGATTTATGATTATTATTCTGTCCCATTACCTTTGGTCCCTTAACAAGTGGGAGGCACATCTGCAAACTGCTGTAAGTCCTACACCGTTCACCTGAGATGTACATACCCTCAAATTAAAGCTGACAGTCTGCAGTTAAAGCACATTGTGTTTGTTTCATTCCAACTCCATTGTGGTGGGGTATAGAGCCAAAGATGTTAGAATTGTGTTGATGTCTCAATATTTCTGGACCTGACTGTATATATCACTCACCATGTCAGAAAGACCAAAAAGGACAGGCAGACGCTCCCAGACACAGATAAGAGGGCAAGCAGCCTCTGTGTCGGGAGGCTGTGCTTCTGGTCGTCGTGGACATAATGCATTCTCTGCAGGGGCACGCTTGTCCTTTCTAACTGGTGCTGGCCGTCTTAAGCAGCAGCAACATACAGAGGATTTGGTGGATTGGCTAACCAGGCCATCCTCATCCTCCGAGTCCTCTGCCAGCCAGGCTTCTAGTGCTTTACAGTCCACCTCAGCTGCCAAAGCATCTAATGGAGCCTCCATGTCCACAGCTACTCCTGCCGTAGCCTCAATATCACACACGGAGGAGTCAGCTGAATTGTTTGACTACAATGACAGTGACATGCTGCTTGCTGATGCGCAGCAACTACAGTGCTCTGATTCAATCTCTGAGGTTGAGGAAGGGAGTATAATGAACCTAGAGGAAGGGGGTGCCAGTGACACACAAATAACTGGCACTCATGTTGCCCCAGCAGCTGCAGCATACTGCCAAGTTGGCTCCAGTGACGAGGAGATAGGGGTGATGACAATGATGATGAGGTCACTGACTCCACCAGGGTGCCTGATCGAACAGAGCAGTCAAGTGAGGAGGAGGAGGCACAACAAACATGAGGATGTTTCCTCTATGACCAACCGTAGCACTAGCCAGTCCAAGGCATCAGATGTCAGAGCTGCTCAGGTGCATAGCGCTGTTGTCTCATAGCACACGTCCAGGAACTCTGCTGTCTGGGAGTTCTTTAAGAAATGTGCAGCAGACCCCACCATTGCTATTTGTAATCTAAGTCAGATGAGGCTCAAGTGTGGGAAAGACACTGGACGCTTGGGTACCACGTGCTTCAGGCGACATATGACCACCTGCCACGCATCCCGTTAGTGCAAAAATTGGCATAGGTCCTCCAGTCCTCACCTGTCTCTACCCCCACTATTTGTCCTGCCATGTCATTGACTCAAACCTCCACTGACAGGGATGATGCTACATTAATGGATGTACCAGGTCCTACCTCACAATGTTACAGCATCCCATCAGCTGAAGATTTACGCAGTCAGATTACGTTGCCCCAGCTGCTGAAGCGTAAGAAAAAATATAGTCCCAGCCATCTCCAAGCACAGCGTCTAAACGCCAGCTTTGCAAAATTACTCGCATTACAGCTGCTGCCTTTCCAGCTGGTGGACTCTGCTTCCTTCTGTGAATTGGCTGAATGTGCTGTACCACAGTGGCAGGTTCCAAAACGCCATTACTTTTCATGGAAGGCCATTCCAGCACTATACCAGCACGTGGAAGACAATGTTATCGAGTCATTGGGAAAGGCAGTAAGCAGCAAGGTGCAAGTGACTTTAGACACATGGTCCAGCAAGCATGGACAGGGCTGTTACATTTCTTTCACGGCACACTAGGCAACTTTGATTGCAGCTGGGAGGGATCCAAGACAGGGCTCTGTGCTGGAGCTTGTTCATCCACAACGCCTCCAGAAAGCTGCTTGTATGAGGTCTGTCTGCTCCACCACCACCTCTCCCTCTTCCTCCTCCTCCTTCTCGGTCTCTGTAAAAGTGGCAGTTGAACCGATGCGTGACGGGGCTACGCAATGGCTCAAACAAAAAGATGCCATATTGTGCTTGAGCTGGTTTGTTTAGGGGACAGGAGCCACACCAGGCCAGAAATTCTGTCAGCTTTGCTGGGGCAGGTGCAGAGATGGTTAACACCACGCCAGCTTTAGCTGGTGATAATGGCAGCAACCTTCTCTCCCCCCTATGCAAGGGTAAATTGACGAATGTACCATGCCTAGCACACGTCCTAAATCTAGTGGTAAAGCATTTCCTAACCAAGTACCCAGGGCTGGCAGAGGTTCTCAGCCAGGCCAGAAAAGTCTGCAGCCACTTCAGACGGTCATTCTCAGCAAGTGTTCGCCTGGCAGAAATTCAAAGAGAATTCCACCTTCCCACAAACCGTCTGATCTGTGACATGCCCACCAGGTGGAACTCGACATTAGCAATGCTGCAGTCTGCACAAGCAGCAGAGGGCCAACAATGAGTACCTGTGTGAGTATGGCACCAGGACAGGTTCAGGTAAACTTGTTTTTATTTACCCCCGCAGTGGCTGATGATCAAGGATGCATGCACTGTACTGTCACCATTTGAGGAGGCCACGAGGATGGTGAGCAGGGACAGTGCATGCATCAGTGACACAATTCCTTTAGTGTTCCTGCTGGAGCACACTCTGTGGGGAATTATAGATGTGTCTCTAGAGGAAGAGCAGCGGGAGGAAGAGGAGGCCTTCCCTAGCTCTGAAGGCCCCAGTCTTTCCGCAGACAGCATTCCAGTGGGTCCTCCTCAGATCAGACAGGCGGAGGATGAGGAGGAGGAGGAATATTTAAGTAGTGGGGGCAAGGCAGCCATCAGAAATTATGGGGCCCCTTACTAAACCTCACGATGAGGCCCCCCCGGGGCCCCCCCGGCACTCCCTCAAACTCTAACAGCTTTTTTCCCCATCAAAAAAAAGGACATAACATAGCACCACAGCAATAAAATTCCCAGTAATGTGCAGTGTGTATGAGCGTATCACAGAATCCACAGCAATAAAACTCACAGTAATGTGCGGTGTGTATGAACGTATCACAGAATCCACAGCAATAAATCTCACAGTAACGGGCTGTATATGATGGCCTCTGGGTCTGGGCCTGGTCCCTGTGTCTGGTTTGGGCCTTGGGGTCTGGGCCCTGGGCCTTGGGGTTTGTGCTCTGGGCCTTGGGGTCTTGTCTGGGCCCTGGGTCTGGTACCTGGGACTGGGCCTTGGGGTCTGGGGTCTGGGCCCTGAGTCTGGACTGGGGTCTGGGCCCTGAGTCTGGCCTGGGGTCTGGGCCCTGGTCCCTGGGTATGGGCTCTGGTCTGGGCATTGGGGTCTGGTCCATGGGGCTGGGCATTGGGGCCTGGTCCCTGGGGTCTGGGACCTGGGTCTAGGCTTGGCCTGGTCCCTGGGGTCTGGACCCTGGGTCTGGGCCTTGGGGTCTGGGGCCTGGTCCCTGGGTCTGGGGTCTGGGCCAAGGGTCTGGGATCTGGGCCTTGGGGTCTGGGTCTTGGGATCTGGGACTTGGGGTCTGGGCCATGGGGTCTGGGCCTTGGGGTCTGGGCCCTGTGCCTTGGGGTCTGGGTCTTGGGGTCTGGGCCTTGGGGTCTGGGCCCTGGGGTCTGGGCCCTGGGGTCTGGGTCCAGGGTCTGGGCCTTGGGGTCGGGTCTGGGGTCTGGGCCTTGGGGTCTGGGCCTGGGGTCTGGGCCCGGGGTCTGGGCCTTGGGGTCTGGGCCCTGGGCCTTGGGGTCTGGGCCCAGGGTCTGGGCCTTGGGTCTGGGTCGGGTCTGGGCCCTGGGTCCGGGCTTTGGGGTCTACACCTTGGGGTCTGGACCCTGGCCCTGGCTCGGGGTCTGGGCCTTGGGGTCTGGACCCTGGGTCTGGGCCTTGGGGTCTAGGCCTTGGGGTCTGGGCCCTGGGTCAGGGTCTGGGCCCTAGGTCTGGGCCTTGGGGTCTGGACCCTGGGTCTGGGCCTTGGGGTCTGGACCCTGGGTCTGGGCCTTGGGGTCTGGGCCCTGGGTCTGGGCCTTGGGGTCTGGACCCGGGGTCTGGGGTCTGGACCCTGGGTCTGGGCACTGGGGTCTGGGCCCTGGGTCTGGGCCTTGGGGTCTGGGGTTTGGACCCTGGGTCTGGGGTCTGGACCCTGTGTCTGGGCCTTGGGGTCTGGGACCTGGGCTTTGGGGTCTGGGTCTGGGCCTTGGAGTCTGGGCCCAGGGTCTGGGCCCTGGGTCTGGGCCTTGGAGTCTGGGCCCTCGGCCTTGGGGTCGGGCCCTGGGCCTTGGAGTCTGGGCCCTGGAGTTTGGGCCCTGGGCCTTGGGGTCTGGGTCCAGGGTCTTGGGGTCTGGGCCTTGTGGTCTGGGGTCTGGGCCTTGGGGTCTGGGGTCTGGGCCTTGGAGTATGGGCCTTGGGCCCTGGGGTCTGGAGTCTTGGCCCTGGGTCTGGGCCCAGGGCCATGGGGTCTGGGCCTTGGGGTCTGAGCCCTGGGGTCTGGGCCTTGGGGTATGGGCCTTGGGGTCTGGACCCTGGGTCTGGGCCTTGGGGTCTGGGCCTTGGGGTCTGGACCCTGGGTCTGGGCCTTGGGGTCTAGGCCTTGGGGTCTGGACCCTGGCCCTGGGTCAGGGTCTGGGCCCTGGGTCTGGCCTTGGGGTCTGGACCCTGGGTCTGGGCCCTGGGGTCTGGGCCGTGGGTCTGGCCTTGGGGTCTGGGCCCTGGGCCATGGGGTCTGGACCCTGGGTCTGGGCCTTGGGGTCTGGGCCCTGGGCATTGGGGTCTGGGTCTTGGAGTCTGGGCCCTGGGCCTTGGGGTCTGGACCCTGGGTCTGGGCCCTGGGGTATGGGATCTGGGCCTTGGGGTCTGGGTCTTGGGATCTGGGACTTGGGGTCTAGGCCTTGGGGTCTGGACCCTGGCCCTGGGTCAGGGTCTGGGCCCTGGGTCTGGCCTTGGGGTCTGGACCCTGGGTCTGGGCCCTGGGGTCTGGGCCCTGGGTCTGGCCTTGGGGTCTGGGCCCTGGGCCATGGGGTCTGGACTGGTCTGGTCTGGGCCCTGGGGTATGGGATCTGGGCCTTGGGGTCTGGGTCTTGGGATCTGGGACTTGGGGTCTGGGCCATGGGGTCTGGGTCTTGGGGTCTGGGCCATGGGGTCTGGGCCTTGGGGTCTGGGCCCTGTGCCTTGGGGTCTGGGTCTTGGGGTCTGGGCCTTGGGGTCTGGGCCCTGGGGTCTGGGCCCTGGGGTCTGGGTCCAGGGTCTGGGCCTTGGGGTCGGGTCTGGGGTCTGGGCCTTGGGGTCTGGGCCTGGGGTCTGGGCCCAGGGTCTGGGCCTTGGGGTCTGGGGTCTGGGCCTGGGGTCTGGGCCCAGGGTCTGGGCCTTGGGGTCTGGGCCCAGGGTCTGGGCCTTGGGTCTGGGTCGGGTCTGGGCCCTGGGTCCGGGCCTTGGGGTCTGGGCCTTGGGGTTTGGACCCTGGGTCTGGGCATTGGGGTCTGGGCCCTGGGGTCTGGGCCTTGGGGTCTGGACCCTGGGTCTGGGCCTTGGGGTCTGGGCCCTTGGCCTTGGGGTCTGGGCCCAGGGTCTGGGCCTTGGATCTGGGTCGGGTCTGGGCCCTGGGTCCGGGCCTTGGGGTCTGGGCCTTGGGGTTTGGACCCTGGGTCTGGGCCTTGGGGTCTGGGCCTTGGGGTCTTGGCCTTGGGGTCTAGGCCTTGGGGTCTGGGTCGGGGTCTGGGCCCTAGGTCTGGGCCTTGGGGTCTGGACCCTGGGTCTGGGACTTGGGGTCTGGACCCTGGGTCTGGGCCTTGGGGTCTGGGCCCTGGGTCTGGGCCTTGGGGTCTGGACCTGGGGTCTGGGGTCTGGACCCTGGGTCTGGGCACTGGGGTCTGGGCCCTGGGTCTGGGCCTTGGGGTCTAGGGTCTGGACCCTGGGTCTGGGGTCTGGACCCTGTGTCTGGGCCTTGGGGTCTGGGACCTGGGCATTGGGGTCTGGGTCTGGGCCTTGGAGTCTGGGCCCAGGGTCTGGGCCCTGGGTCTGGGCCTTGGAGTCTGGGCCCTCGGCCTTGGGGTCGGGCCCTGGGCCTTGGAGTCTGGGCCCTGGAGTTTGGGCCCTGGGCCTTGGGGTCTGGGTCCAGGGTCTTGGGGTCTGGGCCTTGTGGTCAGGGGTCTGGGCCTTGGGGTCTGGGGTCTGGGCCTTGGAGTATGGGCCTTGGGCCCTGGGGTCTGGAGTCTTGGCCCTGGGTCTGGGCCCAGGGCCATGGGGTCTGGGCCTTGGGGTCTGAGCCCTGGGGTCTGGGCCTTGGGGTATGGGCCTTGGGGTCTGGACCCTGGGTCTGGGCCCTGGGGTATGGGATCTGGGCCTTGGGGTCTGGGTCTTGGGATCTGGGATTTGGGGTCTAGGCCTTGGGGTCTGGACCCTGGCCCTGGGTCAGGGTCTGGGCCCTGGGTCTGGCCTTGGGGTCTGGACCCTGGGTCTGGGCCCTGGGGTCTGGGCCCTGGGTCTGGCCTTGGGGTCTGGGCCTTGGGCCATGGGGTCTGGACCCTGGGTCTGGGCCTTGGGGTCTGGGCCCTGGGCATTGGGGTCTGGGTCTGGGCCTTGGAGTCTGGGCCCTGGGCCTTGGGGTCTGGACCCTGGGTCTGGGCCCTGGGGTATGGAATCTGGGCCTTGGGGTCTGGGTCTTGGGATCTGGGACTTGGGGTCTGGGCCATGGGGTCTGGGTCTTGGTCTGGGCCATGGGGTCTGGGCCTTGGGCTCTGGGCCTGTGCTTGGGGTCTGGTCTTGGGGTCTGGGCCTTGGGGTCTGGGCCTGGGGTCTGGGCCCTGGGGTCTGGGTCCAGGGTCTGGGCCTTGGGGTCGGGTCTGGGGTCTGGGCCTTGGGGTCTGGGCCTGGGGTCTGGGCCAGGGTCTGGGCCTTGGGGTCTGGGGTCTGGGCCTGGGTTTGGGCCAGGGTCTGGGCCTTGGGGTCTGGGCCCAGGGTCTGGGCCTTGGGGTTTGGACCCTGGGTCTGCATTGGGGTCTGGGCCCTGGGGTCTGGGCCTTGGGGTCTGGACCCTGGGTCTGGGCCTTGGGGTCTGGGCCCTGGGCCTTGGGGTCTGGGCCAGGGTCTGGGCCTTGGGTCTGGGTCGGGGTCTGGGCCCTGGGCGTCCGGGCTTGGGGTCTGGGCCTTGGGGTTTGGACCCTGGGTCTGGGCATTGGGGTCTGGGCCCTGGGGTCTGGGCCTTGGGGTCTGGACCCTGGGTCTGGGCCTTGGGGTCTACGCCTTGGGGTCTGGACACCTGGCCTGGCTCGGGGTTGGGCCTGGGGTCTGGACCTGGGTCTGGGCTTGGGGTCTGGGCCTTGGGGTCTGGCCTTGGGGTCTAGGCCTTGGGGTCTGGGGTATGGGTCGGGGTCTGGGCCCTAGGTCTGGGCCTTGGGGTTGGACCTGGGTCTGGGCCTTGGGGTCTGGACCCTGGGTCTGGGCCTTGGGGTCTGGGCCTTGGGTCTGGGCCCTGGGTCTGGGCCTTGGGGTCTGGACCCGGGGTCTGGGGTCTGGACCCTGGGTCTGGGCACTGGGGTCTGGGCCCTGGGTCTGGCCTTGGGGTCTGGGGTCTGGACCCTGGTCTGGGGTCTGGACCCTGTGTCTGGGCCTTGGGGTCTGGGACCTGGGCATTGGGGTCTGGGTCTGGGCCTTGGAGTCTGGGCCCAGGGTCTGGGCCCTGGGTCTGGGCCTTGGAGTCTGGGCCCTCGGCTTGGGGTCAGGCCCTGGGCCTTGGAGTCTGGGCCCTGGAGTTTGGGCCTGGGCCTTGGGGTCTGGGTCCAGGGTCTTGGGGTCTGGGCCTTGTGGTCTGGGGTCTGGGCCTTGGGGTCTGGGGTCTGGCCTTGGAGTATGGGCCTTGGCCCTGGGGTCTGGAGTCTTGGCCCTGGGTCTGGGCCAGGGCCATGGGGTCTGGGCCTTGGGGTCTGAGCCCTGGGGTCTGGGCCTTGGGGTATGGGCCTTGGGGTCTGGACCCTGGGGTCTGGGCCTTGGGGTCTAGGCCTTGGGGTCTGGACCCTGGCCCTGGGTCAGGGTCTGGGCCCTGGGTCTGGGTCCAGGGTCTTGGGGTCTGGGCCTTGTGGTCTGGGGTCTGGGCCTTGGGGTCTGGGGTCTGGGCCTTGGAGTATGGGCCTTGGGCCCTGGGGTCTGGAGTCTTGGCCCTGGGTCTGGGCCCAGGGCCATGGGGTCTGGGCCTTGGGGTCTGAGCCCTGGGGTCTGGGCCTTGGGGTATGGGCCTTGGGGTCTGGACCCTGGGGTCTGGGCCTTGGGGTCTAGGCCTTGGGGTCTGGACCCTGGCCCTGGGTCAGGGTCTGGGCCTGGGTCTGGGTCCAGGGTCTTGGGGTCTGGGCCTTGTGGTCTGGGGTCTGGGCCTTGGGGTCTGGGGTCTGGGCCTTGGAGTATGGGCCTTGGGCCTGGGGTCTGGAGTCTTGGCCCTGGGTCTGGGCCAGGGCCATGGGGTCTGGGCCTTGGGGTCTGAGCCCTGGGGTCTGGGCCTTGGGGTATGGGCCTTGGGGTCTGGACCTGGGTCTGGGCCTTGGGGTCTGGGCCTTGGGGTCTGGACCCTGGGTCTGGGCCTTGGGGTCTAGGCCTTGGGGTCTGGACCCTGGCCCTGGGTCAGGGTCTGGGCCCTGGGTCTGGCCTTGGGGTCTGGACCCTGGGTCTGGGCCCTGGGGTCTGGGCCGTGGGTCTGGCCTTGGGGTCTGGGCCCTGGGCCATGGGGTCTGGACCCTGGGTCTGGGCCTTGGGGTCTGGGCCCTGGGCATTGGGGTCTGGGTCTGGGCCTTGGAGTCTGGGCCCTGGGCCTTGGGGTCTGGACCCTGGGTCTGGGCCCTGGGGTATGGACCCTGGGTCTGGGCCTTGGGGTCTGGGCCCTGGGCATTGGGGTCTAGGCCTTGGAGTCTTGGCCCTAGGCCTTGGGGTCTGGGCCCTGGGTCTGGGCCTTGGGGTCTGGGCCCAGGGTCTGGGCCTTGGAGTCTGGGCCCTGGAGTTTGGGTCCTGGGCCGTGGGGTCTGGGCCCAGGGCCTTGGGGTCTGGGCCCTGGGTCTGGGCCTTGGGGTCTGGGCCTTGGGGTCTGGCCCCTGGGGTCTGGGCCTTGGGGTCTAGGCCTTGGGGTCTGGACCATGGCCATGGGTCGGGGTCTGGGCCCTGGGTCTGGGTGTCTGGACCCTGGGTCTGGGCCCTGGGTCTGGGCCTTGGGGTCTGGGCCTTGGGGTCTGGACCTTGGGTCTGGGCCTTGGGGTCTGGGCCCTGGGCATTGGGGTCTGGGTCTGGGCCTTGGAGTTTGGGCCCTGGGCCTTGGTTCTGGGCCCAGGGTCTTGGGGTCTGGGCCTTGGGGTCTGGGTCTGAGCCTTGGGGTCTGGGCCTTGGAGTCTGGGCCCTGGGTCTGGGCCCTGGGTCTTGGGGTCTGGGCCCTTGGTCTGGGCCTTGGGGTCTGGGCCTTGGGTTTGGGCCTTGGGGTCTGGGCCCTGGGTCTGGGCCTTGGGGTCTGGGCCCTGGGTCTGGGCCTTGGGGTCTGGGCCTTGGGGTCTGGGCCTTGGGTTTCGGCCTTGGATTTGGGCCTTGGGGTCTGGGCCTTGGGGTCTGGTCCCTAGGTCTGGGCCCTGGGTCTGAGCCTTGGGGTCTGGGCCCTGGGCCTTTGGGTCTGGGCCTTGGAGCCTGGGCCTTGGGTCTGGGCCTTGGTGTCTGGGCCCAGGGTCTGGGCCTTGGGTCTGGGCTTTGGAATCTGGGGTCTGGGCCCTGGGTCTGGGCCTTGGGGTCTGGGCCCAGGGTCTGGGCCCAGGGTCTGGGGTCTGGGCCTTGGGGTCTGGGCCCAGGGTCTGGGCCCAGGGTCTGGGCCCAGGGTCTGGGGTCTGGGCCCAGGGTCTGGGCCCAGGGTCTGGGGTCTGGGCCTTGGAGTCTGGGCCCTGGGCCTTGGGGTCTGGGCCCTGGGCCTTGGAGTCTGGGCATTGGGTCTGGGCCCTGGGTCTTGGGGTCGGGGCCCAGGGTCTGGGCCCTGGAGTCTGGGCCCAGGGCCTTGGGGTCTGGGACTTGGGGTCTGGGCCTTGGGTCTGGGCCCTAGGTTGGGCCCTGGGCCCTGGGTCTGGACCTTGGGCCCTGGGCCTTGGGATCTGGGCCCTGGGCCTTGGGGTCTGGGCCCAGGGTCTGGGCCTTGGAGTCTGGGCCCTGGGCCTTGGGTTCTGGGCCCAGGGTCTGGGCCTTGGAGTCTGGGCCCTGGAGTTTGGGCCTTGGGGTCTGGGCCCTGGAGTCTGGGCCTGGGGGTCTGGGCCTTGGGGTCTGGGCCCTGGGGTCTGGGCCTTGGGGTCTAGGCCTTGGGGTCTGGACCATGGCCATGGGTCGGGGTCTGGGCCCTGGGTCTGGGTGTCTGGACCCTGGGTCTGGGCCCTGGGTCTGGGCCTTGGGGTCTGGGCCTTGGGGTCTGGACCTTGGGTCTGGGCCTTGGGGTCTGGGCCCTGGGCATTGGGGTCTGGGTCTGGGCCTTGGAGTTTGGGCCCTGGGCCTTGGTTCTGGGCCCAGGGTCTTTGGGTCTGGGCCTTGGGGTCTGGGTCTGAGCCTTGGGGTCTGGGCCTTGGAGTCTGGGCCCTGGGTCTGGGCCCTGGGTCTTGGGGTCTGGGCCCTTGGTCTGGGCCTTGGGGTCTGGGCCTTGGGTTTGGGCCTTGGGGTCTGGGCCCTGAGTCTGGGCCTTGGGGTCTGGGCCCTGGGTCTGGGCCTTGGGGTCTGGGCCTTGGGGTCTGGTCCCTAGGTCTGGGCCCTAGGTCTGAGCCTTGGGGTCTGGGCCCTGGGCCTTTGGGTCTGGGCCTTGGAGCCTGGGCCTTGGGGTCTGGGCCCAGGGTCTGGGCCCAGGGTCTGGGGTCTGGGCCTTGGGGTCTGGGCCCAGGGCCTTGGTTTCTGGGCCCTGGGCCTTGGTGTCTGGGCCCAGGGTCTGGGCCTTGGGTCTGGGCTTTGGAATCTGGGGTCTGGGCCCTGGGTCTGGGCCTTGGGGTCTGGGCCCAGGGTCTGGGCCCAGGGTCTGGGGTCTGGGCCTTGGGGTCTGGGCCCAGGGCCTTGGTTTCTGGGCCCTGGGCCTTGGAGTCTGGGCATTGGGTCTGGGCCCTGGGTCTTGGGGTCTGGGCCCAGGGTCTGGGCCCTGGAGTCTGGGCCCAGGGCCTTGGGGTCTGGGCCCTGGGGTCTGGGCCTTGGGGTATGGGCCTTGGGGTATGGGCCCTGGGGTCTGGGCCTTGGGGTCTGGGCCCTGGGTCTGGGCCCAGGGCCTTGGGGTCTGGGACTTGGGGTCTGGGCCTTGGGTCTGGGCCCTAGGTTGGGCCCTGGGCCCTGGGTCTGGACCTTGGGCCCTGGGCCTTGGGATCTGGGCCCTGGGCCTTGGGGTCTGGGCCCAGGGTCTGGGCCTTGGAGTCTGGGCCTTGGGTTCTGGGCCCAGGGTCTGGGCCTTGGAGTCTGGGCCCTGGAGTTTGGGCCTTGGGGTCTGGGCCCTGGAGTCTGGGCCTGGGGGGGGGTAATCTCTTATTTTAGCATCTTTTATTAAGGCCATCAAGCCAATTTAGTATTTTAGCGTCTTTTATTCTCAGTGCTGCTGCTTGAACTCAATATTTATACAATGTTGCAAGAAAGCTTTGAGTTTCATACTCCCATGCCAAGTTTTGCTGACTCAACAAATTCACTGCTATAGGTATTTTACATAATTGTTGTTTTTTTCATCTAACATGACACAAAACTACCTTAAATAACTGCTGTTATTAACCCCTAAATAACTGCTGTTATTAACCCCTTCACTACTGCGTTATAACATAATTGTTTTTTTATCTAACATTACACAATACTACCTTAAATAACTGCTGTTATTAACCCCTTAATAATTGCTGTTATTAACCCCTTCACTACTGAGTTATTTCACCTTTCACAGTTTTGTGCTCATCATGTTTAAACGACAATTGAAGTCATGTTTTATTGTACGAGCCAGACAAATCATATATCCTTTTTACCAGCAGACTCGGCAGATTCATAATATATCTTAATTATATGTATACATCATGCCAGGCCACAATGCTAGCATTCCATTCCATTTCAATGGGCTTCGATCTATATGTTGATGGACTACAGACCGGAGGTTTGGAGTACAGATATCGGGAGGTTCTGGCCATTGTGGCGAATGCTGTTTTGCACATTTATTTGTGCTCTATTTTTGTGAGTTTGTTTTAAACTGTGATTTTTTTAAATTTAGATTTTTCAGTGCATGCTATATTAACCCACTAAGAAGCAAAAGCACTCTTTCAAGATATCAATCTACTGTGAACCCTAGGAGTACCCTAACTGTATCTGGGGAGCTCCAGAGGTATTTTTTCAATTTCCACCTATTGTGCGCTCTTCAATCTAAGTCACAGTCTGCGCCCAGATACTGACACGCATGCGCCGGATTTCCCCTTTGGATACCTCCTCCGCTGCTCTCCAATCCAGTCAAAAATGCAGTCCGTTCGACTACGTGCCATCACTCACACACAAAGCTACGCAGATGTGGCGCACTCTGTGCGTCCGTCCTAGCGGTTTGATGTTCTTGCCTAAATTGCGTTTAGTGCCACGTGCGCTGTGCTTAAGTTTTTTTTTCTCCACATGGTTGAAATGGGTTAACGCTCAGACTATACAGTATATCACATTGTGTATTAATTTAGCTTTTTCTCTTAATGCCATTTTAGGGGTTAAAGGATAGGCTACATGCTTCAGTGTATTGTCGGATATAATCTCTGCACGTGAATACAACACTTTTATATATATTGGACTTATCAGCCAAGCCTCCAATATGTCTATATTGGACTTACTGGACCTACCTCGGCAGTTGCCTCCAATATATCAGGGATTATTATTTCATGAGAAACTTATACGAGACACAAATATCAATCGTTTATATTTCTTAGAAATTATCCTGAATTCTTTTTTTTTTTTAATATAAAAGTTTTTATTGGAGTTCACACATAGAATAGTACAACATTGCCAAAAGAGAAAACTTCAAAGATGAAGAACATAAATTCACTGCTTTACACTAGACAAGTCAAATGAAGTATCAATATTATCCGACAGTATTTGTGCGGACTCCATTTTCCAATAACAAATAAAATCCTAAACTAACATAAAACACAAAACACGGCAGCACTACAGACGTACATGGTAAGTGTCTTATATCAAGGTTCCAGACTCAACAAACACCCTCCAGCCCTCCCATGTATCATAAAACTGGCGCATTGAATTGTTCGCGGTATGGAACATTTCTTCATATTGAAGAACACTTTCGAGGGCGATCATAACCTCTTTCATAGAGGGACATAGTGAGGAACGCCAATGTCTTGCTATAACTGTTTTTGCTGTCCCCAGCACCATAGAGATAAACCTCCTGTGACGGATCTGAATAGTAAAGGTATAATATGTAAGGAGGTACAATTTCGGGCATAGTGGGAGTATGAGTGAAGTACAGTGAGAAATCAGTCTGCTTATTTTTTCCCAATAACCCCCTAACTTGGGACATAACCAAAATATATGCAGTAGAGAGCCGAGGCCGGTAAGGCATCTCCAGCAGGAGCCGGTATTCCCCGAAATATGGACCAATCGGGTTGGTGTTAAGTACCATCTGCACAGTAGTTTTATATGGGCCTCGCGTAGATTGGTGCTTCTAGAATATTTGTATATTGTGTCCATGGCATATGACCAGTCATCTACGGAGAGCGTGAAAGCTAAGTCTTTTTCCCATTTAACCATATAGGGTAATTTTTTAGGTGGGGTCGGGGTTAGGAGGCTGTTGTAACAGAGAGATAATGGTTTCATTTGACATTTCTTCCCCATACACAATTTGTGAAAAGCTGAAAGGTTCGTAGCTGTGAAAGAGGTCAGGCCCTTCTGGTGTAAGGCGTGCTTCACACGTAGGTAAGTGAAACAGTCACTCAATGGGATGGCAAACTCCTGTACCAAGTCGGGGAAGGGTTTCAGGGAGCGAGGTGTAAAGAGCTGCCACACATGCGTCAAGCGCGCAAGAACCAAGAAGTCTAAATTTAAGTCGGGAATAAAGCGACACAGAACTCTGAGCGGGGCGAGACACAATAAGTCGTAAGGCCGTACCAACGGACGACCCCACTGGCGCCAGGACATGAGGGAGAGCATCGAGGCGGGTAGCAGTCCCATGGTGCTATTCCTAGGGAGGTATGGGAGCCACATCAGGTCATGAAGTTTATATGGAGAAATCATGGCATTCTCCAACTGTAACCATAGAGGTGATTCTTTTAGATGCATTGACGACAACAGTTGGGCTAGTAAGGCTGCTTTATAGTACGATTGTAGATCCAGAAAACCCAACCCTCCGTGACGTCGCGGCGCAGTTACCGTAGAGGCCGATACTCGAGGAGGCTTCCCTTTCCAAATATGCGCATGGAGCAGTTTTTGCAGCCGGAGCAATAAATGCGCCGGTATAAAAACAGGAATATTTCTGAAATAGTATAAAATTTGGGGTAGAATACACATCTTTATGGCCGCCATACGACCCAGCCAGGAGGATTCATTTGTGCTCCATGTGGAGAGCTGCTTCTCGATGGAGTTCAAAAGTGGTGTGACGTGATTTAGAAAGGGAGATTCCCAGGTATTTTAAAGAGGTAGAGCGCCAATCAAAAGGGTATTTACTACGTAGAGAGCTGAGGGATGAAGCAGCAATATGTATAGGGAGAGCTTGTGTTTTACTCACATTATTTTTAAAGTAAGATAACGCGCCAAAGATATCAAGGAGGTGAAACAGGGAAGGAAGCGAGATCTCCGGGGTGGTCAAAACAAGCAGTATGTCGTCCGCGAAAAGTGCCAGCTTTTGCTCCCCATTCGGGGTCGACATACTTTTGACTTTCGGGGAAGACTTAATCTGCAGCGCTAAGGGTTCTAGGGCCAGAATAAATATTAACGGGGATAATGTGTTTTGTTATGTGAAAGAGGAGGATAAAACCCCGATGCCAAAACTTTCGCCGACGGAGCAGAGTAAAGGGCCATAATACTGTGTACAAATTGTGCTGGAAGACCAAACTTTAGTAACACCATCCGCATATACCCCCAATGCAGGCGATCGAACGCCTTTTCGGCGTCCAATGCCAGCAGGAGTCCGGAGGCATTAGTCCTATGGGCCAAATCAATTATATCAAAAAAACGTCGGGTGTTGTCACATGTTTGACGGCCCGGGACAAAGCCGGTTTGTTCAGTCGCGATCAATGACGGGAGTAGGGGAGCCAACCTAGTAGCTAGTAATTTAGCATACAGTTTGGCGTCCACGTTCAACAGGGAAATCGGGCGGAAGTTGGCACAGTGCGTCGGGGGTTTACCAGGCTTAGGCAGGGTCACTACTGTTGCCTGCAACATCTCCGGAGGGATGATGTCAGTATTCTTAATGTCATTAAAAAACAGGGGAAGAGTCGGAACCAGTGAGGGGGCGAAAACCTGATAATACAGATTCGTAAACCCGTCAGGGCCTGGGGCTTTATTTTTTGGAAGTGCGTTAATAGCCTTAAGTACCTCCTCCTCTGTAAACGCAGCAAGCAAACCTGTAGCCTGAGAGGGAGAGAGAGAGGGGAGGCTTGCCGCCTGAAGAAAGAGATCTATGTCGTCCTGGGTAGGGGACGCACGGTGTGGTCTAATCCTAGGTTGTACAAGGAGGCATAATAACGTGCAAATTCATCAGTAATAAGGGCTGGGTTATAAATTTTTACGTTATTAGCATCCAGTAGGTACGGTATGTTGGGTTTGCATTCTTTTCCCTTTCAATTTAGACGCCAGCAATTTCCCCGGTTTATTCCCTTGGGTATAATGAGCATTATTAAGCCGTCTAATTGAGCGCGCAGTGACTTGGAGCATAAGGTGCTCCAACTCACGGCGCTGCGAAGTCAACTGAGCGGTAATATTAGGGGTAGGCGAGGATTTATTCTGGGTTTCTAGTACCGTGATTTGTCGTGTAAGGGCCGTCATCTGGGCATTAAAACGTTGTTTACGTAGCGCTCCTCTCTGTATAAAATGTCCTCGCACAACAGCTTTGTGGGCCAACCATATCGACGCTGTTGTAACGTCCCCAGTCACGTTCGCCACGAAGTACTCCTGAAGGAGTTGTAGCGTTGATGTCACATCATCCCTATCTACAATGAGTGAGTCGTTGAGCCTCCAATTCCCCATACCCCTCGGTGGAAAAGCAGCCTCAAAGGTAAGCGTAAGCGGAGCATGGTCAGACCACGTAATGATATCAATGGTCGCCTCCAAGAGACGAGACAAAGCTGAGCTATGTATCAAACACAAGTCAATTCTACTATATGAGGAATGGACATGAGAAAAATATGTGTAATCACGTGTATTGGGGTGACATATCCTCCAAGTATCGTATAGGTCAAACGAATGCATAAATTCCCTTAGTTGTTTACTAGAGGATGGGGGGAGCGGGATTGGCTCGCCTGAGTGCCGACATCGGGATCAGGAGTGCAATTAAAGTCCCCGCATAGAAACATCGTACCACTAGACATTTTTTTCACTCTACCAAAAGCTTTCCGCAGATAAGAAACCGGATTATCATTAGGGAGATATAGGTTAGCAATAGTGATTGGTAATTCGTTCAGCGTGCCCACAAGAATCACGAGGCGGCCCAACGGATCTACATACTGAGCCGAACACACAAAGGTCCAGTCTCTATGGAACAGGATCGATACACCTTTGGACTTCGTCAGAGCAGTGGAGTGGTAGGCCTCAGTGTACATGCGCGATTTCAAAAACGGCGGACGCCTCTTACAAAAGTGAGTCTCTTACAAACATATAATAGCCGGTTGAGACTTATGCAGGTCGCGAAATAAAGCATGGCGTTTGTACGGAGTGTTCAAGCCCCAAACATTTAAGGAATAAATCTGGAAGTGAGGCTTACTCATATTTGGTTACGCCCAGCCCTCTAGATCTCACATCGATCAGGACAGACAATCTCCTCGAGAGAATGGAGGGACTCTCCTGCACACAATAGCGCCTGGAACCGTATATTATAGTGCATACCAAACTAACAAACAGTACATACATTACAGACATAGGTCGAACCAGAAAAAAACAAAGAAAAGAAAAAGAAAAGAAAAAAAAAAAAAAGAAAAGAAAAAACGACCAACATCCGCAGAAGAATTTTTTTTTTAAAAAAAACTGCACTCCATGAGCGCAGCTGAGTGGAGTCAATCAACACAGCAGATTGGTATAAGTAGGGAAAAAGAACCAGGTCAAGAAAAACTCCACAGGGGAGACAACAGTCCAACTCTCCTGAGAAGGTGACCAGCCGCGCCAATTTTCAGGCCATTGGATAGCCCTCGGGCTTGCCGAAATAAGAACAGAACAGGCCCCAGGTCCCATTTGAGGTGGATCAAAAGGGGTCAGTCCGGCATCCGTGAAGGAGTTCTGACGCCCAAGGAGACGAAAACAACAGGGCGAAATAGTAGAAGCACGCCCAGGAGCTGAAAACGCAGGGCCAGAGCACCTCATTTTGGCCGGACCCGGTGCCACTCCGGAGAAACCTTCAGCGGCGAAATGATTCCTCCCGAGGGGAGTAAACTCAGGCACGACTTTCCATTCCGTCAGCAAGCGCATGCCAGTGAGGGATCAGGGATAACGTGCAAGACTCCATCCTCCATAACAAGATCTTTGTGGGAAATCCCCATCGATACGCCATGTTGTGGTCACGTAAATTTTCGTGAAGGGCGAAAATTCCCTTCTTTTAGACATGGTAGCTGTTGACAGGTCTGCGTAGAAAGAAACTTCAGGATACGGAGAAGGCAGAGGCATAGATTTCCGTGACGCTCTCATTAACGCTTCTTTAACGTGGAAAAGTGCACCCGGAACTAGAACATCTCTAGAAGCTGAGGCGGCAGATTCTTGGCGCGTGGCAGTCTGTGTGCCCGATCCATCAGGAAATCCTGTGACGAGTACGTTGGTACCAGGATCTGGAAAAGTTCCATAAATATAGGCTGAAGATCAGCAGGGGTTACTGCCTCCGGAATGCCCCGGATCCGTACATTGTTACGCCGTGAACGGTCTTCCAAATCGGCCAATTTCGTTGCCATAGTGTCATGTGCTGTCTGCAAAGCTATATACGGATCCACTAAATCGTTATGGCCAAACATAAGTCGTCTGTCTTAGACTCCAAAGTCTGTCCTCTCACCCAGGTCTTGTACATCGTGCCTCAGCTCCTGCAGCGCCTCTTTAAGATCCGTTTGTATAGTAGATCGAAGTTCTTGCAGCATGGCATGTAGTCTGCTGCTTTCTGAAGGTGGTAAGGTGTCAGACATGCAGGGTGGGCCTGCTACAGCCGCTTCCGTTGAAAGAGGAAACAGAGGAGGGGAGATCCGCCATCTTGGGCCTCATGAACCCGGTCTTTTTTCGCCGATTTTGCCGGTTCCAATGCTCGTTGTGCGCTTAGGGGGCACCATCTGGGAGCCAGGAAGTCCCCAGCTGTGGGTGAAATTTCAGCCCCGGGGATGCTTTTGTTTAGCCGCAAGTAATGAAAATTCAGCGCCGGTCTCAGGAGCTCTCCTTATGCGACCGCGCTGCATATGCAACGTGCCGGCACGCCCCCCATCCTGAAATTTTTAATTGTCTTGTGTTTTGCTTTAAAAAGATACAATAATCAATAATCGGATAAAAATATATATTATCAAACAGAAAAATACAAATAAATGTATTTAAGGGAGCGCATACATATATATGATGGAAAATTGTAAACAAGGATTGACTTAGCTTTAAATTAATCAGCATAGGGTTGAACCTTCTTATTCGGAAATCTGATCATATAATATCATCATCCTATATGAAAAGAAATATAAATTTGCGTAGTACAGTATGACAGTTTATAAACACACTTAAGTGGTGTAAATGGTCGCACTCACAAAGGGTGGAGCCCCAATGGCTCGTATCAATTGGCCTTTAGGTCTCTTATAGGAGGGGGACCTCGCCCATATAGGATGTCTTGAAGTTTTCCTGGATAGAGGATAACCAAAGGTGGAGTCTCCAATGCCTCTTTATCAATTGGCCTTTAGATCTCTTGTAGAGGGGAAACTTCGCCCATGTTATGAACTTTTTTTTCTTTTGGATGGCAGGATGTACCTCAAATGTAAAGGATAACGCTATAGTGCATTATCATAGATACACAAATAAGGTATATATAAAAGTGAAAACTCACGTGATTCAGAGCCTTCCGATATGATGGCTCTGTATATAAGGCATATGGACCTCTTATTTGGTCAGAGGGGGTCCTTCCTCCAGGATAGAGATAGATAAACTTCCAAAATGAAGAAAATTGAGCATAAAAAATAAAAGAAAATTTAATAAGAATAAAATCCGAAGAGAACAAAGATCCGAAAATACACAGAACAGAAAACAAATAAATACGAAAAGAATAAGTACGAAAGAAAAAAATCCGAAACGCGTTTCGCTTGCGTTCTGCAAGCCTCCTCAGTCGGTAATGGATGTTGTTCATTATTGCTGTTTAAATATACTTTCTGTTCGTAAATTAATTGGTCGATACGATTCACCTGGTCGCATCGGATCACCACTACTTCCGATTTTCGCTTCTATTATGAACCAGTCAGTAGTGCTTCCGCTCTCGCTGTTCCGATGCGCATGTGTAGTTTACGTATTTCTCGTTCGTTTTTCCGGATGTTGACACACCGGAAATCACAAGTCGTCCCATTTGGAGTATATTTTTAAATGTATAATGGGCAAAATACATAATTCTCTTTTAAGAATCTGTAGAAAATGGATATGCAGATAATGGAATAAATACGAAATAAACGAAAATATATATGTAATAATAAAAACGATAAATACGAAGGTAAATATAAAGTAAATACGAAAATATAATAGAGAAAATAAATATGTTACAATACAAAGTACTTTCATAAATGTAAAAAATCCCAACTGGGAAGATATTCCTTTGATCCAAAATAAAATGTCAATTAAAAAATTTAATTGATTAAAAAAATGACATACTTCAAAATCTGTGTTTAAACCTCTGGGAACCAGAGTGTCCAAATAGTAAATCCATCTCATTTCAATCTTAATCATTTTGCGGTGGAGATCCTCCCTCTCCATTGACTCTGAACCTTCTCAATAGCAAAAATTGCGTGTTTTCAGGGTCACAATTATGCATTTCTTTATAATGTAATGGTACACTATGTTTTTCACTGCCATTACATATATTATTCATGTGTTCATTAATTCTGACAAACAGATGGCGTGAGGTCTGACCAATATATATTTATTGCAAGGGGCATCTTATTAAGTAAATCACGTTCTTGAGTGACATGTAAGAATTGATTTGATCTTATATTCTTTTCCTCCTTCTGTGGCACAGAATGTTGAATTAATCTTTTATGATTCTTCGTTTTTCGGCAGGCTATGCAGCGGCCACACCCATAAAAGCCTGGTTAGGTTTGAAGAATTCTTTCTTTTTCTGGGTAGTTGGTATATGGCTCTTGACTAGTTGTTTCTGATGGTATCACTGCCTCTTAAAGATAATTCTTGGTTTTTCTGGGAGAATCCCATTAAGAAAAGGATCTCGTTTGAGGATTGGCCAATACCTATTGATTGACTTCTTTATGGTTTGGTTGGTAGTATTATAATTAAGAACTAGAGCTACTTCAGCAGTTTCTCTTTTTCTTTCTGTTTGTATTGCAATAGTTGTTCCCTGTCCATTTTAAGGACATCTTCTCTGACTTGTTTCAAGGGCTCTTCTTTATATCCCTTCTCTTTTGAAGTCAATCATTAATTTATTGGTTTGCTGTAAATACTGTGGTGTCTGTACAGTTTCCTTCTCATCCTCATCATTTGTCCTTTTGGTATAGCTCGGAGCCACGGTTGGTAGTGGTTGCTCGTTTGATGATATAGCTATTAACTTGTACCTCCTTGAAATGGGTTCTAGTTTTAACCATTTTATTTTCTATATAGATATTTAAATCTAAAAAATCTATTGTTTCGGTGCTTATACATGATTCTAATTGATAAGATACCCAAAGAGTTTATGGTTGAGATAAGTGTGACATATAAATTGGTAAGTGAATTCATATCCCCTTGCCAAATAATGAGAATATCGTCGATATATCTCTTATAGAGGACGAGGTTTTGCCCCCAGCCATGCCCAGCCCATACTGCACCGGATTCCCAGTGAGACATGAACAAATTGGCATAGCTGGGGGCAAAACCTCGTCCCCATGGCTGTTCCATTCTGTTGAAGGAAAAAGTCTCCTCCATACCAGAAAAAATTGTTAGTTAATATCAGAAGGATACCCTCAACAATATATTCTATTTGATCCTCCTTAAAATTTCCGGATTGAGTTATAAAATGTCTAACTGCTGAACAGCCAGCTTCGTGTGGAATAATTGAGTATAAAGAAGCCACATCACATGTGGCAAGAATGTAATCATCCTGCCACACAATATCCCTCAATAAATTCAATACTGAAATGGTATCCTTCAAATATGCAGGTGTAGTCACTACTATCGGTTGTAGGAGATTATCTACATATTCCGAAATTCTACACGATACAGAATTTATGCCCGAGACTATTGGTCGGCCGGGTGGATTCAGCTGATTCTTGTGTAGTTTCAGAAGGATGTAGAAAACTGGGATCTGGGGGTGTGTTATTTTCAGATATTCATATTCACATGAATTGAGGATACAGCTATCTTTACCTTTTAGAAGATATTCATGAAATCGATTTTTTATGGTGGTAGTGGGATCTTTGTCTAATTTATGATAGGTCAGATGGTCATTGAGTAACCGTTCGCATTCTTGATTATATTTGTCTTCACTCATAACCACTACCCCTCCCCTTTGTCAGCAGGTTTAATATACCAGGGATTTATCTCTACGTAGTTGTTCCAATCCTTTGTACTCTGCTACCCGTTAAGTTAGAGGGTATATTAAATTTCTTTTTTATTTCTCTCTATTTTTCTCAGATCGAGCAAAACCATTTGCTCAAAGGTCTCCATTTCGATTACCATATGTCGTGGATAAAATTTAGAACGTTCTTTAAGCGTGGTATGCATATATTGATTATCCTCTATAATTTGTCTTTCTATTGGATGTTTTAGAAAGAATTTCTTTAGGGATAGTTGCCTCTTAAATTTTTGTATATCAATATAGGTGTCAAAAGTGTTCCCTTTATTAGCTGGAGCAAATTTGAGACCTTTCTGTAGTGCTCTAACTTGATCATGATTTAAATCCTTTCCACTTAGGTTGAAAACACCTGTTGAATCTATACCCTGCCTCTTTTGTCTTCTCTGAACATCACATCCTCCTCTGCGTCCTCGTCTCTTAAGAATCTTTTCCCTATATTCCTTGGGGAATCTCCTCCATATCCCCCATCTTGTTCTCTTGATTTTGGTTGGTATGGAAATCTTCTTTGCCTCGTTCTTTCTGGCCACCCTGGTGAAAAACCTCCTCTTCATTATAGTCAACTAATTTGGAATATTTGTTCTGGAGGGGAATGGGTGAAAATCCTCTATATGAGGTTTTTCTTCTCCATGTTCTATTAGACGGCGATGTATATCTATATGGCTTATATCCTCCTTTCTGTTGGGGATATTGTTGATCTATTATGGTGTCCATATTGATGTCGATATTCTTTCTGTGTCCATATTGATGTCGATATTCTTGGTGGTGTGGATTGTTATTTCTTCCATGATATGAATCTTTCCTTTGTGGAGTATAGGTCTTTCTTCTAACCACTGGATCGAAATCAATATTCTGCTGTCTTGGTCTTTGAAATATAGGGTAATTGCCCAAATGGGCGGGAGGATTGTTGGAGTGACGCCTCCACATTGGGTTGATTGAGAACTTTATTTTCTTTATGTATGTCAGTTTTGAACAACCATATTTTATTAGAACTATAATCCTTCATGTCTCTATTAAATTTACTTCTTTTCTTATCAGTCACCTCTTTCTCAACTCTCCCTAGAGTTTGTTCAATTCTTTTATACACTTCCTCCCTTTCATTCAATTCCGTTACTTTAACGATCTCCTCATGTAGAGCGTTAATTTCACAATTAATCTCCTCCAGCAACTCCTTCCTTCGTTGAATAATAGTCTCCATCATAATGGTCGAAAAATTACCCAACATATTGCACCAGATTGACATAAATGTTTAATTGATCATTTCTGTAGATGGATCTTTTTGCCATCTTAAACCTCTAGGTGTGATTTTATTAATGATATATTGTTCTAACGTTATAATGTCCCATTTAAGTCTAATTTCTTTTTTAAGTAAATATTCTAATTTATTTGTCATTTTCTTTTTATCTCCATAATTTGGCACTGATGTTACTTGGGAGGTGTTATAGATCCCAAGAATGGTACCGGTATTAATACCAAATTTATTGCGGAATTCCATATTGGGTTAAGCTGCCAGAAACTCTTGTAGGTAAAACACAAATCTCAAAAATAGAACGAAAAGACGTTCAGAGTATCGGCGCTATTTCATATAGTGAACTGGTGATATATAATGCTGCTCACCTATTGGGTGTACCTGTCACCTTACCAATATCAAACAGAAAAATACAAATAAATGTATTTAAGGGTGCATTTAAATAACACACCCCCAGATCCCAGTTTTCTACATCCTTCCGAAACTACACAAGAATCAGCTGAATCCACCCGGCCGACCAATAGTCTCGGGCATAAATTCTGTATCGTGTAGAATTTCGGAATATGTAGATAATCTCCTACAACCGATAGTAGTGACTACACCTGCATATTTGAAGGATACCATTTCAGTATTGAATTTATTGAGGGATATTGTGTGGCAGGATGATTACATTCTTGCCACATGTATGATGTGCTTCTTTATACTCAATTATTCCACACGAAGCTGGCTGTTCAGCAGTTAGACATTTTTTAACTCAATCCGGAAATTTTAAGGAGGATCAAATAGAATATATTGTTGAGGGTATCCTTCTGATATTAACTAACAATTTTTCTGGTATGGAGGAGACTTTTTCCTTCAACAGAATGGAACAGCCATGGGGACGAGGTTTTGCCCCCAGCTATGCCAATTTGTTCATGTCTCACTGGGAATCCAGTGCAGTATGGGCTGGGCATGGCTGGGGCAAAACCTCGTCCTCTATAAGAGATATATCGACGATATTCTCATTATTTGGCAAGGGGATATGAATTCACTTACACAATTTATATGTCATCAACCAAATCTTTTGGGGGTATCCAATTAGAATCATGTATAAGCACCGAAACAATAGATTTTTTAGATTTAAATATCTATATAGAAAATAAAATGGTTAAAACTAGAACCCATTTCAAGGAGGTACAAGTTAATAGCTATATCCATCAAACGAGCAACCACTACCAACCGTGGCTCCGAGCTATACCAAAAGGACAAAATGAGGATGAGAAGGAACTGTACAGACATACCACAGTATTTACAGCAAACCAATTATTAATGATTGACTTCAAAGAGAAGGGATATAAAGAAGAGCCCTTGAAACAAGTCAGAGAAGATGTCCTTAAAATGGACAGGGAACAACTATTGCAATACAAACAGAAAGAAAAAAGAGAAACTGCTGAAGTAGCTCTAGTTCTTAATTATAATACTACCAACCAAACCATAAAGAAGTCAATCAATAGGTATTGGCCAATCCTCAAACGAGAACCTTTCTTTAATGGGATTCTCCCAGAAAAACCAAGAATTATCTTTAGAGGCAGTGATACCATCAGGAAACAACTAGTCAAGAGCCATATACCAACTACCCAGAAAAAGAAAGAATTCTTCAAACCTAAAACCAGGCTTTATGGGTGTGGCCGCTGCATAGCCTGCCGAAAAACGAAGAATCATAAAAGATTAATTCAACAATTCTGTGCCACAGAAGGAGGAAAAAGAATATAAGATCAAATCAATTCTTACATGTCACTCCAAGAACATGATTTACTTAATAAGATGCCCCTGCAATAAAATATATTGGTCAGACCTCACGCCATCTGTTTGTCAGAATTAATGAACACATTAATAATATATGTAATGGCAGTGAAAAACATAGTGTCCATTACATTATAAAGAATGCATAATTGTGACCCTGAAAACACCCAATTTTTTGCTATTGAGAAGGTTCAGAGTCAATGGAGAGGGAGGATCTCCACCGCAAAATGATTAAGATTGAAATGAGATGGATTTATATTTGGACACTCTGGTTCCCAGAGGTTTAAACACAGATTTTGAAGTATGTCATTTTTTTAATTAATTAAATTTTTTAATTGACATTTTATTTTGGATTAAAGGAATATCTTCCCAGTTGGGATTTTTTACATTTATGAAAGTACTTTGTATTGTAACATTATATTTTTCTTTCTATTATATTTTCGTATTTACTTATATTTACCTTCGTATTTTTATCGTTTTATTATTACATATATATTTTCGTATTTATTTCGTATTTATTCCATTATCTGCATATCCATTTTCTACAGATTCTTAAAAGAAAATTATGTATTTTGCCCATTATACATTTAAAAATATACTCCAAATGGGATGACTTGTGATTTCCGGTGTCAACATCTGGAAAATGAACGAAAGAATTACGAACTACGCATGCGCATCGGAACAGCGAGAGCGGAAGCACTACTGACTGGTTCATAATAGAAGCGAAAATCGGAAGTATCTCTTCGGATTTTATTCTTATTAAATTTTCTTTTATTTTTATGCTCAATTTTCTTCATTTTGGAAGTTCATCTACCTCTATCCTGGAGGAAGGACCCCCTCTGACCAAATAAGAGGTCCATATGCCTTATATACAGAGCCATCATATCGGAAGGCTCTGAATCACGTGAGTTTTTCACTTTTATATACCTTATTTGTGTATCTATGATAATGCACTATAGCGTTATCCTTTACATTTGAGGTACATCCTGCCATCCAAAAGAAGAAAAAAATTCATACATGGGCGAAGTTTCCCCTCTACAAGAGACCTAAAGGCCAATTGATACGAGCCATTGGGGGCTCCACCTTTGTGAGTGCGACCATTTACACCACTTAGTGTGTTATAAACTGTCATACTGTACTACGCAATTTATATTTCTTTTCATATAGGATGATGATATTATATGATCAGATTTCCGAATAAGAAGGTTCAACCCTATGCTGATTAATTTAAAGCTAAGTCAATCCTTCTTTACAATTTCCATCAATATATGTACTGCGCTCCCTTAAATACATTTATTTGTATTTTTCTGTTTGATATTGGTAAGGTGACAGGTACACCCAATAGGTGAGCAGCATTATATATCACCAGTTCACTATATGAAATAGCGCCGATACTCTGAACGTCTTTTCGTTCTATTTTTTAAAAATATATATATATTTATTACGTATACAAAAAAGTTTCAAATCTCATATCATAAACAAAAATTTATAAACCTTAATCCATCAGCATATAAAAACTAGCTTCACAATATATGTATCTCCGGTTAGTAACTGCATATATGATTAATATCATTTACCTTATCAGTTAGTAACTAATACACAAATGGTTAATAAACTTTTCTGCTTAATACAACATGCATTTCCCAGCAAACAATGTTTAACCAGCCAGCTCTTATAGATATATCTCTATTCTACATGGATCAACAAAAGATGAGCTAAATTAATGATAAGTAATAAAAACTTATTTAGTGAATCCTCCCCTAATCTCGAGAATTAAACTTCTAATCTTTTGCTTTTTATTTTGTAGTTATATAATTCCTTGCTTATTAATTTTAATCACAGTAATTTCCAAATTCAATATATATATATTGGTATCAATCTTACAACATTTCTTTAGGAATAAATCCTTATATTCACTTCTTCATATTTCCATCTGCAGATTAGAAATACTTAGAATTTGGATTTAACCGTATCCGAGAAGTCTCAGTCTACGTTGCAAGAATCTCTACAAATATATTTTTACATTAATTCCTTATTTCATACATTACCTGTCCAATTTGGATGTTGATAAGTCTGCCTTGGAATTCCTGATGTAGTAATTTTTGGAATGTGTGAAAATTATCGATATCAGATCAATGCATGTGAGTTAGAGAGTTGGTGAGAGTCAGAAATTTAGTGAGAATCTTGATTGCCTCATGTCTTGGGATCTGCCTGCATAGTGGTGTGAGTCTGAGTGTTGGAATCTTGGACTCACAGAGGGTCATGTGTAATGCATTGCAGTGTGAGTCTGACTACTGGAATCTCAGACTTCTCAGAGTGTCATGTGTAATGGACGTCTGAATGCATTGCGATGTGAGTCTGAATGCTGAAATCTCCGACTGACTTGCAAAGACCTTTGCCGCTTATTATAGCCAATTTGACGTCACAGTTAATTAATGGTAATATGAATCATTATTTTTACTATCCTCTAGAGGGCAGTATTGCACTTCTTAAATTAATTCCACCATTTCTTTTTAATTCTTATCTCGGGTCAAAAAGGTCAGACTGACTTAACAAAGACCTTCTCTTCAGTCACTAGACACAGTGTCTGTCATATGATTTATAGCTCTACTCCCTTTTGAACAGTCCTTTCAGCTGAATTCTTTTCTGGTTAACTTACAGAATCTATTCTTTAGTAAATTTTATTATTTACCAATTATATACTTTCTACAATATTTTGGAGTATATATTTCATACTGTAATTATAATAAAATATACCTTGATTATAAACATATATTTTGTGAATATAAATCTATATTATAGAAATTTTAACTCTTTTCCTATACCCAAAAGACAAAATCTCTTTTGTTTTAAAAACTTAAGACAGACCAATAAATTTAATTATGACACGTCTTAGCATTATCTAACATTCATTCTAGTTTCCTTCATGTCTGGCACTTCTTAAAAAAAATATAAAAGACTTCACCCAGGAATGAACTCTGTAAAAAAAAAAATCTCGTTCATCTCTAAACGTAGAGAAATTTTGAAATAAAAACTGTCTTTAAAAACAAAATGGCTACAAGCATCCATTTTAAATCCTTTGTCTCTAATATACCCGACAGTATACATTTCATGTTTTCCCTTGATTACCGCCATTTTATGGGTTAACGTGTAGGCTCTGGCCCAGAGTGGCCATCGGGCATGCTGGGCGTTTGCAGCTAGCCTCTCGGGCCAGGTGGCCGTCAACATAACCAGCCGCACTGAGAGGCAGCCTAGGCTGACTTTAAGATCGCATCCGGTGCACCCTATGACCTAGTCAGCGGGATTCGGCTGGCTGCCGGCCCCCGCTGATTAGGTCACAAGGGACGGCGCATGACGTCCGCAGCCCTATGCCCTTGCAGCAGACGTCACACAACGCACTAAATCAATGGGGGCTCCCTCCAGTGGTGTCACTAGGGATGGTGTCACCCGGTGCGGTAACTTTTGGTGTCACCCCCCCCCCCGAGTTTTACAGATTTTTTTAACTACTCTTACTCCTAAATCAGTACTCCCATATAACACTGAATGCTCATACACACAGCGCACATTACTGTGAGGTTTATTGCTGTGGAGCTCTCTCATATGCTCACACAACTTTATGCCAACTGCCAGCAAGTACGATGCCTGTTCGAAGGCAGTGAAAGCACACATGGATATATATTGCCCCCAGCAGCTCTGGATATATTGCCCCCAGCAGCTCACCCATGGAAATATATTGCCCCCAGCTCACGTATGGATATATTGCCCCAGTTCACAATTATATATTGTCCCCAGCAGCTCATCCATGGATATATATTGCCCCACCTCACATATGGATATATTGCGCCTCAGCTCACATATGGATATATTGCGCCTCAGCTCACACATGGATATATTGCCCCAGACCAGCTCACACATGGATATATTGCCCCAGACCAGCTCACACATGGATATTGCCCCAGCTCTCATGGATATGCCCCCAACACACATGGATACTGCCCCAAGCACACATGGATACTGCCCCCAGAACACATGGATAATGCCCCAGCTCACATGGATATTGCCCCAGCTTCTCTCGTGGAATTTGCCCCAGATCCTCTCATGGATATTGCCCCAGCTCCTCTCAAGGATTTTGCCCCAGCTCCTCTCATGGATTTTGCCCCAGCTCCTCTCATGGATTTTGCCCCAGCTCCTCTCATGGATACTGCCCCAACTCAAGGATATGCCCCAGCAGCTCATGGATAATGGCCCCAGCAGCTCATGGATAATGCCCCAGCTCATGAATATGCCCCAGCAGCTCATGGATATTGCCCCAGCTCATGGATTTGCCCCAGCTCATGGATACTGCACCAGCAGCTCATGGATGCTGCCCCAGCTCATGGATATACTGCCCCATCTCATGGATACTGCCCCAGCTCATGGATATGCCCCAGCTCATGGATATACTGCCCCAGCTCATGGATATGCCCCAGCTCATGGATTTGCCCCAGCTCATGGATATGCCCCAGAACATGGATACTGCCCCAGCTCATGGATATGCCCCAGGTCATGGATACTGCCCCAGCGCATGGATTTGCTCCAGCTCATGGATATGCCCCAGCACATGGATACTGCCCCAGCTCATGGATATGCCCCAGCTCATGATTAATGCCCCAGCTCATGGATAATGCCCCAGCTCATGGATATGCCCCAGCAGCTCATGGATACTGCCCCAGCAGCTCATGGATATGCCCCAGCTCATGGACAATGCCCCAGCTCATGGATATGTCCCAGCAGCTCATGGATACTGCCCCAGCAGCTCATGGATATGCCCCAGCTCATGGATATTGCCCAGCTCATGGATTTGCCCCAGCAGCTCATGGATATGCCCCAGATCATGGATTTGCCCCAGCTCATGGATTTGCCCCAGCTCATGGATATGCCCCAGCTCATGGATTTGCCCCAGCTCATGGATATGTCCCAGCACATGGATATTGCCCCAGCTCATGGATATGCCCCAGCTCATGGATACTGCCCCAGCTCATGGATATGCCCCAGCTCATGGATTTGCCCCAGCTCATGAATATGCCCCAGCACATGGATACTGACCCAGCTCATGGATATGCCCCAGCTCATGGATAATGCCCCAGCTCATGGATAATGCCCCAGCTCATGGATATGCCCCAGCAGGTCATGGATACTGCCCCAGCAGCTCATGGATATGCCCCAGCCCATGGACTATGCCCCAGCATCTCATGGATAATGCCCCAGCAGCTCATGGATAATGCCCCAGCAGCTCATTGATATGCCCCAGCTCATGGATATGGCCCAGCTCATGGATTTGCCCCAGCAGCTCATGGATATGCCCCAGCAGCTCATGGATATGCCCCAGCTCATGGATTTGCCCCAGTTCATGGATATGCCCCAGCTCATGGATTTGCCCCAGCTCATGGATATGCCCCAGCTCATGGATTTTCCTCAGCTCATGGATTTGCCCCAGCTCATGGATATGCCCCAGCTCATGGATTTGCCCCAGCAGCTCATGGATTTGCCCCAGCTCATGGATATGCCCCAGCTCATGGATATGGCCCAGCTCATGGATATGCCCCAGCTCATGGATCCTGCCCCAGCAGCTCATGGATATGCCCCAGCTCATGGATACTGCCCCAGCTCATGGATATGCCCCAGCAGCTCATGGGTATGCCCCACCTCATGGATAATGGCCCAGCACATGGATATGCCCCAGCTCACCTCCTGCGCCGTGTGTTCGCTCCCTCTGAGCGTCCGGCGGCGTGCAGCTTGAGCGCTCGCCTGGGGGAGCCACGTGACTAGCCGCGATTGGCTGGTGACGTGTTTCCCTCAGGCGAGCGCCGAAGCTGCATAGCTTCGACGCTCGCAGGGAGCGAACAGGCAGCGCAGGGTGAGACACCCGCCCTTAGGGTGACGGTGTCACCCTAAGGGTGGGTGTCACCTGGTGCTGGCCGCACCCTCCGCCCCCACGTAGCGACTGGCTCCCTCTGATTAGGTCACAGGGCACGCCGCGTGACATGAGCCGCCAGGGCCTAGGGCGGCACATGGTGCACCCTGTGTCGGAATCAGAAGGGGCCAGTTGCCATAGAAGTTCGCAGGGCCACAGCTCCACAGTAATGTGCAGTGTTTACTATTGAGCTCTGACACCTTCCTAAACACTGCACGTTACTGTGGTGCTCTGTGACACCCTCCTAAACACTGCTGCGTGGTGTTTAACAGGGTGTCACAGAGCTCCACAGTAATGTGCGGTGTGTATGAGAGTATGACAGAGCTCCACAGTAATGTGCAGTGTGTATGAGGGTGCCATAGAGCTCCACGGTAATGTGCGATGTGTATGAGCATATCACAGAGCTCCACAGCAATGAAACTCACAGTAATGTGCGCTGTGTAGAAAAAAAAGTGGACTGTTCAATCCAAAGTGCCCGGGCCTATTTTTTGTCCCAGTCCGGGCCTGGGTAGGCTACATATTTCACAGTGTATTCATTTAATGTTCTCCCTCAATTAATGGCACTTTAGGGGTTAAGGGGTAGGCTCAATGCCACACTGTTTAATTTTTTATTGTATTTCCCTGGGTTTATGCATAATTAGGAATTTAGAAACTAAAGGGTCTATTCACCTTTAGACCCTTTGCTTTTCGCCACATTTCGGCGAATCCATTTTGCCAAAAATATGGTGAATTCTCTATTTAGCGAATCGTCACCGTAATTTGTGAAAATTGAAGTCTTTGCAGCAGTTATCTGACATCGGCGAAAAGCGGTGAATAAAATAGTGAATTTAACCCCTTCACTGCTGAGCCATTTCACCTCTGTGTGCTGAGCTTATTTTTAACCGGTTTTGCTCATCATGTTTAAATGTGATTTGAAGTCATGTTTTATTATACGACAAAGGCACATTATATAATCACTTTTTACAGCAGACTCAAAAGATTCATAATATAACATTATTATATGTGTTACGTCATGTCCTGCCAGAATGCTATATCAAAAAATGTGACTTTCTAATCATCTACAGCATGTAAAAAAAAAAAAATTCACATGTTATCATTCGAGCCTTTCTGGTTATTCTACGGGGTACACTTATTAAAAAAAAATATATAAGAACTGGGAACTGGTTACTTTTTAAAAAAAATATTTTTATTTATCTTGGATCAGCGCAAAGAAAATCAAACAGAGAGTCGTCATATTATACAACAATGACAGATATGAAAACAACACAAACATGGCATCCAGCCGTTAAACTAAGAAGTCATAATACAATTGTACCGAAACCAATTAGATCAAGTCTAGGTACTCCGTACATGAACTGACATCTCCACCATTATCTACATGAAGTGAATTCCACCAAGAGGCAAAAGGGTGGTTATGTGCAGATAGCTATAGTGTCCATGGGGGAGGAGGCCAGAAAACGGGTTAAGGGGTGGTCAGGAGGACCTTGGGGAATCGGCGGTGTACCTCGCAGCAAAGAGTACCAGGGAGCACAGAAAAAGGTACGTTGCAAAGAGTCCTTGGTTTCGCATTGGAAGAGTACGAATAAAGGGGGACCACTTGGAGAAGAAGGACTGAGTCCTCTTTTCCTGAGATACCAAAGCCTCAGTCCAGTCTGCCACAAATACGGCATAAATTCTCTCGTAAACCATGCGAAAGGAAGGAGGGGAAGCGGAGATCAATTGGGACAAGATCGTTTTCTTGCCAGTCGGGGCTAGCAGAGTAAGCCAAAACCAATGGCATTTATCAAAAGCCTGGGGGGTGGGAGGGGTCAGACGATTAAAGATGGTCCATTCCGGGGTTAAAGGGAGTTCCAGCTGGAGAACCCATGGCTCGAGTACTGCGGGCAGAATGAGCTCTGCAACTTTCCCCTTGTATCGTGGATCAAGAAGGGTTGCCAACCAGTAATGATCCCTCACCTTGATAGCACGAATCCTGGGGTCCTTTTGGAGGTGGCATTAGCTGCCGAGTCTTCCTGGTCAATGAGGATGACCGTATCGTGCACTTCCTCCTCCCAGCCACGCACAAGCCCTTCTGTTTCTGGGCACACAAAACCCTGCCTTGAGGAATCCCCACCTTCAATGCCCCCACTACTTAAATAGTCCTCCTCCTCATCCTCCTCCTGTCTGATCTGAGTAGGACCCGCTGGAATGCTGTCTGCGGAAAGACTGGGGCCTTGAGAGCTAGGGAAGGCCTCCTCTTCCTCCCGCTGCTCTGCCTCTAGAGCCACATCTATAATTCCCCGCAGAGTGTGCTCCAGCAGGAACACTAAAGGAATTGTGTCACTGATGCATGCACTGTCCCTGTTCACCATCCTCGTTGCCTCCTCAAATGGTGACAGTACAGTGCATGCATCCTTGATCATCAGTCACTGCAGGGGGGGGGAAACCAAGTTGACCTGAACCTGTCCTTGTGCCATACTCACACAGGTACTCGTTGATGGCCCTCTGCTGCCTGTGCAGACGCTGCAGCATTGCTAATGTCGAATTCCACCTGGTGGGCATGTCACAGATCAGACGGTTTGTGGGAAGGTGGAATTCTCTTTGAATTTCTGCCAGGTGAACGCTTGCTGGGAATGACCGTCTGAAGTGGCTGCAGACTTTTCTGGCCTGGATGAGAAGCTCTGGCAGCCCTGGGTACTTGGTTAGGAAACGCTGTACCACCAGATTTAGGACGTGTGCTAGGCATGGTACGTGCATCAATTTACCCTTGCGTAGGGCGGAGAGAAGGTTGCTGCCATTATCGCAGACGATCATTCCCAGATCAAGCTGGCGTGGTGTTAACCATCTCTGCACCTGCCCCTGCAGAGCTGACAAAATTTCTGACCCGGTGTGGCTCCTGTCCCCTAAAAAAACCAGCTCAAGCACAGTATGGCATCTTTTTGCTTGAGCCATTGCATAGACCCTGTCAGGCGTCAGTTTAACTGCCACTTCGCCAGAGACAGAGAAGGAGGAGGAGGAGGAGGAAGAGGTGGTGGTGGTGGAGCAGACAGACCTCATACAAGCAGCTTTCTGGAGGCGTGGTGGATGAACAAGCTCCAGCACAGAGCCCCGTCTTGGATCCTTCCCAGCTGCAATCAGAGTTACCCAGTGTGCCGTGAAGGAAATGTAACGACTCTGTCCATGCTTGCTGGACCACGTGTCTAAAGTGACATGCACCTTGCTGCTGACTGCCTTTCCCAATGACTGGATAACATTGTCTTCCACGTGCTGGTATAATGCTGGAATGGCCTTGCGTGAAAAGTAATGGCGTTTTGGAACCTGCCACTGTGGTACAGCGCATTCAGCAAATTCACGGAAGGGAGCAGAGTCCACCAGCTGGAAAGGCAGCAGCTGCAATGCGAGTAATTTTGCTAAGCTGGCATTTAGACGCTGTGCTTGGGGATGGTTGGGACTATATTTTTTCTTTCGCTGCAGCAGCTGCGGCAACGTAATCTGACTGCGTAAATCTTCAGCTACTGGGATGATGTCACATTGTGAGGAAGGACCTGCTGGTACATACATTACTGTAGCATCATCCCTGTCGGTGGAGGTTGTAGGCAATTGCATGGCAGGACATACAGTGTGGGTAGAGACAGATGAGGAGGAGGAGGACCTACGCAAAGTTTTGCCCCAACGGGATGTGTGGCACTTGTTCATATGTCGCCTCAAGCACGTGGTACCCAAGTGTCCGGTGTTTATCCCACGCTTCAGCCTCCTCTGACATAGATTACAAATAGCAACGGTGGGGTCTGCTGCAGAGTTCTTAAAGAACTCCCAGACAGCAGAGTTCCTGCATGTTTTCTTTGAGACAACAGCGCTCTGCACCGGAGCAGCTCTGACATGTGATGCCTTGGACTGGCTAGTGCTACGGTTGGTCACAGAGGATGTTGTGCCTCGTGTTTGCTGTGCCTCCTCCTCCTCACTTGATTCCTCAGTTCGATCTGGCACCCAGGTGGAGTCAGTGACCTCATCATTATCAATGTCATCTTCACCCCCTATCTCCTCGTCACTGGAGCCAACTTGGCAGTATGCTGCAGCTGCTGGGGCAACATGAGTGCCAGTTATTTGTGTGTCATCACTAGCACCCCCTTCCTCTAGGTTGATTATACTCCCTTGCTCAACCTCAGAGATTGAATCAGAGCACTGTACTTGCTGCGCATCCTCAAGCAGCATGTCACTCTCATTGTAGTCAAACAATTCAGCTGACTCCTCCCTGTGTGATAGCGAGGCTACGGCAGGAGTAGCTGTGGACATGGAGGCTGCATTAGATGCTTTTGCAGCTGAGGTGGACTGTAAAGCACTAGAATCCTGGCTGGCAGAGGACTCGGAGGATGAGGATGACCTGGTTAGCCAATCCACCAAGTCCTCTGTATGTTGCTGCTGCTTAAGACGGCCAGCACCAGTTAGAAAGGACAAGCGTGCCCCTGCAGAGGATGCACCACATCCACCACGACCAGAGACACAACCTCCCAACACAGAGGCTGCTTGCCCTCTTATCTGTGGCTGGGAGCGTCTGCCTGTCCTTTTTGTTCTTTCAGACATGGTGAGTGATATATAGATTAATATATACAGAACTCTGATTCAACTCTGGTATAAAGATTTAAATAACTCTGGTATAACTCAGTGAGACACACTGATAGCTGGCAGCCAGTGACAAGAGACAGATCACCTTAATTCAGAAATGTTTTAAATAAATTAGTGAGCCCCAAAATACAGTGTGGTACTGTATGTATGACGAGACACAGATCACCTTAATTCACAAATGTTTTAAAGAAATTAGTGAGCCCCAAAATACAGCGTGGTACTGTATGTATGACGAGACACAGATCACCTTAATTCCCAAGTGTTTTAAAGATATTAGTGAGCCCCAAAATACAGCGTGGTACTGTTTGTATGACGAGACACAGATCACCTTAATTCCCAAGTGTTTTAAAGAAATTAGTGAGCCCCAAAATACAGCGTGGTACTGTTTGTATGACGAGACACAGATCACCTTAGTTCCCAAGTGTTTTAAAGAAATTAGTGAGCCCCAAAATACAGCGTGGTACTTTTTGTATGACGAGACACAGATCACCTTAATTCCCAAGTGTTTTAAAGAAATTAGTGAGCCCCAAAAAAAATTGCTGGCTGTGTGACGAGACACAGAAGATCACCTTAATTCCCAAGTGCTTTAAAGAAATTAGTGAGCCCCAAAATACAGCGTGGTACTTTTTGTATGACGAGACACAGATCACCTTAATTCCCAAGTGTTTTAAAGAAATTAGTGAGCCCCAAAAATACAGCGTGGTACTTTTTGTATGACAAGACACAGATCACCTTAATTCCCAAGTGTTTTAAAGAAATTAGTGAGCCCCAAAAAAAATTGCTGGCTGTGTGACGAGACACAGAAGATCACCTTAATTCCCAAGTGTTTTAAAGAAATTAGTGAGCCCCAAAATACAGCGTGGTACTGTTTGTATGACGAGACACAGATCACCTTAATTCCCAAGTGTTTTAAAGAAATTAGTGAGCCCCAAAATACAGCGTGGTACTGTTTGTATGACGAGACACAGATCACCTTAATTCACAAGTGTTTTAAAGAAATTAGTGAGCCCCAAAAATAATTGCTGGCTGTGTGACGAGACCCAGAAGATCACCTCAATTCACAAATGTTTTAAAGAAAGTTGTAAACCCCAAACAAATTGCTGGCACAGTGACAAGGCACACATCACCTAAATTCCCTGATATTTGGTAAAAATGACACCCAGAAAGACTTGCTGGCACAGTGGGGAGAAGACCCAGAAGATCACCTTAATTCACAAATGTTTTAAATAAAGTTGTAAACCCCAAAAAAACTTGCTGGCACAGTGACAAGACACACATCACCTAAATTCCCTGATATTTGGTATAAATGAGACCCAAAAAGACTTGCTGGCACAGTGTGACAAGACCCAGAAAGTTCACCTCAATTTACAAATGTTTTAAATAAAGTTGTAAACCCCAAAAAAACTTGCTGGCACAGTGACAAGACACACATCACCTAAATTCCCTGATATTTGGTCGAAATGAGACCCCCCAGACCCCCCCAGTAGCGTGGCAGACCGGCAGTAACAACACACACAACTATCTTCTTTGAAATCTCCTCTGAAATGCGTGCAGAAGCGCTGCTTTGAAACCTTATATAGTGTGCTGCGGGACTTAGCTCAATTTGCCCAATCAGGACTCTGAGTGGTGATTGGCATAGTGTTCAACCAGTCTTGCACCAGACCTGTGGTCAGGTGCAAGGCTGTAGCCAATTACGAGCTTCAGGCAGGAGGGAAAATGCATTGTGGTCCATTGTGGTCGAACATGCGGCGAACACCCGGAAATGTTCGGGGTTCGCGATCTGCTCGAACAGGCTAAGTTCGGGTCGAACCCCGAACCAATCCGAACCCGAACAGCTCATCCCTAATTGTGATTTCTGTTGGGTCTATAGTGCCTCCACCCAGGCAGAATTCAGTCCAGTGTTCCCATGTCACCCTATAAGGTATATGAGACCCTCTTGGTGTGTCTAGGCTTCCTAATATAAGTCTCAAATACCGACAATAATTAAATGTGCTAAAATACTTCATAGAGGTAGATGGTAATCTCTGTTGGGTCTATAGTGCCTCCACCCAGGCAGAATTCAGTCCAGTGTTCCCATGTCCCCCTATAAGGTATATGAGACCCTATTGGTGTGTCTAGGCTTCCCAATATAAGTCTCAAATACCGACAATAATTAACCCATTAAGGACCACTGACATACATGGTCTGGGGAATTTTCCTCAGGATGTACTAAGGACGTATGGTCCTTTTATCTTCCCCTTCCTCACTATAATCACCTCTCTGGCCAGGCTCCCATGATGGTCTGGCATACTTGAAGCCTGCCCCATGTATTTATGGGGCCCGGCTGCGGCGATGACGTCATCGCCAGGCGCCCCCCCCAGCGACTGCATTGTTAAATGTGAAACAAACCGCTCCACATAGAAACAACAGCTCCCAAACAGCTCCACATTGAAAAGAAAGAGCGGCACCGCTGATGAGGGCACAGTCTGCCCTTTTCAGCGGTGGCTCTCTTTAACCCCTTAGGTGCCGAATCTTTATTCGAACTCGGATGTCTTGGATGTCAGCCAAGCCTCAGAGTCATCTCCCCACCCACTGACGTTGCCGTTGTATGTGCGATTACATTAGTCGGCCAGTTAACCCACTAGCTGCCAAGTGGTGCTAGGGGGATCCTTTGGATCTCCCAATCCGAAGCAGCAAAAAAAAACTTGAGTATAATAGAATAGGACTTTAATTGACGTTTAAACATCATGAGCATAAAACAGTCAAAATGAGCTCAGCGCACTGAGTTGAAATGGCTCAGCAGTTAAGGGATCAAAAGCAAAAAACATGTAAAAATTGTGTTTTTCTAATCTCAGGACAATTTTGATAGTTTTTGATTTTGAAATTTTGATTTTACGGCAGCATGGGGCGTAATGCCCTGATGGCGGCCCTGAGTGGGGGCATTGAAGGTGGGGATTCCTCAAGGGAGGGTTTTGTGCTCCCAGAAACACAAGGACTAGTACGTGGCTGGGAGGAGGAATTGCACGATGGGGTCATCCTCCTCCTTGTCCAGGAAGACTCGGAAGCTAATGCCACCTCCATCCTACGCTGCATGGGCTCCCTTATCCTGCAAAGCCTTGTAAAGGATCCCAGGATTCGTGCTATCAAGGAGAGTAACGTTGCAGAGCTCATCCTGCCCGCACAGAGGGAGCACAGGATGAAAAAACTTGAGGACGCTCTAAAGCAACACTTGTGTAACACCTTTCCAGGCACTGGTAGGTTACCAAGTGAAGACACAGGTGCTTCTGAGGCTGCGGATGATCAGAGCAATAGTGGTTGTCAAGGAACGGACATGAGAGCTCTTTTCAGCGAGCCACAGGACTAAAGACTGAACCCTTTTTAAAGACAATTTTTCCTGTTTTCGTTTTGCGTGTGAGCCTATGGACCTCTTATTTTATTGCTAGATGTGGTTTTATTGGTGTAATATAATGAAAATGTACCCTGTATGATGTGACTGTAAAAGTTTGAAAGAAACCGTTTGTATGTGTTTTTCCCCGTCGCCATTTTGCTCATCCCAGCATGGTTTCACAGAACAAAGGATCTCATGCCCCAAGATGGAGGATGCAGCGGGCCAGAGGATTGGAGGCTTGGAGGATTGGAGTCGGGCCGGACGCCATTGAAAGAGGGGGGGTCAGATAGAGCAGGACCGCAGGCGGACTTCCATCCCGCCACACTGGTGGCAGTGGTGGGATAGCTCTTTGAACCCCCAGAAAAAGCACTCAGCATGGCAGGGTATGCCAACTACAAAAAAGACACCCTGCGGGGCATCCTGGAGAGCCGAGGAGGCACCCGGGCTCAAAAAGTAAAGCCGCCCTGATCGAGGAACTGCAGGAAATGGACCAGGGAGCCGTGGGCACGCCAACCTTACCACCCACCCAGGCATTGGTCCCAGAAGATCCCTTCCAAAGGAAAGTGCGACAGCGGCTAGCCCTCTTCGGAGCCGCCCCGTCAGAAGCCGCTATACACAACGCCATCCAGGAGGTCCGGCAGGAAGAGGAGCAAGAGAAGGACCGTCAGCACAAGCTGCGGATGGCGGCGCTCCGAGCAAAAAGGACTGAATACCCTGCCCCTGAACCCTACTCCGTAGAACCCTGGTTCAAGGTTGACAGCTCGACTGGAGCTTCATCCAGGGAATCTACACCCCCCAGCGATACTTCTTTTTGGACTTACAGCTCGCCTGGAGTTTTAATTGAGGAAACCGCACATCTCAGCGACCCTTGGATGGAGGCTTACAGCCCGCCTGGAGCTGCATCCGAGGACGCCACACCCCCCATCGAGTGGTGGTGCCACTGTTCCAGCACCCTCGCAGACACGAGGGCTGAATTCCCGAGAAGGGCCTGGATCGGTATCATGGATCTACAGTTGAGCCCACTGGGCCCGAGTGGCGGGACGAGATCCGCCAAGAACTCTGGTACGAGGCACTGTACCATGAAAGGGACTACCATGGTGTCAATGTTCCCTCCGACGCTGCCATCTACTAAGTGCAGTACAATGCCAGAGCAGCATTCCTGAAAGGCCGACCCCCAGAGGAGTGGGAGGCAAAGCTCCAATACCTGGTTCAGCAGGAGATCGCACTGGATACCGCTTACCGGGCGTCCCAGTGGTTAATAGGCCCCCTGCTACCCCGCACCATCGACGGCGCCTCCACCGCAGGCCTCCACTACGGCGGCACCGGGCTGCTATACGAAAGGATGGCCAACGACCCCGGGTTTGGATAAGAGTCGGAGTGGCGGTTGGAGGAGATACTGGAACGCCGGGAAGAGGAACTCTCATACGAGAGCAAGGTCTTCGAGATAGAGCGCGAATGGGAGCTTGAGAAGGCCTACAGAAGGTTGTTGGACGACGCTCCGCAGTCAGGCCTAAGCCCCATGACCTGGGACTGTCTGGCCGAAGAAGCAGACAGTCCAAGTGACACGAAAGTATTGGAGCCCGAGATGCTCCCATGGGTCCCCGTCGGGACCACAGTAGACGAGCCGGCCAGGTCGGAAGAAGCACGGCAGGTGCCAAACGACCAGAATGGGCCGCGTAAAGGGTCCGAGTGGCCCAGAGAGGAAGTTATCCTCCTGCCCCCGCAAGAAGACACTGTGCCAGTGTCCGCTTACCCAGCAGAAGAGCTGGCAACGGGGCAGAGTGCCGCTGGCCTCTGCCCATCCTCCACCATCTGACCCGAGGAGCAGAAGGGGGATACCCTCGAGCTGCTTATCCCGCAGCCACTTACCCCATCCAACCCCCTGGACTTTGTTCCTGTACCCACCTCCCCAGCAGAAGAGCTGGCAACGGGGCAGAGTGCCGCTGGCCTCTGCCCACCCTCCATCATCTGCCCTGAGGAGCAGAAGGAGGATTTACCCGAGCTGCTTATCCCGCAGCCATTGACCCCATCCGACCCCCTGGACTTTGTTCCCACACCCGCTTACCCAGCAGAAGAGCAGGCAACAAGGGCAGAGTGCCGCTGGCCTCTGCCCACCCTCCCTCGTCTGTCCCGAGGAGCAGAAGGAGGATTTCCCCAAGCTGCTTATCCCGCAGCCGCTTACCCCATCCAACCCCCTGGACTTTGTTCCTGTACCCACCTCCCCAGCAGAAGAGCTGGCAATGGGGCAGAGTGCCGCTGGCCTCTGCCCACTCTCCATCGTCTGCCCTGAGGAGCAGAAGGAGGATTTACCCGAGCTGCTTATCCCACAGCCGTTGACCCCATCCGACCCCCTGGACTTTGTTCCCACACCCGCTTACCCAGCAGAAGAGTTGGCAACGGGGCAAAGCGCCGCTGGCCTCTGCCCACCCTCCCTCGTCTGTCCCGAGGACCAGAAGGAGGATTTCCCCAAGCAGCTTACCACACAGCCGTTGACCCCATCCAACTGCCTGGATGTCGTTCCTGCGCCCGCTTCCCCAGCAGAAGAGCTGGCAACCGGACCGAGTGCTGCCGGCCTCTGCCCAACCTTCACCGCCTGCCTCAGGGAACAGAAAGAGGATACATCCGGGCTGCTTATTCCGCAGCCACTGACCCCACCGGAGATGGAGGACCCCATTCTCCTGCCCGGGGACCCTTCCTCGGCCTTGAACCCCCCAGCCGACGCGCTGGCAATGGGGCAGAGCCTGTTTCAACTCTGCCCATTTCCACAACCCTTTGGCCCGGAGGCCCCATGCAGCCACTGTTTTTTCCAACGGCTAACCAGGGCACTCGGGGCACGTGCATTTAGCACCCATTTTTCCCAGGTGCGCGATACCTCCAGAGGTGGTACAGTCAGTTCCCCTCCCCGACCACAGGACCCTTATTCTGGAGGGGGTACCCCAAAAACTTGTACCCCCAACACGCCAGGCACTGCCGCAAGGACAAATGGAGAAGCCTGGTGGCTCGCCTCCTTCCACAGACTATGGGCCACAAAGACTGCTCCGACTTCCCCGAGTCGACCCATGTGGGTCCAACCGTGTCCGTCGGACTCTAGAAGGGGGGAGAAATGTCACGGAACGGACATGAGAGCTCTTTTCAGCGAGCCACAGGACTAAAGACTGAACCCTTTTTAAAGACCATTTTTCCTGTTTTCGTTTTGGTTTTGCGTGTGAGCCTATGGACCTCTTATTTTATTGCTAGATGTGGTTTTATTGGTGTAATGTAATGAAAATGTACCCTGTATGATGTGACTGTAAAAGTATGAAAGAAACCGTTTGTATGTGTTTTTCCCCATCGCCATTTTGCTCATCCCAGCATGGTATCACAGAACAAAGGATCTCATGCCCCAAGATGGAGGATGCAGTGGGCCAGAGGATTGGAGGCTTTTCCAAGACCTCCTCTGCCTAATCCCCTGGACAGTGGGGGAGCCTGAAAGGGCAAAATAGAGGATACAGCAAACCAGCTGATTGGAGGCTTTTCCAAGACCTCATCTGCCTAATACCTGGACAATGGGAAGGCTGAGAGGGACCTGATAGGGAACAGGATGCTGGGAAAGGAGCCAATCAGTGCTGGTTATGTGGGTGGGGGAGTTGGTAATCTTTTTGTGTGAAGTTGTATAAATGACCCTGTTGAAACTCATAAAATTGAGTTCACTGTTTTAAAGCATACAGCCACGTCTGGTGTCTTCATTTCAGAGCTATAATCACTATTGCAGGAGACACTCAGCGGTCTCCTGCATCACCACTCAACCCAGGAACGGGATCCCCAAGGCAACACCGCACCATCTCTCCAGATGCCGGACCAACGCCATTTCATCCTCCAGGCCGCTCGAGACGCCGAGTGCCGTGCCACTCGGTAGTCGGGCCGGACGCCATCGAAAGAGGGGGGTCAGATAGAGCAGGACCGCAGGCGGACTTCCATCCCGCCACAGTGGTGTAGGCCGGGGCTGCTTGACTGATGCCTTTTTAAATTTTTTTAGTCCACGTCGCCCAGGGATGTTCAGTGCCGCTGGAGGTTCTGTCACAGACAAAAGAGTGCGTCTGTCCACCGACTCTGTAGACCGGCTGACATTTATAAAAATGAATCAGTCCTGGATCAGCAGCTATCAATCCCCTAATGCTGACGTAACAGAATAGATCGGGGATGTCTTCTGCATTCATAAAACCTCCAACCCTGCACTCTTCCACAATACCACAAAAGGGTTACGGTGTGAAGGCACTTGCTGCCATGAAAGGCACAATATTTGGCTGCACTGACACCTGTACCAGATTTATATCATTTTAATTTTTTGGAACGCAGGGTCCAACCCTGCACTCTTCCACAATACCACAGAGAGGTTACTGTTGCCGACACTAAAGGCCCAATTTTAAAGCACCTATTGTTACTTTCATCCAAAGCCTGCATAAGTTTCACCATAATTTAGCCAAAAATCACTAAACTTGTTTTGCGTGTCCTAAAATGTCTCCTTTTTTAATATAGACTGCCGCCCCAAGCAGTTGTTTATGAATAGATTAAAGGAAAAGCGTTTACCATCATTTGAAACGTCATTTTTTTGTTTTTAAATGTTTCTATACATCCTACAAATACGCCACTTCACGGGCAGGTTATGGGGACCTTCTAGGCACAATATTTTAAGGAATTTTTCGTTTTTATTTTTAAGCCTTATTTCATGGAAAACTCACTTTTCCTTTAAAAACGTTTTTTTTTAACGTTTTGCCTTTGTTTCCTGTCCCCCAGGGCACTACCCGGACCCCCATACACCTTTTATGGCAAATATCTTGCATATATGCCCTCTTGCAGGGCACTCTAAAAATCGAACTTTTGAGTCCCATTGACTTGCATTGAGTTCGGTTCGTGTTCGCGTTCGAACTCGAACTTTTGAAATTGTTCGAGTTCGAGTGCGAACCGAACATGGGGGTGTTCGGCTCATCCCTAATAGAGACGTCTTTCCATAAATTATATAAATCTGAATAATATGCAGCAAAGCAATCAGCAATCTTTTTAGGGTGAATATGGGTTTCACCATTAGTATCAATCATTTTTTCAATTTTAGATTTCGCCGCACGTTGTCGAAGCTTGTTGGCCATCCATCTACTAGCTTTTGATAGGGTACACTGGCCTTTCTTATTCCAGACTCTACATCATATGGGATTTGGCCCCAACGCCCTGCGCTGGATAACCGCCTTATATGACTCACCTACCGCTCACATTAATCTAAATGGCACCTTGTCCTCCCCCTTTATCATTAAAAACGGCACTCGACAGGGTTGCCCTCTCTTCCCTCTTTTATTTGCATTGTCTCTGGAACCCCTCCTTCAAGCTGTCAGGGCTAACCCCTCTGTCCATGGTGTTAGTGTTGGACGCCACACTCATAAGGTGGCGGCGTATGCAGATGATCTGCTATTTTTTGTACAGTAGCCAAAGATTTCCCTACCTTCACTCATTGAACTACTACGCGAATATGGCTTGCTCAGTAATTACAAAATTAATGTCAAAATCGGAAATCCTGAATATTTAAATACCTGCTCCCCTTAGCACACACATTCAATCCACATTCCCCTTTCGATGGTGTACTTCCTCTCTTAACCCTTTCGCTGCTGAGGCTTTTCCCGCCCCTGTGCTGAGGTCATTTTTACCGGTTTTGCTCATCATGTTTAAACGCGTTTTGAAGGCTTATTTTAGTATATGACCCAGACATATTATATATCGTTCTTTCCATCAGACTCGGCAGATTCATAATATGTCATTATTATATGTATACGTCATGACCTGTCTGTATATTATAACAAAAAATGCAATAAAATATGATTTTTCAATAATTTGCAATGTGTAAAGTGTTTTTTTTTCACATTTTAAGATGCAAGCAATTGCGGTTATATTTTGTATGGGGTGCGCTTGTTAAAAAAATTAGAGATGGGGTCTCGTTACATTTTTTTTTGGGGAAAATTACACGATTTTTAACAAACGCACCACATACAAAAATCGTTAGTGCAGCATTATTGTTCACATTATAATTGAAATGGGAACAATATTGCTGCATTAACAAACTAAAAAAAAGAAAAAAACTTGTTTATTTTTTTTTTATAATTTCTGTTTTAAATATTCTTTTATTTTTATTTTTAATTTTTATTTTTTTTTACTAAATTTTTTCACATTCGAGTTTGGTATCGTTGGAACGGCCATGCTCTGGCCGATCCAACAATACCAAACTTTAACCCCTAGCTGCCACGGATCGGGAGATAGGGAGTTCATTGGAACTCCCTATCTCCACCATTGGTGGCAGCTAGGGGTTAACTCCAGGACTGGCGTCATCATGCTATGCACGATGACGCCAGTCCTCAGGGGGAGTTCCCGGAGGCTTGGCCGACATCCAAGACATCGGCCAGCTCCGGGAAAGGATCACGAACCGGCGCTTTTCAGCGCCGATTCGTGATCCGGCTCCCCAGGGGTTAATGCCAGGTACCATTTGGAAGGGCAGGCTGTGCCCTTCCAAATGGTGCCTGGGTTAACCCCCGCAATGCCGCCGATCGGGAGGGAGAGAGGTCCGAAGGACCTCCCCCCTCCCTTTCAGGCGCCTCCTCCACACATGCGGGGGGGCGCCTGAATTAGGTGTCATCGCGCCGCCGTGATGACACCTAATTAGCCTGGCGGCGGTTCCGGATGCTGGGCTGACATCGAGGATGTCAGCCCACACCGGGGGGGCCAGCGATCGGCCGGAACCCGGCCGAACGCTGACCCCAAAGGCTGGACGCGCTCAGCGCGTCCTCCGCACGCAACGTGACATGCGGTTGGACGCGCTGAGCGCGTCCACCGCAGCGAAGGGGTTAAATATCTCGGAGTTCACCTCACCCCAGCGGTATCAAATCTTTATGCCACAAATTTTGTCCCCCTGCTTCGGGTCCTGGAAAAAGACCTTGCTGTGGCCATCCCGCACATCACATGGTTTGGATGCATAAATGTCCTTAAAATGAACGTTCTTCCAAGAGTCCTTTATTTATTGCAAACCCTGCCGATACATGTCCCATCTGCCTTCTTCCGCTCATTGCAATCTCTTTTCATTAGATATGTCTGGGCCGGGAGTAAACCAAGACTGAGCGTGACATTGCTGACAGCCCCTCGCTCTTGGGGAGGTCTGGCTTTGCCACATTTGCAGCGCTATTACCAGGCTGTTCATCTTCTGCGATTGGTGGAGTGGAGCTTGGGTACCTCTGGTAAGCAATGGGTGGTGTTGGAGCATGAACTGGTGGGCCGCTCGCTAACCTCCCTCCCTTGGCTTTTAGGCACCACTGCCCTTACTGACATCCCCGCACACCCGACAGTTTCGGTCACACTGGCCATCTGGCATCGGCTGCAGAGGTCCACGCAGCTAGCCCCCTGGCCCTCTCCGCTTCTCCCTCTCAGTCACTTACCGGCCTTCTCGCCACGACTACTACCTCTCACTGACGCGGCTCTGCTACGATACCCCCTACCTGGCCTTTACATAGATGGTGATCAACCTAAAGCCCCAAAGGACGTACCGTTGGTTCACCCCGACTCCTTTCTTACAACATTCCATATGCACTGCCTCATAACCTATCTCCGCTCCCTGGCTCCATTAGAAAAATACACTCGCCCACTGACCGCATTTGAACAAGAAACGGCTTACAAGCTGCTGTCGCGATGGTATAGGGCGCCCACCACTATTGCTACATATTCGGTCACGGCAGATGCCTCCTGCTGGAGGTGCGGATCACAGCGCGCTGACCTCTTGCATGTATGGTGGTCCTGCCCAGTGCTACAACCCTTCTGGACACTGGTTCACAATGCCATTAGCAGAATCTCTGACACTCCACCTTCCTATACACCAGCGGCCATGCTGCTCCACCACACACTGCTACCTGTGGACACCTACAGAAACACTCTTGATATTCGTCTACTGAACGCCGCCAAAGCGGTGGTACCCAGGCACTGGAAATCCCCGGTAGCCCCCACTTTTCGAGATTGGCTAGATGAAGTCCAACGTATCAGGGACGTAGAGGATCTGTTGCACCAATCCTCCGGCACCTCCGCCAAACACCTGTGGCGATGGTTTTATTGGTCTACACCAGCCTGCTCCCCACCTCACAACTCAGTAGATCTCCCTTGACCGCAATTGAATAACAAATGACTGGCCAACCCCCTAGCCCCCACCTTTTTCTTTTATTCCCTTGTCACAGGTTCTCTACTTCCCTCTTTTACTTAAATTTGTATTATATATGTTTACATGTATGATGTTCAGTGAGACGCCGTATCGAAAATACGCATTTTATTATCTGATACTTACGTCCCAAATAGTTCGCGACTGTTTGACTATGTGGCAATGCAATTAATGTCATGTAATGTGTGCTTCAAAAAACTTAACCACTTCGCTGCTACGGACGCGCTGAGCACGTCCAGGAAGTTCCCGCTGCTGTGCGGAGGACGCGCTCAGCGCGTCCGGTCCTCCCGGCAGCGAAGCGGTGGTGTGGCGGAGATCCCCGGCGGCAAACAGTGAGGAACCGACATCCGGGATGTCGGCCCTCACTGTGGGATCATGGGAGTCGCGGTGATGTCATCACACCTGGCGTGATGACGTCACTTTCAGCGGCCGCATAGACAGCCCTTAGGAGGAGGGGGGAGAGGTCCTTAGGACCTCTCTATCTCCTCATCGGTAAGGGCTGCAGAGATAAATGAGGCACCGATGGAAAGCCCAGAGCCTGAGCTTTCCAACGGTGTGCGTCATTATAGTATAAAATGTAAAATAAATATTAAAAAAAACACAGAAAGTAAAAAACACCACAGACAGGGTCTCTAAGGGTAGTAAAAAAAATCAAAACTGCCCAGAGGCCCCCAAACCCCACATTTAATAAAATTACAATCCCCTTTTTATTATTTTATTTCACATTTTATTGTTACAGCTATGTGATCACTGTAGTAACAATGATCACTTAGCTGTCACAATTGTCACTGCCACCTCCAACATGGCCACTGAGGATACAAATATAACCCTAAAATGACCCCGTAACCTAGCGATTGACCCTCCAGCCAATCACGGGGGATGAATTTTTCAAATCTTGATAATTTTACATTTCTATCCTCAGTCTGCATGTGGATTGCGAGGTGTTAGTGTCGCAGAGGCTGTCTCCATAAAATAGGTGATAAATTGCTAATACACACACATATATATATATATATATATACACACACGCACACACATATATATACATATATACGCACACACACACACATATATATACATATTTACGCACGCACACGCGCGCACGCACACGCGTACACGCACACACACGTGCACACGCACACTTACGCGCACACGCACACATACGCGCACGCTTATATATATATATAGAATATATATTATATACGCACACACACGTGCATATATATATATACGCACATATATATATATAGATACTATCAAACGGCGTAATTTTCTTTTGAAAATACATTTTCAGAATGCAAATTATGGCTAAAAGGTTTCTAAGCGCTGAGGAAGCAGCTGACGTCCTTATGATGTCAGACTCTGATCCCAGCGCTGATGAATCTTTTGAAGATTCAGGCAGTGACTTTGTCCCTGGAGCATCATCAGATAGTGACGGTTCCAGCGATGAAGAACTACGCGATGAGCCACGGCGTGGCCGCACGGAGTTACCAGGGTGCTCCCGTGGTAGTGCAGGGACCGCACGGTCTGTAGTTGCACTACCTGATCCTGCACCGGCCCAACGGCCTATTGCAGGGGTATCTGCAACACAGGCTGTGGCGATGCCTGAACCAGGATCTGACTGGACCTCCCCATATATGGTCCAGCCAGAATTGCCACAATTTTCTGGCAATCCTGGTATACTAGTGGACACCACTAATTTTGAACCCATCAACTTTTTTCAACTATATATAGATGATGGGTTCTTGGAATTTATTGTTCAGCAGAGCAATCTGTATGCCGAACAATATTTTCAAGGTCTAGGGGCAGAATTGTTGCCAAGTGCGAGGGCGTGTAAATGGACCCCAACCAGTTTGCCAGAGATGAGGAAGTTCTGGGGCCTCACTCTGCAGATGGGGATTGTGCAAAAACCCAACATAGCCTCATACTGGTCAAAAAAGAGTACCCAAACCACCCCTATCTTCCCTGCTACTATGAGCAGGGACAGATATTTATTGCTCCTGCGGTATTTGCATTATAATGATAATGCAAAGGCTTTGCCCCGTGACCACACAGATCACGACCGACTGTACAAGTTGCGGCCACTTCTTGACCATCTGATGGCAATATTTGAAGAGTTATACACTCCAGGCCAAAACTTGTCAGTCGACGAGTCCTTGCTGCTTTACAAGGGACGTCTTGTTTTCAAGCAGTACCTCCCTTCGAAGCGAGCTCGGTATGGGATAAAACTTTATAAACTGTGCGAAAGCTCCAGTGGATACATGTATCGCTTTCGTGTATACACTGGCAAGGACTCGCAGCTGGCCCCCTCTGATTGCCCCCCCCCCCGCCCTCTCCACCACTGAAAAAATAGTGTGGGACCTCGCTTATCCACTATTCGGTAAAGGTTACTGTATTTATACAGATAACTTTTACACGGGTGTGCCGCTGTACAAATTTTTGTACAGCAATGGTACTGGAGCCTGTGGCACGATCCGTTCGAATAGAAAGGCTTTCCAACAAAACAGTTTGGGAAGCAAAAGAGAGGAGAAACATCTGCCTTGCGCTGCGGTGAACTGCTGGCTGTGAAATACACAGACAAAAAGGATGTGCATTTACTTACAACGATACATAATGAATGCACATCTGCAGTTCACGTCAGATGGAGAGATTCCCCTATCATGAAACCCCTATGTGTACAGGATTATAATCGATACATGGGGGGAGTGGACAAGTCTGACCAGATGCTTGTACCATATCTCGCTTCTCGCAAGGCATATGTATGGTACAAAAAGCTGGCAGTCCATCTGATACAGATGTCAATGCTTAACTCATTCATCTTGTATCAGGCCACTCATGCCCGACGGATAACATTCCTAAAATTTCAGGAATCTGTTATCGAGTCCCTTCTCTGTCCAGAAGAGAATGCTCCCATTGTTGAAGAGGTGGAAGATGTAATTAGGTTTCGTGACCGCCACTTTCCTGGCTACATTCCACCAACTGAAAAAAGAGTGACCCCATGTAAAAGGTGTCGGGTTTGCGCGCGCCAAGGGCGGCGTAAGGAAAGCCGCCTTCACTGCCCTGACTGCCCCTCCAAACCAGGTCTTTGTGTGCCTGATTGCTTCAAGATTTATCATACAGTGACACATTACTAGTGGCATACCGGGACCGAATTGTTTCTCGGCTGAGAATAAACAGATTTCAGGTTGAGGTATGCCACTGATTTTGTGCTTCTTGATAAATCTGGCTATAGCACCGTTAAGATCTTTGCAGATCTTGATGACATTCTGATGGACACAGTGCAGTGTAATCTGGACAGAGCTTGCCCGGATCATGCTGGCATTTATTCCTGGATAGTGCTATTCCTCTAAATTTTCCCAAATAAAAAAACAAACCAAAACCAGCCCCATTATTTTATAGCAGTGTTAATTCAAGCGTTAATAAAAAAACTACCCACCACGTTTCACTACCCACTCCGGTTCAATACCCACCACGTTTCACTACCCACTCCGGTTCAATACCCACCACGTTTCACTACCCACCTACAGTTTACTACCCACCCCCAGTTATAATGTAATTCACCCCACATACAATAAAATAGGTTGCCCCATCCCCAACAATCTGATGTCCTCCGTACGTCAGATGTAGAAAGAAGCCTCTGAAGACAGATTTAACTGCGGTGTTAATGGTGTGTCTTCAACTTCTTTGTCTCTGCCCTTTTCTTTGCCCCTTCCCTTCACCCACTTCCCTTACCTATCTTCTTTCATGAATGGTGTGTGATTCAGTGAGTGAAACAGATGTGAATGGGGGGGTGTTTCTATTCCACCCCCTCTAATCCTCATTATCTTTCTCTTCTCCCCTTCCGTGTTTCTGCACTTTTCCCTTTTTTGCCCCCTTAACATCACCCACTCCCCTTTTACTAGCTTCTTGCATGAAAGGTGTGTGATTCAGTGAGTGAAACAGATGAGAAAGATGTGTGAATGGTCAGTAACCTGGTTGGGGCCTTGATGTGGCGTTACTGCTCACATGGATGCCCCATGTGCCAATCCAACTGATTGAGTGAATGTAAAATGTGTGGCGGGCTTGTTGTGTGTTTGTGCAGCATTTTGAGTCACTATACAATTGTTGATAGACTACATAATTGTTGAGCAAAATTCATGGGGAAAATTTTGTGAATGTTTTTTTTTTTTTAAGAAGGCATATCTGCAATTAAATGGCTCTAGCTCAACAGGAAATTAAAACAGACCACATAAAGTATATATTAGGAGAAACTAGACACCCAGACGAATCAAATGAGGGGTTAAATAAAATTCTATCATAAAAATAGAGGGCGCAACAGCATGTGGAATTTACATTTATTTATTTTTTTAGCACAAATCCAAATTCCACAAGTTGTTGCGGGCTCAATATTTATGATAGAATAATAAGTAACCGCACGTTTGATTCATCTGGAAGTCAACTTTGTCCGGATAAATACTTTATTTGGCATATTTTAGATCCCTGTTGAGATAGAGCCATTTAATTGCAGGTATGCCTCCTTTCATAAACCGGCATAAAAAGCTTCTCAAAATTTATTTTGCGCATGGTGCAAATTAGCGCCTCGTGCTCCATCTAGGGGGACCCGGACCACTAGACCTGGGTCTCATTTTTATCACAAGGGTTGGGGCTTTGCATTGAGCTAGAGAAAGGCCTAGTTTTCAAAGATTTTATCATGTCTGAAGTGATTGAAATAATTTTTTTATTTTTTTTTGCGCACAAATCCAAATTCCACAAGTTGTGGTGCGGGCTCAATATTTATGATAGAATAATAAGTAACCCCACGTTTGATTCATCTGGAAGTCTACTTTGTCTGGATATGTACTTTATTTGGCATATTTTAGATCCCTGTTGAGCTAGAGCCATTTAATTGCAGGTATGCCTCCTTTCAAAAACCGGCATAAATAGCTTCTCTAAAGTTATTTTGCGCATGGTGCAAATTAGCACCTCCAACGCTGCCTAAACTTGATCTATGCAATCAAATTGGATCTATTATTTTATAGGAGGGATATATTTATATAGTTAAGCAAAACAAAAATATTTTACCCCAAAAATTAATATGAAATTATGCAATATAAATCTTGACCTATTAGGATTTTTTTTTTTACATTAAATATGATGTTTTTTGAATAAAGTTATGAATGACAAAATAAATTTAAAAATGTGTCATAAAGGTCTCTTTTATTGCGGAATTTTGTCTAGTTTCAGAAAATATATAGCTTTTCCATTTCAATTGGTTTAGATATACTAATTTTATGTATTACATACAATGAGTCATGACAAAAGAAAAAAGCAGATTTTTTTGATTTTTAGAAAACTGCATATTTTTGTACAAAAAAAACATGAAATATTCTCCATTACACCATTTTTAAAAAGGCACCTAATGTATCAATATATAACCACAATAGTTCTGGTCATAAAGTGTAGATAGAAAAAAATATGCAATGTTGTTCTTCTGAATTTTAACAAAATTTTACTTTTTCCCCCTTTTTTTTTTTTTTTACATATTGTGCTTTATTGATAAATTGAAAAAGTTATACAGAAGCAATATCAGCAGAACATAATATATCAATAAAGAAGGCAGAAAGCAGAAAACATAGCATAGAATACGACTATTGCAGTAAGTACAATACAATACAGTACCCGGGGCGTGAGTGGCAGGCAAGTGTCTGTGTGTGGGTGGCATGAACCGTATGGGGTCCCGACGGGGGGCGGAGACCATGCGGAGAGTACTTCCCATGTGGGGGGGACCTAACAGGGTCAGGCGGTGGACCTGCCTATACGGGACAGGCATGTGTGCAGCCAGTAGTACCAGGAGCGATAATGCTCAGGGGCCTTACCTAGGGACAGGGCGACCCTTTCCTCCGCCGATCGGATACTCTCCACTTCGTGTAGCCATACAGAGAGGGGTGGAGCAGTGGGTTTACGCCAGAACATAGGTATAACCAGGCGTGCGGCGTGTAAAAGTCTGATGGTGATCGATTTCCGAAATACGTCGGGTGGGGCCTCAGTGTGATTAAGTAGGCAGTATTCTGGGGTAAATGGGGGCGGTGGTTCCGTGACGTCGCAGAGACAGTTATGGACGGAGCGCCAAAACTCAGTAAGAGCCGGGCAGTCCCACCATATATGGAGTGTCGATGCATCAGGTGTGTCACACCTCCAGCATTTGCTAGCCTCCCCATCAGTGTAATGGCCCAGAACTTGGGGAGTCCTGTGCCACCGCATGAGCACTTTATAGTTGGCTTCCTGAACTCTCGCTACTGTGGAACTGGAATGTGCTAGCTGACATATTGCGCGCCATTGATGGTCTTCAAAAGCAAAATTTAATTCACGTTCCCAGGTAGCGCGGGCGGGACTGTTCTGAGAAGATGTGGCCTGGAGCATATCATACATTAAAGAGAGGCAGTGCGATGGGTATCTGCCCCTTTCTATCAGCATCTCATATTGTGTTAACGGTCTGTTGTAGTCGAAGTGGGGCAATGGATCGCAATGATTGAATGAGTCGGTGGTGATGGAACTGTGTTAGGAAAGAGTCTGCATTCGGTAAGGGCAATTGATCATAAGGGATTGGGCCTGACTCGTTCAGGAAGTGGTTAGGTCGTGGAGGGGTTGGTTGGCCGTCCGTGGTCGTTGGGGATAGGGACCTTGAGAAAGCCGGCAACCACTGTAGGGGCAGGAGAGGCGAAGGAAAGGGAGCAATGCCGGCAGTGCGCTGCAAGGAGCGCCAGGCTTTCAGGGTGGCGTGTATTAGGGGATGTGGTTCTACCTAGGCTTGTGCACCGATTTTTTTTTCGGTTCGATTCGGTTCGATTTTTCGGATTTTTAAACTTTTCGATTCGGCTCGTTTCGACCGATTTCGGTTTCGATTCGATTCGGTTCGGCCCGTTTTTCGGGTACATTTTTTTTTCGGAATATCGACCATTTTTCGTATTTTCGTGTCACTGTGCTCGGTTTTTGTATCGACTTTTCGTGATTTCGGAAATTTTCGTTTTTCGGAATTGCACATTTTTCGGAATATCGACCATTTTTCGTATTTTTCGTGTCACTTTGCTTATTTTTTGTATCGACTTTTCGTTTTTTCGGAAAATTTTCGTTTTTCGGAAAATTTTCGTTTTTTCAGAACGTCTGTTCTCCTCGTTTGACACATTTCAAGTCCATTCGAAAAATCCGAAAATATTTCATTTCGGCTCGGAAAACGTTTCGAATCTGACATTTTCGGATCTAAAAATTTTCAGAAATTCGGCCGCATCCGAAAACACGAATCGGTAAATTTCGTGAAAATTCCGAAATTCCGAAACCCGAAACGCACATCCCTAGTTCTACCATGGTCTTTTGTGTGGATATTGGCAACCAGGGGAGGCAGGGCAGGGGACACCGCGCCGCTTCCTGTTCTATTGTGACCCAGACCCTAGTTAGCGAGCTGGTGGACCATTCCACTATGCGTTGTAAATGTGAGGCCACATAGTAGTGCCTGAAGTGCGGGAGCACAACGCCCCCCAGCTGTTTTGGAGCCATCAGCAAGGTCAAGCTGAAGCGCGGTTTCTTAGAATTCCATACATAAGTGGAGATCATTGTGCGGAGCTGCGCAAAGAAGGCGGTCGGTAAGGAGATAGGGAGTGTCTGAAAGAGATAAAGGACTCGGGGCAAGATGTTCATCTTAACTACATTGACACGGCCGAACCATGAGATATGTGGGAAGGACCAGTTTCCTTTTTTTTTTTAAATCTTTACTTATACACATAATAATGATATATTTTGAATCTGTGGAGTCTGCTGAAAAAAAGGATATATAATTTGTCTGGGTCATATTATAAAACTTGACTTCAAATCGCATTGAAACATGATGAGCACAAAACGGTAAAAATGAGCTCAGCACACAGGCAGGAAATGCCTCAGCAGCGAAAGGGTTAATAAAGCTATTACAATAAAAAAAAAGAAATATGAAGGGAGTCACTGAAATATTACCAGCCGAAGATCACTTTTCCGTATGTACTCAGTGAAATTCTGTTGAAACTTTGGATGGCGACAAAGGAGGGGCCGATGCAGAGGGGTCACTTCAGCCAGCAGATCTCAAACTTGGAGAGCAGAAACACCGTCCTGAAGGGAGTGAAACACAGACAAAGTTCCACGATAAGTTACCAATAACTTCAGGGGGAAACCCCATCGGTATGGAATATGGTGATCTCTGAGCACTTTGGTAACCGGCAAAAATTCCCTCCTTCGTTGCATCGTAGCCGCCAATAGATCCGAGAAGAAGGAAAGTCCAGCATAAATCTCGGGGAGAGTCGGAGCCTTCCTCATCGCCGCCATCAGCAAATCCTTAATGTGATAGAATTGAATACGAGTCAACACATCTCTAGGGACTGCGGCATCTAGGTTACGCGGTTTCGGAACACGATGAGCCCTGTCCAGATGTAGGGCTGCCTTGTCCTCGTCAGGCAGTAGTAGGTGAAATATATCAAGCAAATATCCAGACAGAATTTGCAAATTGTGTTAACCCCTTCAGGTGCTAAATGTGTTTGGCGCTGAGGAGATTTTCTATAAAAAAGTGCTTATATTGGTGAAGTTATACAGTTGTGCAGCTCACCAGTGGTGTGTCCTTCACCAGAAATGAATAAAACAGTACAAACTTTTGCTTGTGAAGGGAGCGCAAGGAGGGAAAAATTATTATTTTTCTGTTCTTAAGTCACAAATTTCTCAGTTGTTCTTAGGTGGGATTGCTTCTAAAATATAATATCAGAGAAACGCCTTCATTGCATAGTATAATTTCACAAATCGAATAGTTATGTTAATGGTAGATATAAACTCACAAACAGAGAGCCTCTAGGCTCATGGTATTCGCTTGTAAGCCTCTATGGGGGGCTCCTCCCATCAAGATGGTGATTGGGAAATTGTTTCTTGATATCCAGCGATACCTCGATAAATGAAAGATATATGGCACAATACCAGTGCAAGATATGGCAATGTACGTAGGGTAAAGTCTAATTACTCACGTGTTACTGAGCCTCCCGTTTGAGTGGCTCAGTACCCCAACTTATGGACCACTTCAGTAAAGGAGGGGGGGTTCAATAAAATAGTAAAATACAATACCCCTCCTTCTCTTGTATTTTACTATTTTATTGTTAATTTATTTTATTTTATTTATTTTTGTAATAAATATTTTTTCCTTTTAAACCATATCCTAATTTTTTGCCCATTGAAACCACTTACTCGATCCAGACTTCAACAACTCTTCACCTACTAGTGAATCTGCCAGTTTGTATCACAGCAGGGGCGGGACCCCCCCTCCTTTACTGAAGTGGTCCTCCGGGAACTCCCACCTGTGCCACATTTATATAATGCTTTAAAATTGGGCTTTTAGCGTCGGCAACGGTGCCGTCACACAGTAACCCCTCTGAGGATATGAATCTGATACAGGCTTCAGTGGCAGTGCACTCAAATATTGTGCCTTTGGTGCCAGGCCAGCAAGTGCCATCATACAGTAACCCCTCTGTGGTATTGTGGAAGAGTGCAGGGGTGGACCATGCGGTCAGGGCCGGTGCTAGACTATTTTGCGCCCTAGGCAAGACCAGCTACTTACACCCCCACAAAAAAAACGACACAACATGAAACTGACATTATGTGAGCTGGCCTGGGCAATATATATACGCATGATGGCGCATCTGTGAATGTCTGTGAGCATGATGTGAGCTGGCCTGGGCAATATAAATATACGCATGATGTGAGCTAACCTGGGCAATATACGCATAATGTGAGCTGGCCTGGGCAATATATATACGCATGATGTGAGCTGGCCTGGGCCTGGGCAATATATATACACATTATGTGAGCTGGCCTGGGCAATATATATACGCATGATGGCGCATCTGTGAATGTCTGTGAGCATGATGTGAGCTGACCTGGGCAATATATATATACACATGATGTGGGCTGGCCTGGGAAATATATATATATATATATATATATATATACGCATGATGTGAGCTGGCCTGGGCAATATATATATATATATATATATACGCATGATGTGAGCTGGCCTGGGCAATATATATATATATATATATACGCATGATGAAAATTTGCAAAGGATAAGGCACGCAAAGTGAAATTTTGATGTGTCTGAAATTGAAACTTACGTGACAACTCTTATTTATTTTTTTCGTTAATTTATATTTGTTCAATACCGTTAATTTTAATTTGTTTAATAGAGTTAATTTAAAATGGTTTAATACAGGTTATTTATATTTATTTTACCTTTACTATTGGTGCTTTTCAAACTTTATTCTTAAATAAAAAGAAATTTAGCAGTTTCATGTTGTGTCGTTTTTTTTGTGGGGGTGTAAGTAGCTGGTCTTGCCTAGGGCGCAAAATAGTCTAGCACCGGCCCTGACCGCATGGTCCACCCCTGCACTCTTCCACAATACCACAGAGGGGTTACTGTATGATGGCACTTGCTGGCCTGGCACCAAAGGCACAATATTTGAGTGCACTGCCACTGAAGCCTGTATCAGATTCATATCCTCAGAGGGGTTACTGTGTGACGGCACCGTTGCCGACGCTAAAAGCCCAATTTTAAAGCACCTATTGTTACTTTCATCCAAAGCCTGCATAAGTTTCAACATAATTTTGCCCAAAAAATCACTAAACTTTTTCTGCGTGTCCTAAAATGTCTTTTCATACAGGCTGCCGCCCCAAGCAGTTGTTTATGAATAGATTAAAGGAAAAGCATTTACCGTTATTTGAAACATCATTTTTTTGTTTTTAAATGTTTCTATACATCCTAGAAATCCGCCACTTCACAGGCAGGTTATGGGGACCGCCTAGGCATGATATTTGAAGGAATTTTTTGTTTTTATTTTTAAGCCTTTTTTCATGGAAAACTCACTGTCCCTTTTAAAAACTTTTTTTTAACTTTTTGTCCTTTTTTCCTGTCCCCCAGGGCTGGACCCCCATACACCTTTTATGGCAAATATCTAGCATATATGCCCTCTTGGAGGGCACTCTAAAAATCAAATTTTGAGTCCCATTGAATTGTATTGAGTTCGAGTTCGAATTCGAACATTTGAAAAGTTCGAGTTCGAATGCGAACCGTACTCGGGGGTGTTCGGCTCATCCCTAGAAGTAATCCCTGAAATAATCTCTACACGACCTTTGAAACGGACACGTGGAAGAGTTTCTGTTAGTGTATGTAATGTATCTGACTCTCCAGTGGTCTTGAAAGCACGAATGCCCATCGGACAAATGGCTTCATTTACGCCTCTCTCCCCTACCGATTTAGGGAGGGAGTGAATAAGCAGATTCCCGCTGAATGATTCTATCCGAAAGATGCTCCTATCTCAATTGAATGGAAGAGGCGACTCCAGTCCCAGCTCCTGAAGTGGAAAGATTTATTCTCCAAAGATGAGTTCGACGTGGGATGTGCTAAGAGTACTGAACATCGCGTCCGACTTCAAGATGACAAGCTGTTTCGAGAAAGGTCAAGACGGGTTCCACTGGGAGACTTGGATGACCTACGGGAACAGCTGGCTGAACTGCAGAGAACTAAAGTGATTCAGGATTCTAGGAGTCCGTATGCTTCTCCCATTGTGGTGGTTCGTAAGAAGAATGGTTCTATTCGTCTAGGTATAGACTATCGCACGTTGAATCAAAGGACCATTCCTGATCAATATGCTTAACCCTGTATAGAAGATGCTTTACATGGTTTGTCTGGAGCAACATAGTTTAGTGTACTAGACCTGCGAAGTGGGTATCATCAGATACCAATGCATCCTGAAGATAAGAAAAACACAGTGTTCATCTGCCCACTGGGGTTCTTTAAGTTTAATAGAATGCCTCAAGGCCTTACGGGAGCTTCCGCCACTTTCCAACGGTTAATGGAGAAGACGGTTGGAGACATGAACCTGATCGAAGTGCTAGTGTATCTAGATGATCTGATCGTGCTCGGAAGGACTTTGGAAGAACATGAGCAACGGCTGGAGAAGGTCTTGAAGCGGCTCCATGAAGAGGGGTTGAAACTGTCCTTAGAGAAGTGTCAATTTTGCTTACCTTTAGTCACGTATCTGGGGCACGTCATCTCTGCGGAAGGCATTTCAACAGATCCTCGGAAGTTTGAGGCTGTAGCTTCCTGGCCTAGGTTTCGAAATGTTACCGAACTTTGATCCTTCATGGGATTCTGTTCATGTTATCGAAGATTCGTGGGTGGATTTGCCAAGATTGCTCAGCCCTTGAATAAACTCCTGCGAACCGAAGAAGTTGGAGAAGGCTCAGTGACCCATAACCGGGATTCGTCTACTCAAGGGCCTAGGAAGGCTCGAGAATCGATCCAAGAAGAGTGGACGGGTGCATGTGAAAGTGCCTTCTTGAAACTGAAAGAGAGTCTAACTCGAGCTCCTGTCCTGGCCTTCGCTGATCCTCATAAGCCGTACAAATTGCATGCAGCAGAGAAGGTCTGGGGGGGAGTATTGTATCAGGAGTATGATGGACTGCTGAGGCCTGTAGCGTATGTAAGCCGAAGCCTTACGCCTTCAGAGAAGAATTACCCTACCCACAAATTAGAGTTCCTGACCTTGAAGTGGGCGGTACTAGACAAGCTGAAAGATTATCTCTATGGGGCTGAATTTGTGATAAAGACCGACACCAATCCTATTACGTACGTTCTTTCTACTGCAAAACTGGATGCAACAGGACATCGGTGGTTGGCCGCTCTGTCAGGGTTTCGGTTCAGCCTCAAGTATCGTCCTGGAGTAAATAATCGAGATGCAGATGCGTTGTCAAGAAGACCTTATAATGTGGAATGGACTCAGTTGACTCATGATGGGGTGCTGGCCTTATGTCAAGGGGCGGAGCGCCGGGTCAAGGAAGCAATTGGGGAAGGAAGCTAAAGGAGTTATGGCTGCGGGCGTTCCAGAACTTTACTGTAATACCACACAAATGAGGAATGAAAGCCTACCTACTCACAAAACAGGACCTGAGAACAGATCAAGCTGATCGGATTGACAATGAAAGCTATGAACACGGGTCAGAGGGTATTTATGCTGACTAACTTCCCCGAGAGAGCCCGATTGGTCCGTAAAGAATGAGAGCGGCTGAAGATGTTAGATGGGGTGGTCTACCGAAGGGGCCCCTCGAAACAATGCCGAAGAAACGCAACAATTGTTCCTCCCAGAAAAGCACAGAGAAAGTGTGTTGAGAGCATTGCACGATGCTCATGGACACCTGGGTGCAGAAAGAACTTTTAAGCTGGTGCGAGACAGATTCTATTCGCCAGGCATGAGATCTGAAGTTAAAAGTTACTGCCATTCGTGTTTGAGGTGTATTCAGAGGAAGACCCTACCAACCCAAACTGCTCCAATGAGCCACCTGCAAAGTCAACGGCCCATGGATTTGGTGTGCATTGATTTCCTGATGCTACTGGTGGTGGTGACTACTTTTGGTGGTGACTGACCATTTCACCCATTATGCCCAAGCTTTCTCTACAAGAGACCAACGTGCTCCTACAGTGGCCAAAGTTTTAATGGAGACGTTCTTCGTTCATTACGGCCTACCACAGAGAATCCACTCGGATCAAGGCAGAGACTTTGAGAGCTGACTTGTTGGACAATTGCTAGAAGTGCTAGGAATTCAGAAGACTCAAACTTCTCCATATCACCCCCAAGGTGATGCTCAACCGGAGAGATTTAATTGTACTCTGCTGAATATGTTGGGGGCATTGTTAACCAAAGAGAAGCAGAATTGGAGTTGTCACATATCTACGCTGGTGCATGCGTATAACAGTACTGAGAGTGATGCCACGGGATACTTGCCTTATCGTCTCATGTTTGGGAGACAAGCTCGGCTGCCAGTCGATTTAGCGCTTGGCCTATCTCTCGACCAGACGTCTGTCACTTCTCACAAAAATTATATGGACAGAGTCGAGGATTTTGGCTTCTGCATTTGAACAGGCCTGTTTGACCTCAGAGGGTAGAGAGCAGAGGAATAAGCGAAACTACGATTTGAGAGTTCGGGTACAGGACTTACGGCCCGGTGATAGGGTTCTGCTGAGGAATTTGGGTGTTTCTGCAAGGCACAAACTGGCGGATAGTTGGAGTTCTCAAGTTTACATTGTCTGCAAGCAACTGCCTGGTCTGACAGTCTACCAAATTTGTCCGGATGGGAAGGCCGGACCTCTAAAGAACTGGCACAGGAATCATCTGCTACCTTTGAGAGAAGCTGTACGAATACCAGTAGGAGACAAACTTTCTTTGCCCAATCCCGCCTGTTTCTCATTCGGCTCCTGTTACTCGATCTCAGCAGTTGCGTTCTGTTGGAGAAAGTGAGGAGAACAGTGAAGAAGGAAGTTTTTGTCTGGACTGGGTATATCCCTGTGGACTTGAAGAAGTCATTCCGGCCGCTGATCACTGTGAAAGTAACCTGAGGCCTGATGCTCCTGATTTCAGACCTGAAGTACCTGAGACATCTGAAGTTCCTGAAGCTCGAGAGGAAATATCCATAGATTACAGTTCTATGCCTTCACTGGAGGGCTCATATTCCGAGGAAGTATCTGCTCCAGTTGTAAATGAAAGAATTGAGCCTGTAGATGTCGCCCTTCTACCCGAAGAGGAGATTACTGAATCTGTCTCCAAACGTTCAATACGGCCTCCTCAGAGACTTACGTATGATTCACCAGGACAAAGCACAGAAGAAGCAGTTACGACTGTGTGAAGGCTGCCTGAAGTGTCTGCTATGCTTGTGGAGGCAGCTAGGCTAGTCAGATTGAGGATGTATATCTGACCCACTGTATGTCTGCTGCTAATCCTGAATGTATCGATTAATGGAAAACATTGCAATGTTATGTATCTGTTACACACCCTTGGAGGGACCCAAGAGTTTAGAGGGGGGAGAGTGTAGCGCTGTATTAGTGTGGCTCTATTTATTGAACTGTTGCTACCACTAGAGAGAGACAGAGCCTAGAGACGTCATGGGCTATGCTGGACTAAAAAGACTTCAACTCCCAGAAACCTTTGCGAAGAGGACAGAAAAGGGGTGTGCTGGCACCAGGAAGACCTCAGGAGCCTCGTGCGGGACATGGGCAGAGTGAGCAGAGCAGCTGAACAAGTGAGACGCATGCAGCAGACTGTCTGGGATCACAACCAGGCCGGAGTGGGGACCGAGGCGCATCCAGTGCTGGAGATCGGGGTCGGCGCGTGCATCATCATCTACAATGTTCTGCTGAGCAGTTTGGAGGACAACCAGGTTCCAGAAGGACCTTGAGTAAGGAGGCCGCGTGATTGAACGGGACTGCAGGCGGCGGACCAGTTCCAGTGCGGAGATTCGGCATCGGAGGAGCGGATTCGTTGGCACCAGGTTCCAGTCGGCGGAAAGAGATCCTTTGGTCAAGTCATCGGTTCTGGACCCTTTGTTCGTTGGATGGGTGAGAGGCCTCAAGGCCTACAGTTCCGAAACGAAAGTGCACAGTTTTGTTAAATGCTTCAATCCACAGAGCCACAACGTTGACTAGTCAAACATAATTAGGTTCATTCACTGGCCAGTTGAATCCAGTACCCGGGTACCCTAAGACCCCAATTTATGACCCTAGACGAGTGGGACTTAACTTACGAACCGAAGGGATATTAACCATTTCTTTTCCGCCACGTGTTTTTCCCGTGTTGCGTATTTCGTCAGTTATTCCCGCTTAATTGATTACGCTTTAAAGTATATGTGTATTCTATGTCACTTTATTGCTTCAGTAAAGTACAAAAACTAGAAAATCAACAACAGTGTGCTGGTGTATAATAATTCTTAGAGCGATGAGACTATCCTGGGTCATTTCAGCAGCTCCTCCGGGGGTGAGCGCTACACACACAACATACACATACACGCACCCACACACAGCACATACACATGAACACGCGCACACATGGCAACAGCACATACATACACACACAGCACATATACACACATCACAAAGCACATACACGCACAGCTCATACATACACACTTCACACAGCAAATACATGCACAGCCCATACATACACATATCACACAGTAAATACATACACACATCACACAGCACATACAGCTCTCTCATGCCTCAGCCCGAGAAGCCTGCTGTGGCTAGTTTGGGAGACTGCCTGCATCCACTCAGGGGTTAACTTTTTTGTTCTGGATACCTGTGTGATTTGCTTAAAACCTGGTCACGCCCTTTCCTCTACGATCTGGCATTGTTCTACTTGCTTTGCTACCGAGAGGATTCCCTTCCTGAGCTCCTGCACATCACTGCAAGCCTGATCCTGTTGTTGCTGCTGTTTATTTCCTGGACTGTTCCTTCAAGTATCCAGTTTCTGATGTAAACCACTGTGCTGGTTCCAGGTACCATATCTGCTACCAGAGACTGTGCTTATTCCTCTATTACTGTGCACTCCATTCTGCAGTACCTGGAGAGACTACTGGATTACCGTGCTGCAACAATCACCATATCTGCTGTACAAGAGACTGTGTGTTATTCAGCTGTACCTGTTCATCGCTGTATACTGCATATTGCAGTATCCGGATTGTCATATTGCCAAATATCACCGTTGTGCTTATTGGTTTCTTACCTGCTGTTATCAAGCTCTGTGTGTTCTTTATCTGCTACAGTTTCAATATATCCTTATTTACCTGCTTCATTGTATCCAGTGCCTTTTATTAACCTGTTCAACCCCAGCGCCTGGGATATATACTGAACTTTGGGTCCCACCTCGGCTCACGCCTGGTGCCACCCTGACATAATGCCAGATCCACATACCAGGCCCGTGGGGAAACTACCTGCACTGGAAGACATCGTTTATCAGCTGCTCCTTGTGGTAGAAGATGTGTGGAATCTGATGGACTCATTTTCCATTCCACCTGGCCTTGTCAGGCCCACACCCTTGAGCAGGGAATCACAGCAACCTACTGAGTCTAATGGTTTTCTACCTCAGTGCAGAACCCAGGCACCTTCTGTGGAGTCACAGAAACAAAGACGTAGGAGACTGAATTTGTGTTATTACTGTGGGGCGGACTCGCACCAAATAAATTTTTGTCCCATCAGACCAGCCGCTACTGTGCCACGCCAGCCTCCAGCCGCTGCCAAATCTCACAAGCCTCCAGCCATTACTGTGCCACGCCAGCCTCCAGCCATTACTGTGCCACGCCAGCCTCCAGCCATTACTGTGCCACGCAAGCCACCAGCTGCTGCCAAGTCACGCAAGGCTCCAGCGGCTGCCCCTGTACCACGCAAGACTCCAGCCGTTGCTCCTGTGCCACACTAGACTCCAGCCGTTGCTCCTGTGCCACGCAAGACTCCAGTCGTTGCTCCTGTGCCACGCAAGACTCCAGCTGTTGCTCCTGTGCCACGCAAGACTCCAGCCGTTGCTCCTGTGCCACGCAAGACTCCGGCCGTTGCTCCTGTGCCACGCAAGACTCCGGCCGTTGCTCCTGTGCCACGCAAGACTCCGGCCGTTGCTCCTGTGCCACGCAAGACTCCGGCCGTTGCTCCTGTGCCACGCAAGACTCCGGCCGTTGCTCCTGTGCAACGCATGACTCCGGCCGCTGCTCCTGTGCCACGCAAGACTCCGGCCGCTGCTCCTGTGCCACGCAAGACTCCGGCCGCTGCTCCTGTGCCACGCAAGACTCCGGCCGCTGCTCCTGTGCCACGCAAGACTCCGGCCGCTGCTCCTGTGCCACGCAAGACTCCGGCCGCTGCTCCTGTGCCACGCAAGACTCCGGCCGCTGCTCCTGTGCCACGCAAGACTCCGGCCGCTGCTCCTGTGCCACGCAAGACTCCGGCCGCTGCTCCTGTGCCACGCAAGACTCCGGCCGCTGCTCCTGTGGCCACGCAAGACTCCGGCCGCTGCTCCTGTGCCACGCAAGACTCCGGCCGCTGCTCCTGTGCCACGCAAGACTCCGGCCGCTGCTCTTGTGCCACGCAAGACTCCGGTCTCTGCCAAGTCTCGCCCTGTTAAGTCACGTCAGGCAGCTGCTAAGCCACGCCAGGCTACCAACATTGGCAAGCCTCGTCGATCCCCTGTACCAAGGAGGTCTGTTTTCTGTGATGTCTCTTCAGAGGAGGAGGGTACAGAGGATGAATCCGATGCTGAAGACATGGAGGTCTTGACCCCAGACCCTTCTGGGTCCATAGAGATCCTGCCTACTGAGCTCGTTGACACAGAACCCATGGTTATGGAACCTGAACCCCAGGTACCTATGTAGGTGGGTATGACCCACGTATCTCCTTTCCAGACTGCCAAGCACCCTAGAAGTGGTCCAGGAGAGCAAGTCTCAGAACCCAACATCATATATGGCTGTGACGCTCTGCCTGATAGAACTGTTTCTTGTTCTCATGAGGATGTCAGGACTTTTTCTATAGCCTCTGATGGCTTCATTATTCCTGATTCAGAACATGCTGCCTATGAGCAATGATTGGCAGCCAAGGAGAGGGGCCCATCGCCCATCATTGCGGGGGTCGTCACCCGTACACCTCTCACGCCCGTTCCATCTGTGGACATCCCTACTCCTGATGGTTGTGTTTGGGCATCTAATGGAACGTTGGTCCGTAAAGAGGACCATGAAATCTTTGAGCAGGCCCTGCTTGCCCAAGGAGACATTTATGATGACATTGACTCGGACTCTGATGGGTGGTGATGACCTCCTAGCTGCTCCTGGTTCTAGCCCATGCCCTAGGTGCTCAGAGTGCACCTTGTAAGGAGGGAGGTACTGTCATGCCTCAGCCTGAGAAGCCTGCTGTGGCTAGTTTGGGAGACTGTCTGCATCCACTCAGGGGTTAACTTTTTTGCTCTGGAAACCTGTGTGATTTGCTTAAAACCTGTTCACGCCCTTTCCACTTCCTTTCGGGCATTGTTCTACTTGCTTTGCTACTGAGAGGATTCCCCTCCTGAGCTCCTGCACATCACTGCAAGCCTGATCCTGTTGTTGCTGCTGTTTATTTCCTGGACTGTTCCTTCAAGTATCCAGTTTCTGATGTAAACCACTGTGCTGGTTCCAGGTACCATATCTGCTACCAGAGACTGTGCTTATTTCTCTATTATTGTGCACTCCATTTTGCAGTACCTGGAGAGATTACTGGATTACCGTGCTGCAACAATCACCATATCTGCTGTACCAGAGACTGTGTGTTATTCAGCTGTACCTGTTCATCGCTGTGTATTGCATATTGCAGTATCTGGATTTTCATATTGCCAAAGATCACCATTGTGCTTATTGGTTTCTTACCTGCTGTTATCAAGCTCTGTGTGTTCTTTATCTGCTACAGTTTCAATATATCCTTATTTACCTGCTTCATTGTATCCAGTGCCTTTATTAACCTGTTCAACCCCAGCGCCTGGGATATATACTGAACTTTGGGTCCCACCTCGGCTCACGCCTGGTGCCACCCTGACAAGCTCATACATACATCACACAGCTCATACATGCATACATACATACATACATACACGCATATACACAGCTCATTCACACAGCTCATACTGTAAATACACTGACACAGCACATACACATACATACATACATATGTGATGTGATGTGATGTGATGTGATGTGTGTGTATGGTATGTATGTGACGGAAACCTTTCTCTTCCACCTGTCCTGCTCTCCAGACACCCCCTTGTTGCAGTCAGCCCAGTTACTGAGAACGCTGTCTTCAGCGCCTCGAGCAGCTTGACCCACTTGTTTTTGCCTGCTGTGAGACCTGGGCTGGATGGCAGGGATCTGTGCCAGTGCTGGGCCGAAGTTACAGCAGCTTCTGAGGATCTGCAGGCTTTCGATCTCCTGACCTGTAGCCCCGATGTTAGGTCAGTCTTTCAGATGCCGCTCGGTGCCTTCTGATGGTGAGTGTAGTGGAATAGTACAGAGGAATAAAACACCAGTCAAGCTGCATGTATAAACCAAGAACTATCTGCTTTACTGAGAAAGCCATACCAGTATTTATCTCTTCCAACAGAGATCATTTACATATACCAAACCCCCTTTGAAACCACTGGGGAATTCCACTGGAACATCATTACAAACATTGACTTCTTGGAACTCTAATTACATTAGGTCAGTTATCACACAACATTTACATAATCCATTGTCCCAATAGATCAGATTGCCTTGTCAGTCAAACGCTGTCCCAGACTCATGACTCCTCAAACATGCAAACAGATAAAGAGAATATCCTTCTTGCATAATCACAGATTACTCAAACATTCTACACAAAAGAGGGCATTGAAAATAAATTCACATTCATATACAGTAATAGAAGTACGTTTATAATCACACCACACAATATAAATGAACATAAAGTCTCTTGGGGTTCTTTGCCATGGGAATAAAAGTCTTGGTGTTTGAAACATGGAGCGCTATGTAAATTCCATGACAACACACACACAGCACATACACCACACAGCACATACATATACACATACACCACACAGCACATACATATACACACCACACAGCACATACATATACACACCACACAGCACATACATATACACACACATCACATACATATATACACACATCACATACATATATACACACATCACACATCACACAGCACATTCACACATCACACAGCACATTCACACACATCACACAGCATATACATACAAACAGCACATATACATGCATACAGCTCATACACACATCACATATACACACATCACTTACAAACACACATCACACAGCATATACATACACACTCACACACTCACACTCACAGCACATACTGTACACAAACAGATACACACAAACTCCTGTTGCTGTTCCTCCAGTCCCCTCACACATGGCACTGCAGTCACAGGGGAGTTGGGCCCACACAGGTCCCCTGGTGACAGCTTACTGCCATTAGCTGCCATGCCTGTGCCAGAAGTTTGCAGTCTGTCCGTCCTCCCTCTGTCCAGCAGAGGGTGCCTGGCTCCTGATCCGTGGTGATACTGTGCACAGACCACAGAGAGCTGCATATCAGGGAGCTGTTGGGTGTCCGTTGCAAGGGCTGGATGCGCGCGCATCTAGCAGCAGCAGCAGCGACAGACAGAACAGTATGTATATATGTATATACAAGGTGGAAAGCCTGCCCAGAGGGCAGTCTATTGTGGATATACTGCCCCAGCTCATGGATATTGCCCCAGCTCGTGGATATTGCCCCAGCTCGTGGATATTGCCCCAGCACGTGGATATTGCCCCAGCACGTGGATACTGCCCCAGCACGTGGATATTGCCCCAGCTCGTGGACATTGCCCCAGCTCGTGGATATTGCCCCAGCTCGTGGATAATGCTCCAGCACGTGGATAATGCTCCAGCACGTGGATACTGCCCCAGCTCGTGGACATTGCCCCAGCACGTGGATATTGCCCCAGCTCGTGGATACTGCCCCAGCTCGTGGACATTGCCCCAGCTCGTGGACATTGCCCCAGCTCGTGGACATTGCCCCAGCTCGTGGACATTGCCCCAGCATGTGGATACTGCCCCAGCACGTGGATACTGGCCCCCATCTCGTGGATATTGGCCCCCAGCTCGTGGATATTGCCCCCCAGCTCGTGGATATGCCCCCCAGCTCGTGGATACTGGCCCCCAGCTCGTGGATACTGGCCCCCAGCTCGTGGATATTGGCCCCCAGCTCGTGGATATTGGCCCCCAGCTCGTGGATACTGCCCCAGCTCATGGATATTGCCCCCAGCTCGTGGATATTGCCCCCCAGCTCGTGGATATTGCCCCCCAGCTCGTGGATATTGCCCCCCAGCTTATGGATACTGCCCCCAGCTTGTGGATACTGCCCCCCAGCTCGTGGATATTGACCCCCAGTTTATGGATACTGCCCCCCAGCTCATGGATACTGCCCCCCAGCTCATGGATACTGCCCCCCAGCTCATGGATATTTCCCCCAGCTTATGGATATTTCCCCCAGCTCGTGGATATTGCCCCCGGCTCGTGGATATTGCCCCCCAAGCTCTCATGGATATATGCCCCAGATCAGACCCCAGACCAGACATGGGGCGGCTGTTCGAATGCTCTATCGGCATTCGGACAGCCGCCCCATGAGCTCCGCCGTCCGCGCCATACTTACCTTTCCGAGCGGCGCCGGGGAAGTGAAAGTTTCCCCACTTCCGGTCTTTGAAGGACCCAAGCCGCGGTCACGTGACCGGGGCTTGGGTCCTTCAAAGAGCGGAAGCGAGGGAACTTTCCCTTCGCGCTCGGGGGACGGGTTGGATGCACACAGCAGCCGGGTAGAGGCTGCGCTCGCAGCCTCTACCCGGCTGCCGCGCGCATCCAACCCCCGAGCGGCAGAGGGAACTTCCCTTCGCCGCTCGGGGTTTGGATGCGCGCGGCAGCCGGGTAGAGGCTGCGACCGCAGCCTCTACCCGGCTGCTGTGTGCATCTTGTAACCGCCGCGGCGAGCCGGCAGCCGGCTCGTGCCGCGGCGGTTGCATGCGCACGCAACCAACCGCCGCTGGTTGCGCGCGCATGCGCAGAGTAAGGCTTGGCGACGGACATGCCAAGCCTTACTCAATTATAGTATAGATGTATGATAGTAGAGCTGCTGAAATGACCGTTGCTCACAGAGAGCCAACTGCTACCTGACTCAGCCAGTTCAACGGTCACCACACAATTTGATCTCTGGCATATGATTGGTTAATAATTACATATGCAAATATTACACCTGTTTTCCAAGATCGCCATGTTTCATTTCAACAGTTGTCTCTGTACCACTTATTCACGCATGCTGCACTTTTCATACAAACCCGCCATGGAGAATGACAGTAATGTGTTAATAGCTGTAGAGTATAAATTTGCACACTTACATGTCACTATCTGTTTCAGAACGATGTTTCTGCTTCTTCCTGCGTACCAGGAAAGTGCTCACCAATGCAATAATTATTAGCAATGCTGCCACTACACCTCCAAGTATCCCAAGCAAACTTCCAGATGGTCCTTGGTACAATGGCTTATCTGAAACAAATAGAAAGGTACACAAAGGTGTTTAAATAGTAAATGAAAAAAATTACATTATTTTGATTATATATATATATATATATAATCTCACAGAAGTGAGTACACCCCTCCGGGCCGGATTAACATATGGGCGGATGGAACGGCCGCTCCAGGGCCCTTCCTGAAAATAGACCCACAGCCCAGAGCACTGACAGCTTGCAGCATAGTTTTTTCAGTTTAACCCTTTTGCTGCTGAGCCATTTCACGCCTGTGTGCTGAGCTAATTTTCACCGGTTTCGCTCATCATGTTTAAATGCGTTTTGAAGCCTAAGGCTAGGGTCAGACGAGCGCATTTTGTACGGACTGTGCGTCCGTTTAGTACGGACGTACTTTCTGACTGATGACAAGGTAGTGGCCACACAGTCTGGTTTTTTCACTGACGTATTTTTTGACTGATGTAGCAGGGAAAATAAATTACAATGAAAAAACATTCTGTCCGTCAAAAATGCTGGATGTATAAATGCAGTCCGTCTGACCACGCTGCATCACTCACACACAAAGCTATGCGGACGTTGTGGACGTGGTGCACTCCGCACGTCCGTTCTAGCAGTATTACGTTCTTGCCTAACCTGCGTCCGTTTGCAGCATCCGTCAGCCTCCGCACTTCTGTGCGGACGTACTTCGTGTGTGGGGCTCCATTTAACACAATTGTATGCTATCACGGACGTACTTATGTGCGGGCAACACGGACGTTAACACTGCGTTCGTCTGACCCCAGCCTTATGTTTTTTATATGACCCAGACATATTATAAATCGTTCTTTCCGGCAGACTCGGCAGATTCATAATATATCATTATTATATGTATACGTCCTGTCCTGTCTGTATATTATAACAATAAATGCAATAAAAGTTGAATTTTCAATAATTTACAAGGTGTAAAGTGTTTTTTTTTTTCACATTTTAACATGCGAGCGTTTGCGGTTAACAAAATTAGAAATGGGGGACTTGTTACTTTTTTTTGGGGGAAATTACACGATTTTTAACGCACCCCATACAAAAATCGTTAGTGCAGCATCATTGTTCACATTATAATTGAAATGGGAACAATTGCTGCATTAACAAAACAAAAAAAAAAAATATATATATATATATTTTTTTTTTAATTTTTAATTTTTTTTCTTAACTTTTAACATTTTTGGTATCATTGGAAAGGCCATGCTCTGGCCGATCCAACGATAGCAAACCTTAACCCCTAGCTGCCACAGATCGGGAGATAGGGTGTTTCAATCTCCACCATTGGTGGCAGCTAGGGGTTAACTCCAGAACTTACTCTATCCGAGGTCTTGATGTGAAAAAAGATAAATAGATGAATTCTATTTTTTTTCACATCGGAACTTCGGATAGACTTCATCTATTTTTTTTTTTCACATCGGACCTCGGATAGAGTAAGGGCTCTATTACATTCTCCGCGCAAATTCGTACGCGCAGTGCAATTTTTTTTAGCGCAGTGTTAAACGTTAACGCGCGTAAAATGAACGCTGGTATTACGATCCGAGCGCATTTTTTCATCCGACAAAAAATATTGCGCGTAAAATGGACGCGCAAAACCGCAGAAAAATACTCGCGCAGAAATCAGTGTGCGGACTGTTTTTTCACACAATTCAGCCAATCAGAATTCATTTTTGTGTCTGGCAAAAAAAAATATCTGTCAATTCAGTTTAGGCTGGGATCAGACGAGCGTAGTGTTCACGTCCGTGATGGCGCCTAAAAGTACGTCCGTGATAGCATGAAAGAAAGCCCATCGGAGCCCTGACACACGAAGTACGTCCGCACTAAACTGCGGACGCACAGCGGCCCACGGACGCAAGGCAGGCAAGAACGTACAACCCCTAGAACGGCCGCACAAAGTGTGCTGCGTCCGCAACGTCTGCATAGCTTTTGTGTGTGAATGATGGAACGTGGTCAGACGGACTGCATTTATAAGTCCAGCATTTTTCACGGACAAAATGGTTTTGCTTTTTAATTTATTTTGCCTGCTACATCCGTCAAAATATATGTCGTGAATAAACGGACTGTGTGGCCACTACTGCATCTTCCGTACTGAAGTACGTCCGTGTGCACGGACGTACAGTCTGTAGAAATCATGTTCGTCTGACCCTAGCCTTATTGCCTGAGAACAAAGTCAGAATCTTACGTTTCAGAAAGTCGTCATATACCATGAAGTGAGATATGGCAGGATAGTGGGCTTCTCTCGTGTACTTCACGTAGTAAGGCTTCGGTGTTATCAGATGGCCTCATTCAAAGCACGCTGAAGAATAGGAGTAATTATTTCTCATATAAGCCTTAGCCTATCTACAAACAGTCTGCACATAGCGGCTTCTCTTTTTTTCTTTCCCAGGGACCAATACCCTGTGTATAATTTCCTCCTCGAGAGACAACTGCAATAACATCCAGTGCAAGTGCCAATACCAAGCTCCTAACCAGTTTCTTCCTACTTCGGTGGATTTGGGGATTTTCCGTCATTGGTTGCTGCACCTACGAACTTGACCATCACACGATATGGCCATTATTAGTCCTCATAAAAACTCTTTTCCATAAGACTATTTGGATCCATTTAAAATGCATTGTGTCTGATTTATCCTTAAATGCAGTTTGTGTTACATTCACGGAGTGTTGTTTCAGAACAAATAGCATATAAGCATATAGTCTTTTAAGATTCATCACTCACTATCCCCACTAGGGGTCACTGTATATCTGCTTATTGCAACTCCAGCACAATTTGTCACCTTTATACTAAGAATAAATGTGCTGGACAAGTTTCAGTCTGATATTTGATCACAGATTATTACCATCAGCAAATTTATTTTGTCAGACACCCCAATAGACCACTTTAAGTATATAACAACAGTTTTTTTCCTTTTTGCACACCCCTGGAATTAAGGTCCTGTCTAGCACTTCATTAATCCTTCATCCACAATAAATTAGGATTTCAGGTGTCGGGCTAGCCGGCAACACGAGCAGCCGCATGTTCTGAGAGCTCTGTGTGCGGCGCTCGGTTTTCCCAATCCAGCGGCTACTACAAGGGGCTTCCCAACCTCAACTTACTTCCCTCGGGGTCCTAACACCCTCCTGAAGCAGGATGGCCCCTCCAAAGGCCCAGCGGCAACTCGAAGGGACCCGGACCAGCCGATCTGAAAAAGGCCGCAAAATCCAAGATGGCGGCTCCCCGATCTCGGGCTCCTCTATCTCTGGCCTGGATTTAGAGGAACAGGATGCGGATCTCCTCTCTAACACATCCCCAGCATCTGAGAGGGCAATGCATGATATGCTCCAGGGACTCCGCGCTACCCTCCAGGCTGACTTCAAAGAGGCGCTGCAGGAGCTGCGCCGCGATGTTCAGGATCTATGTGAGTGCACTGACAATCTTGAGACCAAATCTGACGATATTTGCCTGGCTCATAATGACCTTGTGGACAGACATCAGAATCTGCAAATAGCTCATGAAGCGCTGGCTACGAAAGTTGCTGACTTAGAGGACCGCTCGCGCAGAAACAACATGCGGATCCGTGGTGTCCCGGAGGCGGTGGTCCTGGCTGACCTTCCGGCATATCTCATGGAGGTTTTCCAACTTCTACTCCCCTCAGCCTCCCTCCAGGACTTACTCCTAGACCGCGCTCATCGACTGCCCAAATCGAAACATCTTTCACGGGATGTTCCCCGAGATGTTATTGTACGAGTTCACTTTTATCATATTAAGGAGTCCTTAATGTCTGCGGCTAGAAAAGGCCCAACCTTGCCTGCTCCGTATGCTACCTTGCTATTGTTTGCGGATCTATCAGCGACGACCCTAGCGAAGAGGCGTGAATTCCTCCCCTTGACGAAGCTCCTGAGGAACCACGAGGTGGCTTACAGATGGGGTTTCCCGACCAAATTGCTTATATGGAGAGAAGGGAGGCTACATGCTATCACCAACATCCCGTCGGGCATGCAACTCCTGCAGGAATGGGGGTTTGTGAAGGAGTACACCCCTCCTCGCGTGGTAACAACATCTCCACTTAAGGTTTCGCCAGAGTGGCACCGCGTCAAGCCAAAATGAATGGCGGCCCTGTGTCTGGGTCTATATCGTTCTCCTCTGCCCGGCTGATTTCAGCTTCTTCTTCGATGTTGGGAAGACCCACGACTTAACAGAGAACCGAGCTCCCTCACCCCCTGTTGGTGGCTCATACTTGACACGATCTTATTGATCTGGATATTTCCTTTCCCTGGTACGCCAGGGATACCCCCTGTGGGTGTTTACTCCCCTGAGTTTCTACCTCGCATTTTTCACCACGGCGAGTTACACCTCTTCACACTGCGGGCTCGCAGTGTTTTTTTTTGTTACTGTATTTTTCTAATCTTTTTCCTATTTCGTCCTTCTTTTTTTTTTTTTTTTTTTTTTTTGGTTCGTCTGGTCCATTACTCACTCCAGTTCTCCTGTTGTATAGGTCCCTTGGATGTAAGCTTCTTACAAATGGGGGACTACCTGCATTGTGGGGGTGGGAATGGATGGAGACGCTCACCAACTGGTGTTTCCCAATGTATGTCATCTTTAAATTTGAGTTCCCCTGAACTGAAATATTTCTCCTTAAATGTTAGAGGTTTGAATGTTCCTTTTAAAAGACACTGCCTTTTCCGAGATTTGCATAAGTATAAACCTGCGATAGTGTGCTTACAGGAGACACATTTTCGATCTCCCGATGCCCCCCGTCTTCGGTCTCAGATGTACCCTGAAGCCTATCACTCTATGTCTCCAACCAAATCAAGAGGAGTCTCCATCCTCTTCCATAGAGATTGGTTGTTTCAGGTTGCATCTCAACACCAGGACAAGGAGGGGAGAATGTTGATATTGACTGGCTCTTTAAATGATGTTCCGGTGACTATTGTTAATTTGTATTTCCCGAATGTTAACCAGTTGCAGTTCCTCAGGAAAGCCCATAAAAAAATTCAAAGTGAAAAAAACTGTCAGGCGCTTGCAAAAATTCGTTCTTCGTCAAGCGCCTGACACCAGTTTTTTTCACTTTGAACCTTTATTTCAGCGAATTTGGGGATTAGACGCTGTTTCTGTGTGAAAGGCTCCTGCATCCTCCTTCCAGAGTATTTATGTTTATATTATATCTATTTCATCATATATCCATATATTCAGTATTTGACTGTTTGTTGCTATTATCATTTAGTATAACTTCTATTTATTACCTTTCCATCCTGATCTAAATTACATTTATAGTACACCTGAGTTTTATAGTACACCTAAGTTTTATCGATTGTCATCTGCACTTTACTGAGGACGTAATAATTTATTTATTTATTGTCTGCAATACGCTAGTAATTCTATTATCCACTTGCACCTTTGCACTATTGCACTTATTTTCCAATACACAACGTGTAGTTGTATTTGAATTGGCCACTGGCTAATATTGGGATCTAAAATCGCCGTTATGATAAAGATCCTTCTTTTAACATTGTAAATATCACTTCAACAAAGCATATTTATTAGTATTATTTACTTATTTTGTTATTTAATACACACTAATTGTATATTAATGCTATTTTTCTTTAAGTGCAGTATCTTTTCTGACCATTTAGTTTTAACAGCAAGTCCTCCCTTATCCTTCTAATTGGTTCTGTTCAACTATATATACACACCCAATTTTGTGTCCAGTTATTCCTTGTTGGACAATAGAGACATCTAGTGGCGCTACACTAATATGACACCTTTCTCATAAAAAAAATTCAGTCTCTTAGCCAAGGTGCTGTGTATATCTGTGGCGACTTTAATATGACTTCCTGCCCCATGGTCGATTGCCAGTCCTCTGGAGGTCGCCTCCCCTCTCAAAAAGCAAAGTCTCTTGGCCGACGCTTCACTGATTTTCTGCAATCTGTTGACCTGTATGATGTCTGGCGCATCTCCCACCCCCAGACTAGGGATTACACTTTTTTTTCCCTGGTGCACTCCTCCTATAGCAGAATTGATTTATGCCTTATACACCGGACCATGGTCCACCATCTCTTAGATGCTCAAATAGGACCCATGACATGGTCTGACCATGCTCCTTTTGATTCTTTCCTTCCGTGCTCATTTTCCGGCTCGAGGTATGGGCTCGTGGCGTTTAAATGATTCGTTAATTGTGGACCCGGCTGGGAGGGATGGGGCCGCATCGGTTCTCGAGGATTACTTCAGATTGAACACTTCGGAGGAGGTGGCGATTTCGTCTGTGTGGTCAGCCCACAAAGCGGTTATCAGGGGCACTTCATTAAACAGGGGGCTTATAGAAAGAAACAGGATACTCTTAAAACATCAAATCTCTTACAACAAATCTCCTCCTTAGAATCCCAAAATAAGAATAGGCCGACCCCATCGATTGCATCTCAATTGCTTTCCTTGCGGAGGGAAGTTGGAGCACTTAAACCTACAGGCTATGGAACGATCCCTACGCAAACTAAATTACACTTCCTATACCCAAGGTAACAAGGCGGGAAAGTTACTGGCCTCTAAACTCAGGGCTAGACGCGTTCAAACTAAAATCCCCCATATTGAAAGCTTAGGGGGACAAATAGTGCGTAATCCAGCGCTGTTTGTCTCGGAATTTGCCGACTATTATAGCTCCCTTTACAATCTCAAACTTGACTCGGGCATTTCAACCCCCCGGCTCAGCAGAGATATCCACCTTCTTAGCAGAAGCGCATTTGCCGACATTACTGCCCCATCAGCAAGCTGACTTGCTGGCCCCTTTCTCTGAGGAAGACGTCTACAAAGCGATCCGAGCTCTCCCGAAAGGTAAAGCGCCAGGCCCTGATGGATTATCTAATCTTTATTATCAAAACTTCGCCTCCCTCCTGGTCCCTACTCTGACAGCCTTATTCAATAACATTAAAACCACTGGCCAAGTTCCCCCAGAGATGCTCCTGGCCACCGTAGTCACACTCCCTAAACCTGGCAAGCCCCCCACTCATTGCGCGAATTTTCGCCCCATCTCCCTACTAAATGTTGATATTAAACTTTATGCAAAATTATTGGCCTTGCGCGTCGCACCCCTGCTCCCTAAATTGATTCACCCGGATCAGACAGGATTTGTACAGGGGAGGCAGACGTGTGATAATACACGTCGCTTGTTCGATATAATAGACCTAGCTAATCGTTCTGGGACCCCTGGGCTCCTACTGTCTTTAGATGCAGAAAAAGCGTTTGATCGTATGCACTGGGGCTTCATGCGCCAAATGTTGGAGGCCTTTCGATTTCCCGCCTTGTTTATCCAAAGTGTTATGGCTCTGTATTCCACCCCCTCGGCAAAGGTGTTAAGCATGGGATTTTCGTCCCCTACTTTTCCAATTACGAACGGCACTCGTCAAGGTTGCCCCTTATCCCCGCTAATTTTTGTCTTGGCATTGGAACCGTTGGCATCTCATATTAGATTGAACACATTTATATCAGGTTTGCCTACACCGGCAGGAACAGAAACTCGCTCTATTCGCAGATGATATTCTCCTATACTTATCCACCCCAGAAACCTCACTCCCTCCTCTTTTTAATTTACTTGAGAAATATGGTCGGCTATCCTACTATAATAATAATGTTGGTAAGACTCAGGCCCTCCCTTTGCATATTCCTGGTCCCTCACTGGTTGATCTTAAAACTCAATACTCGTTTGACTGGTGTTCGGAATCTATTAAATATTTAGGTATTTTCCTAACGAGAAATAGGAGCTCCATTAAGCATAATTTATCTCCCTCTCCTGCAATCTATTGAAAAACAACTGCAATCATGGCACTCGGTGGAACTGTCCTGGCTGGGCCGCATGGCCTCCTTAAAAATGTCAATCCTTCCGCAAATCCTTTATTATTTTCGCAATGTTCCGATCTTTCTCCCAGCACATATCTTCCTACGTCTGCAGAAAATGCTATTTGCCCACATCTGGAAACGCAAGTCCCCTAGGGTTTCGGCTACTACGATTACAACTCCGAGAGAGATGGGTGGCTTTGGCTTCCCTGACTTGTTGAGATATTATAGAGCTTCCCTATTAGCCCAATTATTAGCTGCGTTGCACTCCTCAGAACCTCCCTTATGGCTGCGCCTGAAAAATGCCATTATCGCCACTAATTCTATTCATGACTTTATGTGGTATGGCCCTCTCCCTAGAAGTAAACTGGAAGGGATACTTCCCTCCTCTTATCTCTCGGTCCTGACCTGGCGTCACTGGGGCAGACCATTATTAAAACCGTTTCGGCTGCTCAGTTTTGCACCTCTTAGTTTTTTGAGTAGATTGTCCCCTGACCTAAACCTTGCCTCCTGGACACTTCAGGGAGTGACCGTTGTCCAAAACCTTCTTGCTCCAACCTCTATTAAACCGTTCCCAGACTTGGTACAAGAATTTGGTATTCCCCTAAACGAACTCTTTACCTACCTTCGTATTAAACATATATTGTTAACGCACAGGGTCGGGGCGATACCAGACAAAGATATTACAGCTTTCCACAGGCTATGCTTGGGTAAAAAAAACTTACGGAAACCATTGTCTCTATGTTACCGATGCTTAGTGTCACCTAATAAGGAACATAAACTGCCATATATGTTGAGATGGGAAAAGGACCTAAATTTATCATTCTCGCGAGAGGACTGGTTTTATGCCACATCATCGGTGTATCGCCTATCTAAAAGCCCTGGCATGAGAGAAGCACATCTTAAATTATTATACCGCTGGTACCTTACCCCTGCTCGACTGCACCATATCTCCAAGGGTACTAACATATGCTGGCGTTGTTCAACAGACAAGGGTTCTTTGCTTCATGTTTTTTGGTCTTGCCTGAAAATTAGCCCTTACTGGGCCGACATCCATTGCCTGATCAAACTATGTACCTCGTTGGATATTCCTCTCCAGCCCGAAACTTACCTGTTACACTTTATCCCCATTACCATTCAAATACCACCCAGAGGGTTGATATCGGCAATATTCGGGGTTGCCAAATTAGTGTTGGCTAGTTACTGGAACTCTGCCTCCACCCCCTCACTCTCAGAAGTCCTGACCTGTTTAGATAGTATCTGTAAATATGAGGAAATGTTCGCTTCGGCCCATAACGCTCTTCCACAGTACCAGGCTACCTGGGAAGGTTGGGTATCCTATAGATCCTCCAAGGGATCCTCTTAAAATTGCTTTAAACCTGTCGAACCGCACCTTTCATTCTTTGTTTTCCTTTTTCTTTTTCTCTTTCTCCTTCGTCTATGCTTATTTAATTACTGTATTAACCACTGTATTTGTTACTTATTGTTTATTATAGAATGTAAAATGTTGACGACAACCTACCTGCACATATGTGACTTATATCGCTGACAGGCCCTGCGCAGCCTCTGTTGTCATTATTATATCTTTGTATTTCAACTTCTGATGGTACTCAATAAAAAACTTTATATTGAAAAAAAATAAATTAGGATTTCAATACCATTTAACACAAAGATCCATTGGTGGCGCCCAGCACAATTTATTGTCATTCATAGAATACTATACCATCTATATTATAGATGGTAATAATCAGGGCAGTGAAAAGAAGAAAATAAAAAGCCAGCATATTTGAGGATGCTCTGCAAAAAGATGGTTTCACAATAACTAAAAGAAACAAATTAAAGAATTATATATAAAATAAATTAAATTAAAAATAACCCACCAGTGCCAAGAATAACATCAGTAAGATTTTGTATCAACTACTCCAGAGAAGAAGAAGTTCCAGATGTTGTCTCCGAGTTTTGAGGAGTGCTCACTCAACTCCTCCCCAACTTCAAGGCTCTGCTCACTGTTTCGATAATTTTCATTTTATCACGCATTTCTTCCCAGATTACATCGAACAGGTCTGTCACTTTAGACATTTTCTTCTCTGCCTCCAGACGCCTCAGCACAGACTCAATGCCCAATCAGAATTAAGACCCACAATTACCTCCCGTTAGGTTTCTGCGCCTGTCAAAGTCAATCTGCGCATATATGCTGCAGGAATAAATAAAAAAAAACACGCCACTTCTCCATTTTATTGTTTGGGTATGCGTAGAATGTGTAACTGTATGTTGCTGTGTAATTTTTTGGGGGGTGGTGTATTTGTATTCAGCCAGGACGTTCAGATTTGCCTTTAACACCAGCTTTTCAAAGACGTTAAAATTATGCATGCAAACGTTGTCCGTTAAATTTTGTTCATAGATTGTGCGTGCATGGTATTACAAACGCATTTGGGCTCACAATGTATGGCATGCGCGCACGAACGTGCGCTCACGCAGGGTTTGCGCAGGGTCACTCGTGTTAGACGTTAACGCGCATTTTGTGCGTGAATGTTGCAATACGACATTCAGCACGAAGGGTTTTGCCCCTCGTGTTAATGCGTTATTGTGCACGCACACATTTTTGGCGAAGAGTGTAATAGAGCTCTAAGTCTGCCGTTAAACACCTCAGCCGTCTATTTTCTACAAATCAGGACCTTGGATAGCAACAAGTTGTTACTATCCAAGGTGCTGATCTGTAGAAAATAGACGGCTGATGGTGATAACGTAACAGCAGACTTACTCTATCCGTGGTCCCAATGTAAAAAAAAAATAGACTTCATCTATTTTTTTTTTTCACATCGGGACCTTGGATAGAGTAAGTCTGCCATTAAACACCTCAGCCGTCTATTTTCTATTTTTAAGACCTTCGGGTCGAAACGTCACTAACTTTATTGCTGGGGCTTGTTGCAGCCGAATAAACTTTCCTTCGCTATACTCCATTGGAGGCTCTGCCGCGTCTTCTTTCTTCTTGTAGGTATGAGTGCTGTCACCATTCCTGCAGAGGTTGAAGGGGTGGGGGGGTCAGCCTGTCAGATCATAAGCCGCACACTGCATCAAATTGGTCTACATGGCCGTCGTCCCAGAAGGAAACCTCTTCTAAAGATGATGCACAAGAAAGCCCGCAAACAGTTTGCTAGAGTCAGACGAATGCAGTCTGAGCGCACTCTGCGTGCGTGCACAATGGGCGGACGTTGTGACGGAAGATACTGTAGACACCACACAGTCCGTTTTTTATGACGGACGTAGAAAAAGGGAAATATGGGAAACAATATGAAAAAGGATGAAAAGGCATTTTGTGCGTCAAGGTGCTGGACGTCGCAAGTGCGCTGCGTCTGACGTCTCCTCATCACATACACAGAATGCTACGCGGACGTGGTACACTCTGCGCATCCATGTCAGCGGCTTTATGTTCTTGCCTAACTTGCGTCCGTTTGCCACGTGCGTTGTGTGTGCGCAGTTCGGTGCAGATGCACTTAGTGTGCGGGTCTCTATTGCTCGTGATTCTATGCTACTACGGATGTTAAACTGTGCGGCAACACGGGCATGATCACCGCGTTCGTCTGAGATGGGCCTAAGGACGTGGATTATTGGAACCATGTCCTGTGGTTTGAGACCAAGATCAACTTATTTGGTTCAGATGGTGTCAAGCGTGTGTGGCGGTAACCAGGTGAGGTGTACAAAGACAAGTGTGTCTTGCCTACAGTCAAGCATGGTGGTGGGAGTGTCATGATCTGGGGCTGTATGAGTACTGCAGGCACTGGGAAACTACAGTTCATTGAGGGAACCATGAATGCCAACATGTACTGTGATACTGAAGCAGATCATGATCCCCTCCCTTCGGAGACTGCACCGTAGGATAATATTCCAACAGGATAATGATCCCAAACACACCTCCAAGATGACCACTGACTTGCTAAAGAAGCTGAGGGTAAAGGGGATGGACTGGCCGAGCATATTTCCAGACCTAAACCCTATTGTGTTTTGAGGGGCATCCTCAAACGGAAGCTACGTGATGTCATCTTGGAGGAGTGGAAGAGGATTCCAGTGGCAACCTGTGAAGCTCTCGTGAACTCCATGGCCAAGATTAAGGCAGTGCTGGAAAATAATGGCGATAACACAAAATGTTGACAGTTTTGGCCCAATTTGGACATTTTCTCTTAGGGGTGTAGTCACTTTTGTCGCCAGCGGTTTAGACATTATTGGCTGTGTGTGGAGTTATTTTGAAGGGACAGCAAATTTACACTGTTATACAAGCTGTACACTCACTACTTTGCATTGTAGCACAGTGTCATTTCTTCAGTGTTGTCACATGAAAAGATATAATAAAATATTTACAAAAATGTGAGGGGTGTACTCACTTATGTGAAATACTGTATATATCTACAGTGGGGCAAAAAAGTATTTAGTCAGCCACCAATTGTGCAGGTTCTCCCACTTAAAAAGATGAAAGAGGCCTGTAATTGTCATCATAGGTACACTTCAACTATGCGAGACAAAATGAGAAAAAAAATCCAGAAATTCACATTGTCTGATTTATAAAGAATTTATTTGCAAATTATGGTGGAAAATAAGTATTTGGTCACCTACAGTACAGTACAAACAAGCAAGATTTCTGGCTCTCTCAGACCTGTAACATCTTCTTTAAGAGGCTCCTCTGTTCTCCACTTGTTACCTGTATGAATGGCACCTGTTTGAACTTGTTATCAGTACACCTGTCCACAACCTCAAACAGACACACTCCAAACTCCATTATGGTCAAGACCAAAGAGCTGCCGAAGGACACCAGAAACACAATTGTAGACCTGCACCAGGCTGGGAAGACTGAATCTGCAATAGGCAAGCAGCTTGGTGTGAAGAAATCAACTGTGGGAGAAATCAGTAGAAAATGGAAGACATACAAGACCACAGATAATCTCCATCGATCTGGGGCTCCACGCAAGATCTCACCCCGTGGGGTCAAAATGATCACAAGAACGGTGAGCAAAAATCCCAGAACTACACGGGGGGACCTAGTGAATGACCTGCAGAGAGCTGGGACCAAAGTAACAAAGGCTACCATCAGTAACACACTACGCCGCCAGGGACTCAAATCCTGCAGTGCCAGACGTGTCCCCCTGCTTAAGCCAGTACATGTCCAGGCCCGTATGAAGTTTGCTAGAGAGCATTTGGATGATCCAGAAGAGGATTGGGAGAATGTCATATGGTCAGATGAAACCAAAGTAGAACTTTTTGGTAAAAACTCAACTCATCGTGTTTGGAGGAGAGAGAATGCTGAGTTGCATCCAAAGGACACCATACCTACTGTGAAGCATGGTGGCAGAAACATCATGCTTTGGGGCTGTTTTTCTGCAAAGGGACCAGGACGACTGATCTGTGTGAAGGGAAGAATGAATGGGGCCATGTATCGTGAGATTTTGAGCAAAAACCTCCTTCCATCAGCAAGGGCATTGAAGATGAAATGTGGCTGGGTCTTTCAGCAGGACAATGATCCCAAACACACCGCCCGGGCAACGAAGGAGTGGCTTCGTAAGAAGCATATCAAGGTCCTGGAGTGGTCTAACCAGTCTCCAGATCTCGACCCCATAGAAAACCTTTGGAGGGAGTTGAAGGTCCGTGTTGCCCAGCGGCAGCCCCAAAACATCCCTGCTCTAGAGGAGATCTGCATGGAGGAATGGACAAAAATGCCAGCAAGAGTGTGTGAAAACCTTGTGAAGACTTACAGAAAACGTTTGACCTCTGTCATTGCCAACAAAGGATATATAACAAAGTATTGAGATGGATTTTGATATTGACCAAATACTTATTTGCCACCATAATTTGCAAATAAATTCTTTAAAAATCAGACAATGTGATTTTTCTGGATTTTTGCTTCTCACTTTGTCTCTCCATAGTTGAAGTGTACCTATGACGACAATTACAGGCCTCTCTCTCTCATCTTTTTAAGTGGGAGAACCTGCATAATTGGTGGCTGACTAAATACTTTTTTGCCGCACTGCATTTTTAAAAATATGCAATTTCTTTCCCAACACACTGTAGAAGAAAGCTTAATAATTAAAATATAATTGTATTATTAAATGATTCATCTAATAAATAATGACATAATTAAGGTAAGACCGAGGTCTCAAATGGTCACCAATTTAGGGCACTCTCACCTGATGTGAGCAAAGGGTGGGCATGTTTTTGCGTTAGCGCTGGGTTAATTGAGTCTTGCGCCTGACCAATAGATAATAATGGCAAGAAATCACTTAGCGCGACGCTAATAGCGATTCGTATCGCACTTTCCGCGTCCTATACTTAACATGAGATCTCCAGCACTTTTGTAACTAACAGATCACTTGGTGCCTGTGCTAATTTTTGGAGGGACGCTAATCGCAAAAATTTACCTACTGCTCAACTCTGGTGCTAACTCAAAAAAATAAACAACCAAACATGTCCTTGCCCAAAATTAACAGACAATTAACAGGCAAGTTAAAGGAATTCAATACAGGTGTTCTCTTGGCCCCATACACAATAGTAATGGATATGGTCAGCAATGTCGCTGCTGTTGCAGTAGGCAAGGGGGGGCGTGGAGTGCGGCCTGCAATGGGTGACACCACCCTAGGGGGTGGTGTCACCCATTGCGGGCCGCACTCCACGCCCTAAAAAAAAATATATATATATATATATTTTTTTTTTACACAAATATTTTACCAGGAAGCATACATTGAGAATTCTCTCATTTTCAAGTATGTCGTGGGTAGGCAAGGCCTAGGCTGGCACTTTCCAGGGGGTGGCAAAAAAAACACCACAAAGAGGATATTCACAGAGCATCGAAATGACGCAGACATTTCAGTCTTCTGTTGTTCCCCGCACTTTGGGGAATCAAATTTACCTGGTGAATTAACCACAGGGTCCCTGAAGTGCAGGGAATCGGCCACCGAATGCTGCCGCAAACCCGTCGCCTGCTGTTTTAAAAAGAACTACTGAACGAAAATGTCTGGGAATTAACATAGAAGTTCCTCTGAATGATAATAAAAAGGTCTGTTACAGAAAAAAAAGAACCGCTATTAGAAAAAAAAAATTTAAAAAAAAATGCCTAAAGGATACTAAAAAAATAAAATCAATAAATACAGAGATTTTTTACTATGGCTTACAGTAATAAATGGTTTATTAGATATTGGATAAAAACAGAAATATTTTTAACATTGAAAACTATGTTGATTGTTCTCCTGAATAAACCTGCCAAATAAAAACACCGGACATCAAGACATTTCTTTGCTGTTTGGTGTCTCTGAACAGATTAACCATTACTTCTCTATGGGGACTTTCACTGCCTTCGAACAGGCACCGTATTTGCTGGCAGTTTGCCAAATTTTGTGTATGAGCATATGAGAGAGCTCCACAGCAATAAACCTCACAGTAATATGCACCGTAAATTATGAGCATTCAGTGTTCTATGGGAGTACTGACTTATGAGTAAAAGTAGTTAAAAAACTCCCGTAAACTTGGGAGGGGTGACACCATAAGTTACCGCACCGGGTGACACAAACCCTAGTGACGCCACTGCAGTAGGCTATATTATGATTAGTGATGAGCCGGACACCCCCGTGTTCAGTTCGCATTCGAACTCGAACAATTTCAAAAGTTCGGGTTCGAACACGAACACGATTCGAACTCAATGCAAGTCAATGGGACTCAAACGTGCGATTTTTAGATTGCCCTCCAAGAGGGCATATATGCAAGATATTTGCCATAAAAGGTGTATGGGGGTCCGGGTAGTGCCCTGGGGGACAGGAAACCAGGACAAAAAGTTTTTAAAAAAACGTTTTTAAAGGAACAGTGAGTTTTCCATGAAATAAAGGTTAAGAATAAAAACAAAAAATTCCTTCAAATATCGTGCCTAGGAGGTCCCCATAACCTGCCCATGAAGTGGCGGATTTGTAGGATGTATAGAAAAATTTTAAAAGAAAAAAATTACATTTCAAATGACGGTAAATGGTTTTCCTTTTAATCTATTCATAAACAACTGCTTGGGGCGGCAGCCTGTATGAAAAGAGGAGACGTTTTGGGACACACAGAACAAGTTTAGTGATTTTTTTGGCTAAATTATGGTGAAACTTATGCAGGCGTTGGATGAAAGTAAAAATAGGTGTTTTAAAATTGGGCCTTTAGTGTCGGCAACAGTGCTGTCACACCGTAACCCTCTGTGGTATTGTGGAAGAGTGCAGGGTTGGACCCTGCGGTCCAATATTAAAATGATCTGAATCTAGTATAGGCGTCAGTGGCAGTGCACCCAAATATTGTGCCTTTGGTGGCAGCAAGTGCCTTCACACCGTAACCCCTTTGTGGTATTGTGGAAAAGTGCAGGGGTGGAGGTTTTCGTAATGCAGAAGAGATACCCGATCTATTCAGTTACGTCAGCATCAGGGGATTGATAGCTGCTGATCCAGGACTGATTCATTTTTATAAATGTCAGCCGGTCTACAGAGTCGGTGGACAGACGCACTCTTGTCTGTGACAAAACCTCCAGCGGCACTGAACGTCCTTTAAGAAAGTACGCTGAATGATAGCCAATATGCTATGCAGCTACTAGGTTGCCTAAGTTCTGGCCAGTGATCCAATCTCAACACCCAGTAAGCCAGTGGATCATCTGCTGTAAAGGTATGCAGGTCTGCCCTTGCCCCATGGTAGTCCTGCACCATATGGTGAAGACGCTGGCAATGGGTGCCTACATTTGATGTCTTAAAAAGGCATCAGTCAAGCGGCCCCGGCCTTCACCGCTCTTCCTCTGATCATCCGCAGCCTCAGAAGAACCTGTGTCATCACTTGGTAACCTACCAGTGCCTGGAAAGGTGTTAAACAAGTGTCGCTTTAGAGCGTCCTCAAGTTTTTTCATCCTGTGCTCCCTCTGTGCGGGCAGGATGAGCTCTGCAACTTTACCCTTGTATCGTGGATCAAGAAGGCTTGCCAACCAGTAATGATCCCTCTCCTTGATAGCATGAATCCTGGGGTCCTTTAGCAGGCTTTGCAGGATAAGGAAGCCCATGCAGCGTAGGTTGGAGGTGGCATTAGCTTCCGGGTCTTCCTGGTCAATGAGGATGACCCATCGTGCACTTCCTCCTCCCAGCCACATACTTGTCCTTGAGTTTTTGGGCACACAAAACCCTCCCTTGAGGAATCCCCACCTTCAATGCCCCCACTACTTAAATATTCCGCCTCCTCCTCCTCTTGTCTGATCTGAGGAGGACACACAGGAATGCTGTCTGTGGAAAGACTGGGGCTTTGAGAGCTAGGGAAGGCCTCCTCTTCCTCCCGCTGCTCTGCCTCTAGTGCCACATCTATAATTCCCCGCAGAGTGCGCTCCAGCAGGAACACTAAAGGAATTGTGTCACTGATGCATGCACTGTCCCTGCTCACCATCCTCGTTGCCTCCTAAAATGGTGACAGTACAGTGCATGCATCCTTGATCATCAGCCAGCCGGGGAAAAAAAACCAAGTTGACCTGAACCTGTCCTTGTGCCATACTCACACAGGTACTCATTGATGGCCCTCTGTTGCTTGTGCAGACACTGCAGCATTGCTAATGTCGAGTTCCACCTGGTGGGCATGTCACAGATCAGACGGTTTGTGGGAAGGTGGAATTCTCTTTGAATTTCTGCCAGGCGAACACTTGCTGGGAATAACCGTCTGAAGTGGCTGCAGACTTTTCTGGCCTGGCTGAGAAGCCAGCCCTGGGTACCTGTTTAGGAAACGCTGTACCACCAGATTTAGGACGTGTACTAGGCATGGTACATGCGTCAATTTACCCTGGCGTAGGATGGAGAGAAGGTTGCTGCCATTATCACAGACGACCATTCCCAGCTGAAGCTGGCATGGTGTTAACTATCTTTGCACCTGCAGAGCAGACAGAATTTGTGGCCCGGTGTGACACCTGTCCCCTAAACAAACCAGCTCAAGCACAGTATGGCATCTTTTTGCTTGAGCCATTGCGTAGCCCCTGACATGCGTCGGTTTAACTGCCACTTCACCAGAGACAGTGGAGGAGGAGGAGGAAGAGGTGGTGGAGCAGACAGACCTCAAACAAGCAGCTTTCTGGAGTCGTGGTGGATGAAAAGCTCCAGCACAGAGCCCCGTCTTGAATCCCTCCCAGCTGCAATCAGAGTTACCCAGTGTGCCGTGAAAGAAATGTAATGGCCCTGTCCATGCTTGCTGGACCACGTGTATAAAGTAGGCTTGTGCACCGATTTTTTTTCGGTTCGATTCGGTTTGATTTTTCGGATTTTTTAACTTTTCGATTCGGCTCGTTTCGACCGATTTCGGTTTCGATTCGATTCGGTTCGGCCCGTTTTTCGGGTACATTTTTTTTCGGAATATCGACCATTTTTCGTATTTTCGTGTCACTGTGCTCGGTTTTTGTATCGACTTTTCGTGATTTCGGAAATTTTCGTTTTTCGGAATTGCACATTTTTCGGAATATCGACTATTTTTCGTGTCACTTTGCTCGGTTTTTTGTATCGACTTTTCGTTTTTCGGAAAATTTTCGTTTTCTCGGAACGTCTGTTCTCCTCGTTTGACACATTTCAAGTCCATTCGAAAAATCGGATCTAAAAATTTTTGGAAATTCGGCCGCATCCGAAAACACGAATCGGGAAATTTCGTGAAAATTCCGAAACCCGAAACGCACATCCCTAGTATAAAGTCACATGCACCTTGCTTCTGACTGGCTTTTCATTTTTATTGACTCCATAACATTGTGTTCCACATGCTGGTATAGTGCTGGAATGGCCTTCCGTGAAAATAAATGGCGTTTTGGAACCTGCCACTGTGGTACAGAACATTCAGCAAATTCACGGAAGGGAGCAGAGTCCACCAGCTGGAAACGCAGCAGCTGCAATGAGAGTAATTTTGCTAAACTGCAGTTAGATACTGTGCTTGGAGATGGTTGGGAATATATTTTTTTACGCTGCAGCAGCTGGGGCAACGTAATCTGACTGCGTAAATCTTCAGCTGATGGGATGCTGTCACATTGTGAAGAAGGACCTGGTACATCCATTACTGTAGCATCATCCCTGTCAGTGGAGGTTGGAGTCAATGACATGGCAGGACATATAGTGGGGGTAGAGGAGGTGAGGAGGACCTATGCAAAGTTTTGCACCAACGGGATGCGTGGCACTTGTTCATATGTCGCCTCAAGCACGTGGTACTCAAGCGTCCGGTGTCTTTCCCATGCTTGAGCCTCATCTGACATACATTACAAATAGCAACGGTGCGGTCTGCTGCACATTTCTTAAAGAACTCCCAGACAGCAGAATTCCTGGATGTGTGCTTTGAGACAACAGCACTCAGCACCTGAGCAGCTCTGACATCTGAGGCCTAGGACTGGCTATTGCTACGGTTGGTCATAGAGGACGTTGTGTCTCGTGTTTGTTGTGCCTCCTCCTCCTCACTTGACTTCTCTGTTCGATCAGGCACCCAGATGGAGTAAGTAACCTCATCATCATTGTCATCACCCCCTATCTCCTAGTCACTGGAGCCAACTTTTCAGTAAGCTGCAGCTGCTTGGGCAACAGGAGTGCCAGTTATTTGTGTGTCATCACTGGCACCCCCTTCCTCTAGGTTCATTATACTCCCTTCCTCAACCTCAGAGATTGAATCAGAGCACTGTAGTTGCTCCGCATCCTCAAGCAGCATGTCACTGTCATTGTAGTCAAACAATTCAGCTGACTCCTCCGTGTGTGATAGTGAGGCTACGGCAGGAGTAGCTGTGGACCTGGAGGCTGCATTAGATGCTTTGGCAGCTGAGGTGGACTGTAAAGCACTAGAAGCCTGGCTGGCAGAGGACTCGGAGGATGAGGATGGCCTGGTTAGCCAATCCACCAAATTCTCTGTATGTTGCTGCTGCTTAAGACGGCCAGCACCAGTTAGAAAGGACAAGCGTGCCCCTGCAGAGGATGCACCACGTCCACGACGACCAGGAGCGTCTGCCTGTCCTTTTTGGTCTTTCTGACATGGTGAGTGATATATAGATTAAAGATATACAGAACTCTGATTCCACTCTGTTATTAAAATTGGAGATATGCTGCAGAACTCTGATTCAACTCTGATATAAAGATTTCCAGAACTCTGGTATAACTCAGTGAGACACTGTCAGGATCGCCCCCTGGTGCCACCCGGTACCCGCCGGACCCGACGCTAACGCTGTCCGTCCCGTCCTCGGTGAACCACAACCAGACGCCATGGTTACCACACCTTCATCCTCCAGCACCCTATCCCCTAGACAGCGGCCGGCGCGCGCATGCACGCTATATCGATGAGGACCTCAGCGCCGGGAGATGACGTCAGACGCCAGGTATGGCGGGACCCGGTTTAAAAGAGGCTACAGAACTGTAAGTAAATGCCCAATTATTGAGTATGATTCCTAGCACATGGACTGTGTTTCATTGTCTCCAAGTCATACAGTGGCCGCCCTCCAGCCTTTACAGCCGTCCCGCCGAGCCTCAGACCTCCGGCCTGCTACAGCGCATCCAGCACCTCAATCCGCTTTGGCTCTCCAGCCTTTACAGCCGTCTCACCAAGCCTCAGGCCTCCGGCCTGCTACAGCGCATCCAGCACCTCAATCCGCTTTGGCTCTCCAGCCTTTACAGCTGTCTCGCCGAGCCTCAGACCTCCGACCTGCTACAGCGCATCCAGCACCTCAATCCACTTTGGCTCTCCAGCCTTTACAGCCGTCTCACCAAGCCTCAGGCCTCCGGCCTGCTACAGCGTATCCAGCACCTCAATCCGCTTTGGCTCTCCAGCCGTTACAGCCGTCTAAACCAAGCCTCAGGCCTCCGGCCTGCTACAGCGTATCCAGCACCTCAATCCGCTTTGGCTCTCCAGCCGTTACAGCCGTCTAAACCAAGCCTCAGACCCTCGGCCTGCTACAGTGCATCCAGCACCTCAATCCGCTTTGGCTCTCCAGCCGTTACAGCCGTCTAAACCAAGCCTCAGACCCTCGGCCTGCTACAGCGTATCCAGTACCTCAATCCGCTTTAGCTCTCCAGCCTTCACAGCCGTCTCACCAAGCCTCAGACCTCCGGCCTGCTACAGTATACCATAGTATCTTACGTTCCCTCTGTGCCTTGAGATACCTATCATCTACCGTGAGTACTACAATCCCCTACGGGCCTGTTACTATATTATGGTGTCTTCATATACTGAGTACTACCCGTCGTGTCAAGCCTTCAGTATTCCTGTGCCTATCTCTCCATACCCATCAACACCTGACGTCTTGGCCACTGTCACGAATAGGGTTGTACCATTCCATCTCACCCTTCGTGTAGTGGCTCTCACGATCTGGTATACTCTGCCTCTTGGGTTCCCATCGTTCCAGTACTACAGTTTCCCCGTGGCAAGTCCTGACAGAATAATTGGGCCTATCATGGAACCCGCGAGTATACCAGATACCCTAGCTCTTATAACGAACCAGCTATCAAATCTAACCCATTCCATTGTGGATCTACAGAACAACCAGGTCGCTATACAAAACCACCTGAGTCGTCTAGACCAAGCACAAGGCACAGAAGAGACAACCGAGCCTCCTGCCGAAGCCCCACCAGTCGCCAAAATTTCCTCTACTAGTCATGAACCCTATATATCCCCACCGAACAAGTTTGACGGGGACAGAAAGCAATTCCGGGTTTTTATCACGACGTGTCAAATAATGTTCTCCATCCAACGAAAGACATATGCGTCGGATTTCGTAAAGATCAGGACTGTGATATCCCTCCTTACCGGCAAACCTGAAGTATGGGCTCATCACCTACTACGTACCGCTCACCCTTCCTTGCGCACCTGGAACACCTTCTATAATGCCCTTGAAGCCATGTATGAAGACCCCAACCGCATAGCCTCTGCGGCTCAAGCACTAGAACTACTAAAACAAGGGAAAGATGACGTAGAGGATTATATTACTGACAATAATGAAATAGATAACCTGGATCGGTGCAAATGTTGCTCTCTGGGGTTCTGGAGCCTCGCATATGTATATATAAAAAAGGAGACAATAATAGTGCTATACTGATATATGCAATATTTTAGATGTATATAATATATATCCCACTCACAAGTGTAGAGCCGTAACACTGGCTCTGAGTGGGTCCAGACGTGCGGGTAATTTATCTTCAATTTCTCAGGTGACCCCCACCTTGCAGCAAATTTTCTATCCAAATTTATACAGTGGAGAGAAGAAAAAAGAAAATCCTTGTGCAGGTCCACAAACAAAGGTCACGATGTTGTATACAGATGGAATCGTACTCACATTCTGGGGAGCTCACATAGCTCGTGGATGTATGCCCATAGGTTTTTTTTAGGCAGGGAAAAAACCCAGAGGAAAAACCGCCAATGATCCAGGAAACAGCAAAGCAGAAACAGGATTGGAAATGGAAAAAAATAAAATTTATTTAAAACATGATTAAAATAACCACCAGAACGCGTTTCGCCGCACAGATAGCGTCCAGTTTGCTGCAGCAGTGTCATTATTGAACGCTTTAGATGCAAATTTCAAAACAAAATGGCGGATTCCTGTTGTTTCTGCTATATCCACAGTTTTATTAGCAGAAACTGAAAGTGAAACTGAGGCTGAGGCCTTCTATAAAATAACTAAAAGCAGTCAGCACAATGCGTTTTGTACGCAAACAACACAAATAATAGTTTTAATTGAATAAACGTAATGTTTACTTCTGAAAAAAATATATAATTGAACGGTAATATATGTCTATGTGCAGAGGAAATAAATAAATATTTTGTGACTTTAGACCTATGAGATGGGAGTAGTGGTGTCAAGCTGGTAGTGCTAGTGGGTAGTGGAGGGGTGTCGCAATACTTTCGGCAATATATTGTATAGATATACCATTTTTTCCAGTCTGCATTATTTACGTGTTATTTTTTGGATTTGGCAGAAGACAGGAAGAAGGCAGCATCTGCCCCGGCGGGCACCAGTGCCCCAGTGGAGGAGCCACGGGCGACCACCAGCGCTGGTATATACGGTTTTATTTTGCAACGACTTTTGGTCAAAAACAGAAACATTTTTTGTTTACTGTATTTTAATTTAATTTTTTTATGTATAGCACAAGAGGAGCAGGAGGAGGAAGAGGAGGAGCAGGAGGAGGCCGCCAGCACTGGTATATACTACTGTTATATTTTTTCCAAGACTTTCAGTCAAAAATAGAAACCTGCTTTATTTACTGTATTTTCCTTCTTTCATTTATTGGATATATAGGAGAAGCCAGACCGGACACGTCCTCCAGTGTCAGGATAAATCGGGAGGCGATCGGCGAGCTACGCCTTGCTGTGACAACAATTGATGCCATCCAGGAACTGCTCCAGGAACTGCGGGAGCACATAAGCAATGCCGCGGACATCCTGGAGCGGCAGTGAGACCAGTGGCAGCCTCCTCCCGAATGTAACCGGAATGTGCCTCAGCTGCTCCTGCTCGCGTGCCTTGAGGTCGGACCAGCGTTTTCAGAGATGGTCCTTCGTCCGGTCCTTCCCGAACAGCTCCAGGATGGTGGTGCATAGCTTGTCAAGGATACGATCCTTGCTGGTGTTATTCCTCCTGCCGTAAGGGCCCTTACGGCAGTCATAATCTTTGTAATCAAAGATGCGGACCTGCTCCAACATCTCCTCAAATGCCAGTAACTGTTGGGCAGTTTGCCATCCTTGGCATGTTCCCTTCCCTTCCCCATGTTGGAAATAAATTTTCTATTTTTTTTTTCTATATTTTCCTGTTTGTGTGCGTTGCTTTTCCTTACTTAATAAGTTAATATGTATTGCTTGGTTTCCACACTGTTAAAATTATATGTACATAAATGTATTGACATTTCTATGGACCCTTTGTCATATGTTGACAAATTTATTTGTGGCCATGAATGTGACTGTGCACATTCTACACTGCCTGCCTGGCCAAAAAATGTCACACACTAACACAACCTTGTTGTACTGCCTGGAGATTTGATTACCGACGTGGCCTGGTTTTGTTAAGCTTAGGCGATGTCACAACAACACGGATTTTTGTCCACAGTCACATTCATTGTATAACCAAGAATTTATCAAAAAATATTGATGGCAGCACTGCGTGAAGTCTTCTCCGACACAACCCAAAGATCCTCAGTGCGGCTCAGGTCTAGTTTATTTGTCCCTGTTTGCAGCTTCATGCAACACCTCCTCCAGGGGTCAAGTCCTGGGAAAAAAAGTGAGGGAACTCACCCACGAATTCCACAACCCCTATTACCTGAAGAAAAAATATATATAATCACGAGTATAGCCGGACGAGCCGGTGATACCATTTTTATTGGGTTAACTTTACATTTAAAAGACAAGCTTTCAAGAGCGTAAACTGGAAACTATACTGATCAGTGAAAGGTATCACTACGTACAGGTATACTTGCGATTTTGGCAACTGGACTAACGCGTTTTATATATAATCTATATATATATCCAGGCACAGACCCCCCCAGAATTATATACACAGCACTGGACCCCCAGAATAATATACCCGGCACTGGTTATATGGATATATTTTCCCAGTTCACATGGATATAATTGCCCCAACTCTCATGGATAATGCCCCCAGGTCTCATGGATAATGCCCCCAGGTCTAGGGCTGTGCAATTAATTGCAATCGCAATCGAATCGCGATTTCCGACCATGCAATTAATAAATCGCATAAGGCTGCAATTTTCAGCTCCCTGTTAACTTCCGGCGGCATGGTGTTTTGGGCGCTCGCAGGGGGAACCACGTGACGAGCCACGTTCTCGCGGCTCGTCACATGGTTCCCCCAGGCGAGCGCCCAAGCTCCATGCTGCCAGAAGTTAAGAGGGAGCCGAACATGTGGCGCACAGAGGTGAGCTGGGGCAGTATCCACGTGCTGGGGCAGTATATCCATGAGCTGGGGCAGTATATCCATGAGCTGGGGCAGTATATCCATGTGCTGGGGCAGTATATCCATGTGCTGGGGCAGTATCCATGTGCTGAATACTGAATACATTTAGAATGTATGTAGCATGTTTGAAAAAGCAAAAACAATTGGCTAAATCGCAAATAAAATCGCAATCGCAATATTCATTCAAGAAATCGCAATATGATTATTTTGTCAATATTGCACAGCCCTACCCAGGTCTCATGGATAATGCCCCCAGGTCTCATGGATAATGCCCCCAGCTCTCATGGATAATGCCCCCAGGTCTCATGGATAATGCCCCCAGGTCTCATGGATAGTGCCCCCAGCTCACCTCTCTGCGACCGGTGGCCGCGTGCTTCCTGTTAGAACGGCCGCTGACAGGAAGTGCAGCCGCTCGCCTGGGATCAATGAAACAGCCAGGCGAGCGGCTCCACTTCCTGTCAGTGGGCCGTTCTAACAGGAAGCAAGCGGCCGCCGGCAATGTGCGGCGGCCGCCTGCTCCAGCCTTTCGGGCTCGGGCCACAGCGGGAACGCTGCATTCCCGCAGCATTCCCGCTGTGGGAGAAGTGCGGGAACGCCGTTCCCGCTCGACTTGAGCCCTGACCTCCTCCCAGCTATGAGCTCTCTCTCTCCCACCGCTGCCCGCTAAGGCGCTGCCCGCCAACATGGTCACGTCTTTGCAGGAAGACGACAGTCCCAAGACCTCGTCACAATGACATCAGTTCTGGAGTTAACCCCTAACTGCGACCAATGGTGGAGATAGGGGGTTCATTGGAACCCCCTATCTCCCGATCCGCGGCAGCTATCGGTTGGTTATTGTTTGGTATCTTTGGATCGACCAGAGCATGGCCTTTCCAACAATACCAAACATGACAATGTTAAAAAAAAAAAAAAAATTATATTTAAATTTTTTATAAACAGGTTTTTTGTTTTGTTTTGTTAATGCAGCAATATTGTTCCCATTTCAATTATAATGTGAACAATGATGCTGCACTAAGGATTTTTGTATGGGGTGCGTTTGTTAAAAAATAGTGTAATTTTCACCCAAAAAAATATAACAAGTCCCTTTTCAATTTTTTTTAACAAACGCAACTCATAAAATATAACCGCAAACACTCGCATGTTAAAATGTGAAAAAAATACTTTACACTTTGTAAAACAAACATTGAAAATTCTAATTTTATTGCATTTTTTGTTATATACAGACAGGACATGACGCATACATATGATAATGATATATTATGAATCATCTGCCGAGTCTGCCGGAAAGAATGATATATAACATGTCTGGGTCATATTATAAAATAAGGCTTCAAATAAACGCGTTTAAACAAGAGGAGCAAAACTGTTAAAAATTAGCTCAGCAGCAGACCGCAGTGCCGCACACAGGCGTGAAGGGAAGCCGTGAAATGCCTCAGCAGCGAAAGGGTTAATTTTTTTTTGTCTGTTTTAAATCTTTTTTTTTTTTCGTTTCAGATCATTTTGATCAACTATTTTTCTGTTTTAAAACCTTTTTGTTCTGGTTTTTATTTTTAAAGTCAGACCATTTGGGTCAGTTTAGCGTTTTTTAAATCGTTTTGTTCATTTTTTTTTTTTTGTTCCTTGGCTTTCATACCATTTTTTTAATGTGATTAAATAAAGTTGTGAAATGTATATTCATAAGAAAAAAAGGATCTTTATTTAATTAAAAAAAAAACACGATAGAATCGCCAGAATTATCGTATCGACAGAATGAATTATCGGATCCGAAAAAAAACTATATATTTTTTTATAATAAATCTTTGAAGTATAAAAAAGTAAACCATAGTAGTTTACATCAAAACGAATAGTTAGACAGCTTTGAAACGAGGAGAACAGACGTTCCAAAAAAACGAAAATTTCCGAAATCACGAAAAGTTGATACAAAAAATGAGCAAAGTGACACGAAAATACGAAAAATGGTCGATATTCCGAAAAAAAATGTACACGAAAAATGAGTTGAACCGAATCGAAACAGAAATCGGCCGAAACGAGCCGAATTGAAAAGTTTAAACATCCGAACGAATCGAACCGAAAAAAAAATCGGTGCACAAGCCTAGTGGCTGCACAGGTTGAAAACCTAAGGGACGCTCAGCAGGAAGACAGGGCTATCCTTGCCAATGTTTTGCAAAGACTGATAGCGCCACCTGAAGGGAGCCCTCCTGTGGACCGAGTTGTCCGTATCTGCGCAACCGACTTTCTGCATAAGATGTCAGAGGCGGATGATACAGAAGCTTACCTCACAACGTTTGAGAAAGTCGCTGCCTGGGAAAAATGGCCGTTTGATCAGTGGGCTGGGCTGCTGGATCAAATGCCTAAGTGGGGAATCCCAGAGGGCCTATGAAGATTTTCCCTATGACCAGGCCCAGGACTATACACAGCTAAAGGATGAGATTCTGACTCATATAGGCATAACTCCCGGGCTTAGGGCCCACAGGTTCCACAACTGGACTTATGATATGGGGAAACCTACACGAACCCAGATGTACGAGTTACTGAGGCTTGCTCAGAAATGGCTGAAACCTGAGGTCAACCGAGCTGCTGTAATTGTGGAAATGGTCGTCATGGATCGCTTTCTCCATCATTTGCTGACAGGACTCCGGCAATGGGTTAGCCAAGGGGACCCAAAGGATCCAGAAGCGATGATGTGCTTGGTTGAAAGGTACTTGACCGCTAAGGAGCTACACGGTATCGATCCTCAGCCTAAAACCAAATCCCCTAACCACCGGACAGGTGGAAAACTGGAAACAAAGGACAGAACCCTGTACCCAGCACCAGGACTAACTCTACATGACACCGAGGTGAAGTTCCTGTTGTATGCAGATGACCTCCTATTACTGTCACCAACAGAGAGAGGTCTACAAGACAGCCTGGAAGTGCTGGAAAAATACAGTGCGGCATGGGCACTACCCATCAACCAAAAGAAAACAAAGGTCATGGTTTTCCAAAGGAAGAACGCAAAAACCAAGAGTTCCTGTTTCACACTTAATGACTGCACTCTTGATGAAGCCAACAGCTACACATACCTCGGCCTAGAAACAAACCGATCAGGAAGTTTCAAACCAGCCATAGAGGCCCTAAGAGACAAGGCGCGTAGAACCTTCTATGCCATCAGGAGAAACCTCTACAAACTAAAACCGCCTGTAAGAGTCTGGCTTAAAATCTTTGATAGTGTCATCACTCCAATCCTCCTTTATGGCAGTGAAGTATGGGGCCCCATCACCTACCCTGACCAACCCAAATGGGACACCAGCCCAACAGAAATATTCCATCTGGAATTCTGCAAGCACCTCCTCCAAGTCCATCGGAGCACCTCTAACAATGCTTGCCGGGCAGAGCTGGGCAGACTCCCCTTACTTCTTGCAGTACAGAAGAGGGTGCTATCATACTGGGACCATCTAAACATCAGCAGCCTCAACTCATACCACCATAAAGCCCTACTGGCCAACAAGGACCATCCAAAACCATGTGGGCTGCAACAACTCATATCCACCCTGATCATCCAAAACCCCCATGAAGGCAACCTGACAAAATATCAACTAAAGGCCCTAATTAACGATTCCAGGGAAAACTATATCAGAGAATGGAGACATGATATAGCAAACTCCAAGAAACTCACCATTTACCAATCCTTACAGAGGGAATACAAACTGGCCCCATACCTGGAGGTACTACAAGACCCCAAGGACAGACAGATCCTGAGCCGGTACAGACTAAGCGCCCACAGCCTGGAAATTGAATCAGGGCGGCATAGACAGACCTACAAGTCCAGGGAGAATAGTCTGTGCCAGCATTGTGACCAGGAGGCCCTGGAAGATGAGGTCCACTTCCTCCTACAGTGCCCCAAGTACTCAGCACTGAGGGAAACTCACTTCCAAAGACTCTCCGCTCTCATCCCGGACTTCACCTCTATAGAAGAGACGAGGAAACTCCACATCATACTGGGAGAAGAGGAGCCTGCGGTGAAAATATCTGCCCAATACGTCGCAGAATGTCACAGACTGAGAGGAACATGAGAGATCCTGGACTTATAAATCCCCAACACGGACTCGCCCCCATCCCCCTTCACATTATCCCTTACCCCTGATAATGTCCATGGACTTGCCCATTCCCCCCCATATATATGTCCCACTACCCCCTCCTCCCCATATGCTTTGGCAATGCTAAAATGTATTTGGTCCTGCCAATAAAGCTTATTTTGATTTGATTTGATTTGATTTGACTATAATGCTGGGAAGGTACCCAAAACCCCCGCCTCAGCCATGGGATCAGACTGAGAAACCAGTAATCTGCTTCAGATGTCACGAACCAGGACATTTTGCCCATGACTGCCCAGGAGGCGAAGAGCCCATGCAGTGCGATGTGGGTGCAAGGGCTCCGCACAGGACTGTGTTAACTTGCTCAAAAATTTGTGTGGTGACTAGTGCTGTTGATATGACACATCTAAGACTGATAAGTGTGGAAGGAAAACATGTGCAAGCGCTGCTTGATTCTGGGAGCGAAGTTACTTTGATAAAAGAGGTTCTGCTTCAGCCAGAATACTTAGATGCCAAGCAAATGCTTGATATTGTGTGTATACATGGTGACACCCACTCATACCCCACAGCGGAGGTTGAGTTTGCCACTGATGTTGGAAGGGTCAAATACCGTGTAGGTGCCCCTGTTGCCCTATAATGTGGTATTAGGCAAGGACTTTCCCCATTTCCGTTACATGTGGGATAACTCCTCGGGCCCTCAGGAAGTGACCCCTGAAGAGGTACAGGAGCTGGACAGATGTAAAATGTTTCCTTTCAGTGATATTGACTGGGAACCAGGTAGAGAACAAGAGGCACCCCTCGCGTGCCTGGGTAATGAGGTAGAACCACCCCAGAATGAGGCTCCTGTAGAACAGTTGGATTTCCAGGATCTGGGAGTCCACTGTGGAAACGTTAGAGCTGCCCAATGGGAGGATACAACCCTGAAAGCAGCAAGAGAAAATGTGCAAGTAATGGAGGGTACAGTCATAGACCCAGACAAGCCTCTAGGCTTTCCTTATTTTAAAGTGGAAAACAACTGGTTATCTCAAGTAGACAAAAAAGGGAAAGAGGAGGTGGAGCAGCTGCTGGTTCCACAGTCACATAGAAACACTGTTTTGGAGCTAGCCCATAGCCATGTGTTAGGAGAGCACCTGGGGACCGATAAAACCAGAGAGAGAGTTCTGGCCCGGTTCTATTGGCCTGGTATATTTTCGGCCATAGAGCGGTTTTGAAAATCTTGTCCAGAATGTCAACTAAAAGGCCCCACATAAAGGCTTCCGCAATCCACTGGTACCCCTTCCTGTCATAGAGGTTCCTTTTGAGCGGATCGCAATGGACCTAGTAGGGCCTCTGCTTAAGTCCGCTAGGGGACATCAATACATTTTAGTTGTTGTTGACTATGCAACCCGGTACCCGAGGCAGTGCCCCTATGGAATGCCAACTCTAAGAATATAGCAAGGGAGTTAATAATGATGTTTAGCAGGATGGGTATACCAAAATAGATCCTCACAGACCATAGTACCCCATTCATGTCCAAACTTATGAGTGAGTTGTGTAAAGTACTTAACATTACTCAGCTAAAAACTTTGGTGTACCATCCTCAAACAGACGCACTGGTGGAGAGGTTTAACAAAACGCTATGTTGCGTAAGGTGGTAGATAAAGACTGGAAGAACTGGGATCATCTATTACCATACCTTATGTTTTCCATTAGGGAAGTCCCACAGTCTTCCACTGGGTTTTCACTGTTTCAATTATTGTACGGCAGGCATCCCAGGGGCATTTTAGATGTTGCCAAGGAAACATGGGAACAAGAGCATACCCCCCACCAAAGTATAATAGAACATGTAGTTCAGATGCAAGAACGGATGGAGGCTGTAATGCCCATAGTTAAAGAAAATATGGAAAAATCTCAAAGCCCAACAAGCCAGTTACAACAGGAACGCAAGTCTGCGAGTATTCAAACCAGGAGATTGGGTTCTGATCCTTATCCCCACGGTTGAAAGCAAATTCCTAGCCAGCTGGCAAGGCCCATACGAAATCACTGAGAGGGTCAGTGACGTAAACTATAAAGTGAGACAGCCGGGTAGACGTAAGGCAGAACAGATCTACCATATAAACCTAATGAAGCCATGGGTAGAAAGGGAGGTCCTCACGGTGACCAAAGGCAAACCTACGCACATTGCCCATGGGAATGATCCAGAGGTCTATATCGCCGAAACTCTTGCTTCCCATCAGAAACAAGAAGTTAAAGATTTTGTGTCCAAAAACAGAGAGGTGTTTTCCCCAGTACCAGGGAAAACTCACATCATCAAGCATGATATCATTACGGAACCCAGAAAGAAAGTCAATCTGAAGTCCTACAGGATACCCGAGGCTAGACGGGAAGCAGTCAGTGTAGAGGTAAAAAAGATGCTTAAGTTAGGGGTCATCGAAGTGTCACAAAGCGAGTGGAATAACCCGATCGTGTCAGTGCCTAAACCAAATGGGGAAATATGGTTCTGCAACGATTTCCGTAAGTTGAGTGACATTTCTAAGTTTGATGCTTACCCCATGCCTCGGGTGGATGAACTGATAGAAAGATTGGGTAAAGCCCGATATCTTAGTACATTGGACTTGACCAAAGGATATTGTCAGGTGCCCCTGACCATGAGAGCCAAGGAAAAGATGGCTTTTTCTACCCCTGAGGGGTTATACCAGTATAAGGTGTTACCATTCGGGCTGCATGGTGCCCCAGCCACCTTTCAGCGCATGATGGATAAGATACTCCGACCCCATAGAGAGTATGCAGCTGCCTATCTGGATGATGTGGTAATTCACAGTGCGGACTGGGAAACACATCTGTCGAAGCTTCAGGCAGTACTGGATAGTATACGGACTGCTGGTTTGACAGCTAACCCCGCTAAGTGCTCTTTAGGCCTAGAAGAGGCTAAATATCTGGGGTACACCATCGGGCGGGGGCTCCTTAAGCCACAACAGAGCAAGGTAGCAGCCATCTCTGGTTGGCCACGTCCGGTAACAAAAAAGCAAGTAAGGGCATTCCTGGGCTTAACGGGCTATTATCGCAGGTTTATCCCTGACTTTGCTAGTATTGCTAACCCCCTGGTTGAGCTCACAAAGGTAAAAGCCCGGTTATGGTTAAATGGTCCCCAGAAGCAGAGTGTGCCTTTCTGATCCTGAAAGAAGCTCTGTGTGCCGATGGTGGCTCCGGATTTCACCAAATCATTTGAGGTACAGACCGATGCGTCTGATGTAGGCCTGGGTTCAGTGCTTTCTCCGGTACATGGGGGAGAGGAACATCCAGTCATGTACCTGAGACGCAAACTAAACCCCCATGAACAGAGATACTCCGTGGTGGAGAAGGAGTGCCTGGCTATTAAATGGGCTTTAGAATCCTTAAGGTATTATCTGCTAGGGCGGCGGTTTACACTGGTTACTGATCACGCACCCTTAACATGGATGAGGCAGAACAAAGAAAAAAATGCCAGGGTGACTAGATGGTTCCTGAGTCTCCAGCCATACCAATTCACTATGGCCCACAGGGCTGGTACTGCCCAGGGTAATGCGGATGGCCTCTCCCGTGTTCACTGTTTATGGTCCAAGGCCGCTCACCCCGATGGGCCTGAGATGGGGGAGGGATATGTGATAAAGTACACGGTATGGTCTGTGACGGGGTGTATATTCCCTCTAAACTGTATAGGGAGGGATATGATATTTAGCTTCAGGGGGAGCATTTGTACTACATATGGAAGCCCAAGAGGTTTTTTTACTCTCCACACACTGTTCAGCTGGAAGTAATTTAGCAGCAGTGAAAATAAATCACTGCCTGCTTTTTCACTCTGAGGGAGGTGCCCTGTGTGAGGAGCAAAGTGTTTTGGTTCCTGGCAGAAGCTTGATTGCTGAAAACATAACAGTTCTAAGGTTGGTGAAACCTATGTTTGTTTAGTTTAGAAAAGAAGCCCTGATAGTAAGGGACCTTAAAGTGAGTCAGCGTTCAAAGGAGCTAGAGTTTTTTTTTTTTTTTAGGGATGTGTTTTTTTTTTTTTTTTGAATGCTGACACTGCTGCCTGCTAAACAGCGGTTAATTCAATAAAGAACTTGTTTATGAAATCCCAAGAGGACCGTGCTTTCTTAAGGATATAACACCCAAGGCGGGTACAAGGATTACAATACGCATGATGTGAGCTGGCCTGGGCCTGGGCAATATATATACGCATTATGTGAGCTGGCCTGGGCTATATATATATATACGCATGATGAAAATTTGCAAAGAATAGGGCACGCAAAGTGAAATTTTGATGTGTCTGAAATTGAAACGTAAGCGTTGTCACGTATTTTTTTTTCGTGAATTTATATTTGTTCAATACAGTTAATTTTAATTTGTTTAATAGAGTTAATTTAAAATGGTCTAATACAGTTTATTCATATTTATTTTACCTTTACTATTGGTGCTTTTCAAACTTTATTCTTAAATAAAAAGAAATTTAGCAGTTTCATGTGTCGTTTTTTTTTTTTTTTGGGGGTGCAAGTAGCTGGTCTTGCCTAGGGCGCAAAATAGTCTAGCACCGGCCCTGACCGCATGGTCCACCCCTGCACTCTTCCACAATACCACAGAGGGGTTACTGTATGATGGCACTTGCTGGCCTGGCACCAAAGGCACAATATCTGGGTGCACTGACGCCTGTTTCAGATTCATATCCTCAGAGGGGTTACTTTGTGATGGCACTGTTGCCGACGCTAAAGGCTCAATTTTAGGCTAGGGTCAAACGAACGCATTTTTCACAGCGAACGCCAAAAAGTGCGTCCAAACGCATTGAGGTGTTTTTTCACCGAAAGCGCTTAAACGGTCATACGATGCGCATTTTTGTGCGTGATTTTTTTACGGATCCAAACCAGGAAACTTTGGGTGTCTGGACGTTATGTTGGCCGGACATTAGCAGCGTCTGACGTCTCCTAATCACGCACACATGCCTCTATGCGGACGCAGCGCACTCTGTACATCAGTACTAGCGGTTCAGCGTTCTCGAAAAAATGCGTTCATTTTACACTTGCGTTTCGCTGCCGGACTTTCGTGCGGCTGTATTTCGTATATCGGCCATCATTGCGCGTCATTTGCTGCTAGTGCAGCCGTGATTAAGTGCACCTAAACGCACGTTAAAAGTGCGCTAGTCTGACCCCAGCCTTAAAGCACCTATTGTTACTTTCATCCAAAGCCTGCATAAGTTTAACAATAATTTAGCCAAAAAAAAATCACTAAACTTTTTCTGCGCGTCCTAAAATGTCTTTTCATACAGGCTGCCGCCCCAAGCAGTTGTTTATGAATAGATTAAAGGAAAAGCATTTACCATCATTTTAAACGTCATTTTTTTTGTTTTTAAATGTGTCTATACATCCGAGAAATCCGCCACTTCACAGGCAGGTTATGGGGACCTCCTAGGCACGATATTTGAATGAATTTTTTTTTCGGTTTTATTTTTAACCCTTGGAAAACTCACTGTCCCTTTTTTAAAAAACTTTTTTTTTTTACTTTTTGTCCTTGTTTCCTGTCCCCCAGGGCACTACCCGGACTCCCATACACCTTTTATGGCAAATATCTAGCATATATGCCCTCATGGAGGGCACTCTAAAAATCAGATTTTCAGCCCCATTGACTTGTATTGAGTTCATGTTCGAGTTCGAATTCGAACATTTGGAAAGTTCGAATGCGAACCAAACTCGGGTGTTCGGCTCATCCCTAATCTCTATACACAAACAGCATCTCTATACACAACCCCATCAGCATCTCTATACACAACCCCATCAGCATCTCTATACACAAACAGCATCTCTATACACAGCCACACAGCATCTCTATACACAGCCTCACAGCATCTCTATACACAGCCTCACAGCATCTCTATACACAGCCTCACATCATCTCTATACACAGCCTCACATCATCTCTATACACAGCTTCACATCATCTCTATACACAACCTCATCAGCATCTCTATACACGGCATCTCACGGCGTCTGAGGACGCTGAAGTCAGAACGCCACGTGACCCCGGACAGAGAGGTGAGTATCTCCGCCGGGGGTCCTGCAAAGCTGATGACGTGTGGGACACGTCCTCCTTAGCATACAGCGGGAGTAACTGAGGATGTGTCCCACACGTCATCAGCAGTGAAGGGGTTAAAAACTTATTTTTTTTTAACTTTTTGTCCTTGTTTCCTGTCCCCCAGGGCACTACCTGGACCCGGACATTGTTTTTAAATGTTTCTATACATCTTAGAAATCCGCCACTTTACGGGCAGGTTATGGGGACCTCCTAGGCACGATATTTGAAGGAATTTTTCGTTTTTATTTTTAACCTTTATTTCATGGAAAACGCACTGTCCCTTTAAAAACGGTTTGTTTTTTAACTTTTTGTCCTTGTTTCCTGTCCCCCAGGGCACTACCCGGACCCCATACACCTTTTATGGCAAATATCTAGCATATATGCCCTCTTGGAGGGCACTCTAAAAATCGAATTTTGAGTCCCATTGACTTGCATTGAGTTCGAGTTTGAACTTTTGAAAAGTATAAGTTTGAATGCGAACCGAACTCGGGTGTTCGGCTCATCCCTACTCCTCATGCAGGCAGTTTGTTTTCTTCGCGCATGCGCAATGTGTAAGTAAGTGTGGCGATGGAGAAAACAGTTTTATATATAGAGAGATTGGATAAAAAGGGGAATATTTTAAACATTGAAACTATGGGATTCTCCTGAATGGAACCACCGAACTGCAGGGCATTTCGGTGACATTTCACTGCCGTTCGGTGTTCTCTGAACAGATTAACCATTATTTCTCTATGGGGACTTTCACTGCCTTCGAACAGGCACGTATTTGCTGGCAGTTCACCAAAATTTGTGTATGAGCGTATCACAGAGTTCCACAGCAATAAACCTCACAGACATGTGTGCTGTGTGTATGAGCATTCAGTGTTATATGGGAGTACTGATTTATGAGTAAGAGTAGTTAAAAAAGGAAACCGTAAAACTCGGGGGGGGGGGTTACACCATGAGTTACGGCACCGGGTGACACCAACCCTAGTGACGCCACTGGTCTGACCTCCCAGGAAAGTCACTGTGGGCTCCTTTCTTTTAACCCTTTCGCTGCTGAGGCGTTTCACGCCTCTGTGCTGAGGTCATTTTTACCGGTTTTGATCATCATGTTTAAATGCGTTTTGAAGGCTTATTTTAGTATATGACACAGACATATTATAAATCGTTCTTTCCGTCAGACTCGGCAGATTAATAATATGTCATTATTATATGTATACGTCATGACCTGTCTGTATATTATAACAAAAAATGCAATAAAATATGAATTTTCAATAATTTACAACGTGTAAAGTGTTTTTTTTTCACATTTTAACATGCGAGCAATTGCGGTTATATTTTGTATGGGGTGCGCTTGTTAAAAAAATTAGAGATGGGGTCTCGTTACATTTTTTTTTGGGGGGAAATTACGCGATTTTTAACAAACGCACCGCATACAAAAATCGTTAGTGCAGCATCATTGTTCACATTATAATTTAAATGGGAACAATATTACTGCATTAAAAAACCCAAAAAAAGAAAAAAACTTTTTTTTTTTTTTTTTTATAATTTTGTTTTTAAATATTTTTTAATTTTTAAACTTTTTTCACAGTGGTGTTTGGTATCGTTGGAACGGCCATGCTCTGGCCGATCCAACAGTACCAAACATTAACCCCTAGCTGCCACGGATCGGGAGATAGGGGATTCATTGGAATCCCCTATCTCCACCGTTGGTGGCAGCTAGGGGTTAACTCCAGGACTGGTGTCATCATGCTATGCACGATGACGCCAGTCCTCAGGGGGAGTTCCCGGAGGCTTGGCCGACATCCAAGATGTCGGCCAGCTCCGGGAAAGGATCACGAACCGGCGCTTTTCAGCGCCGATTCGTGATCCGGCTCCCCAGGGGTTAATGAGAGCCACCGTTTGGAAGGGCAGGCTGTGCCCTTCCAAGCGGTGTCTGTCTTAACCCCCTGCTCCCCGGCGATCGGGAGGGAGAGAGGTCCGAAGGACCTCTCCCCCCTCCCTTTCAGGTGCCTCCTCCACACATGCGGGGGAGGGCGCCTGAATTAGATGTCATCGCGTAGCCGCGATGACATCTAATGTCCCCGCCGGGCTCCCGAGTGCCGGGCTGACATCCAAGATGTCAGCCCGCACCGGGGGGGGCGCAGCAATCCGCCGGAATCCGGCGGATTGCTGCCTCCTGTGCTCGGACGCGCTGAGCGCGTCCGTAGCACAGGAGAACCACTTGGCTGGACGCGCTGAGCGCGTCCATAGCAGCCAAGTGGTTAAGTTTTATGCCTGCTCGAAGCCTGCCCCCTTCCCCTCACTTCAGCTTTACAGCAAACCCTGCCCTCCTTGGCGAATGCTGCCAGTGACAGGGAAGACCTCAACCGCAATCTGTAGCAGCACAGTAATAACCTAGACAGAATGCTAGGTTTACTGGTGAGCTTTAAACACTTTTAACCCTTGCTAGACCAGCAGGGTTATTCAAAGAGAATCAAAAAGTCAAAGCACGTTCTGTGACTTTTCGTTCCCTGCAATTCGGCGCGATTCAGCAATCCTAGTTCCCTGACCCTGCGGTGTATTCAGCAAGCACCACAGGGCCACTGTACTGCAGGGAAAACCCGCCGCAAACCCGACGAACACTCAATGCAAAATCTGCCGAACACTCACCAAAATCCGCAGAAACAGCTGGATTAACCCCGTCAAACACGCCGGAAAAACCCGACTAGCCGCGATCACCGCGCAGAGCAGCCACCGGAGAAACCTGATATGCAGATGAATGAGGTGAGAAAAAAAGAAAACAGTACGCTTGCAAGTTTGAAATTTGAAACGCTGTTTGCAAACAACTACTGAACGAAAAATGCCTGAAATTTACATATAAGATCCATTGAATGATAATAAAAAGGGCAGTTACAGTAAAAAGAAAAGACGATTTACAAAAAAATATGGGAAAAAGATTTGCCAAAAAAATCCCCAAAAAAACTGATCCTAAAATATCTATACTATAAAACGGTAAGGGCAGTATTACAAAGTTGGTGCTAACTTAACCAGAGCTGTTGTAAACATAACTGCTCCATAGACTATAATGGCTCTGGTAAGTTTACAACAGCTCTGGTTAAGTTAGCACCCGCTTGGTAATATAGTCCTAAAACGACAGCGTGTCCGTCGCCACGCCGCTGTCTTCAAATGCGCGTGCAACCAGCTGCTGGGTGCGCACGCATCCAACTGCCGCGGCACGGACACAGCTGCTGTGATTTTTAGAAAGCGGGCACGAGGGACCATTGGAGAGGCATGCTCAAAGCGCATCCGTTGGGATTGTTGTTTTTTTTCCCCCTTTCGGTTCACCCCTGCCCTGAGTCTCCCCAGCGGCTGGTGCAGGGGAGGCTCTGGGCGCTGCATGCCAGAGCCAGCGCGGCGAAGACCTGGGGACTTGATCACGGCGCTGGAACAAGGTGGAACAACATTGGCCTCCTTGCAACTGGGCACCCCACCTCCTTGAGCCTGTCCCCATGAGCTTACAATCTAAGGGGACCCATGAGTTTACAAACTAAGGGGTCCCATGATTTTAAAATCTAAGAGGTCCCATGAGCTTACAATCTAAGGGGTCCCATAAGCTTACAATCTAAAGGGTCCCATGAGTTTACAATCTATTATTATTATTATTATTTATTTAGCGCCAACACATTCCGCAGCGCTGTACAAGGTGTAATGGGTAAAGACAGGACAATTCTACAATACATGCAGGAGACAGGTCAGTATTCCTGCCAGCAGGTACATGAGGATAGGAGGACCCTATTAGAAACAGGAGGGGGGACTGCAGTGATAAGCTAATGCAGGGAGAGGTGAGGACTGTTTTTGGGTCGGTCGGATGTCTTTTTACGGAGTCAGGTGGTAGGCTTCCCTAAATAGAAGGGTCTTTAGGGAGTGTTTAAATGAAGCCAGATTTGGGGACAGTCTGATATTGCAAAGGAAGCGCGTTCCATAGGGTCGGCGCCGCGCGAGAAAAGTCCTGCAATCTGGCATGTGAAGAGGTAATGATGGAGGATGCCAGGCGCAGGTCATTGTTGGATCGTAGGGGATGGGCTGGGGTGTATTTGGTGATTAGTGAGGACAGGTAGTGAGGGGCGGCGTTAGTGAGGTGTTACATTTTCCCTGGTTTTGGCTGCGCGCCCTGGTGGTGAAGGGTCTTCATGTCTGTTTATTCCCTGTGGTGTGTTTGGCCGTGCTGTTTGGGGCTGTTCTGGGGTCTTGATGTGATCTCCTGGTCTGGGGTCACATGACCCAATCACACAGACCCACTCCCTATAAATATCCCAGCAGCACAGAGCCTCATTGACGGTTTGTGGAGTTTCATGGTGGTTCTGTCTGGTTCGTGTTCCCTGTGTTGCTGCAAAGCATTTCTGTCTCATGGTATTCTGGTTTTGACCTCGGCTGTGTTTCCTGATGATCCCTTCTGCCCACTCCTGGTACTCTGAATGCTGATCTGTTGCCAACCTTGCCTCAATGACCATTCTTATGTTTCATGTACTTTGTTTGTCCTAGTTTAGTATAGTTTTCGAGGCTATTAAAAGGACCTCCTCAGTGCAGGATGTTTTGTCTGTCTTGTTCACCCATGCCCTTCTTGTCCATCTTGATCTGTTATATCTTTGTGAGGGTTTTCTAGATAGGGATTATTGTCCAGCATAGGGATCCCTTTAGTTTTCTCCCTGGCCCTCCTGTTTTAAGTTTGTCTGGTTCCTGCAAAGCCCTTATGTGGAGTCCAGTTCCCGTATCGCCAAGTCTGTCTGTTTGTTGAGTGCCCTGCAGCCTGCTCAATTTACGGATTGTCAGGCAAATCATTGTGTTTCTGAGCGTGTCCTAAGTGGTCTGTCGGTCTTGAAACCTTCGGAGCTTAGTGGCTATTCAGTTCTGTTTTTTTGGTGCTCCTTAGTTTAGGAGAAATTAGTCTGTCCTTGTGTCCAGTCAGTAACTCACCTGCCTTAAGAGCTTCACCCCATGTTCCAAGCCACCACGATGGCCCAAGCAGGGGCTAACCGTTACATGAGGATTTTTTGGTCAGGGTGAGTAGTTTGAATTTGATTCTGCTGTGGATGGGGAGCCAGTGCAGGGATTCACAGAGTGGAGCAGCAGAGACAGAGCGACGGGTGAGATGGATAAGCCGGGCTGCTGTGTTTAGGATGGACTGCAGGGGGGAGAGGATAGGAAGGCCAGTCAGGAGGTTGTTGCAGTAGTCCAGACGGGAGATAACGAGTGAGTAGATAAGTTGTTTGGTGGTATTAGCAGTCAGAAATGGACGAATTTTGGCGATGTTACGGAGGTGATTGCGGCAAGATGATGAGAGTGATTGGATGTAGGGGCTGAAGGAAAAACTGGAGTCAAGTGTCACTCCAAGGCAACGGACTTGTGCAGAAGGAAGGATAGTGATACCGTCAACAATTATGGAGAAGTCAGAAATTGGAGTAGAGTTAGAGGGGGGATAAGAAGGAGCTCGGTCTTGGACATGTTGATTTTCAGGTAGTGAGGGGCCATCCAGGCAGAGATACCAGACAGACAATCACTGACCTGAGAGAGAATGAAGGGGGAGAGATCGGGAGTGGAGAGGTAGATCTGAGTGTCATCAGCGTATAGATGATACTAGACTTGTGCGCCATTTTGTTTTTCGGTTTGGTTCGTTCGGATTTTTAACATTTTCTTCTCGGCTCATTTCGGTAGATTTCTGTTTCGGTTTGGTTCGTTTTGGTTAGTTTTTCGTATCGACTTTTTTTCGGAATATCGGTCATTTTCGAGATTTCGGGTCTGCTCGTTTTTTTAATGGACTTTTTGTTCGTGATTTCGGACATTTTCGTGTTTTTCGGAACGTCTGTTCTCCCCGTTTCATCAAAGTGTCTATTCGTTTTGACGTAAACTAAAAGTAGTACTATATTACTAACGGTTTATAAACTAATATGATATATAATAAAATAATAATTCATATTAAATTATTAATACAATAAAAATAAAATAGTACTTTAAAGTTTATAATTAAATTATAGAATTAATTATTTGTTGGTTTGTTTTTCGGATCCGATATTTCTATCGATAAGATAATTCTGTCACAATACGATAATTCTGTCAATTGATTCTATCGTTTTTTTTTTATTAAAGATCCTTTTTTTCTTATGAATAATTTGAATACGCATGTCACAAATTTATTTAATCATATTAAATAAAATGGTAGGTATGGAACAAAAAAAAAATGAACAAAACGATTTAAAAAACGCCAAACTGACCCAACCCAAATGGTCTGACTTTAAAAATAAAAACCAGAACAAAAGGTTTTAACCCTTTCGCTGCTGAGGCTTTTCCCGCCCCTGTGCTGAGGTCATTTTTTACCTGTTTTGCGCATCATGTTTAAACGTGTTTTGAAGGCTTATTTTAGTATATGACATCGACATATTATATATCGTTCTTTCCGTCAGACTCGGTAGATTCATAATATGTCATTATTATATGTATACATTATTTCATGTCTGTATATTATAACAAAAAATGCAATAAAATATGTATTTTCAATAATTTACAGCGTGTAAAGTGTTTTTTTCCACATTTTAACATGCGAGCAATTGCGGTTATATTTTGTATGGGGTGCGCTTGTTAAAAAAATTAGAGATGGGGTCTCGTTACATTTTTTTTTGGGGAAAATGACACCATTTTTAACAAACGCACCGCATACAAAAATCGTTAATGCAGCATCATTGTTCACATTATAATTGAAATGGGAACAATATTGCTGCATTAACAAAACAAAAAAAAAAAAAAAAAGTGTTTATTTTTTTTTATTATTTTTTTTTTTTAATTTTTTTTTTTTTTTTTTACAATTTTTTTTACTTTCATGTTTGGTATCGTTGGAACGGCCATGCTCTGGCCGATCCAACGATATCAAAATTTAACCCCTAACTGCCACGGATCGGGAGATAGGGAGTTCATTGGAACTCCCTATCTCCACACTTCGTGGCAGTTAGGGGTTAATGCTAGGACTGGCGTCATCGTGCTGCGCACGATGACGCCAGTCCTCTGGGGGAGTTCCCGGAAGCTTGGCCGACATCCAAGATGTCGGCCAGCTCCCGGGAAGGATCGCAAATCGGCGCTTTTCAGCGCCGATTTGCGATCCAGCTCCCCAGGGGTTAATGCCAGGCATCATTTGGAAGGGCAGGCTGTGCCCTTCCAAATGATGCCTGGGTTAAGCCCCTGTGAGCCGCCGATCGGGAGGGAGAGAGGTCCGAAGGACCTCCCCCCCCTCCCTTTCAGGCGCCTCCTCCGCACATGCGGGGGGGCGCCTGAATTATGTGTCATCGCGGGGGCGCGATGACACATAATAATGGCGGCCACTGCTCCGGATGCCGGGCTGACATCCAGGATGTCAGCCCGCACCGGAGGGGCCAGCGATCGGCCGGTACCCGGCCGAACGCTGACCCCAATGCGAGGACGCGCTCAGCGCGTCCTCCGCATACCAGCGGGAATGCTGAGGACGCGCTGAGCGCGTCCTTAGCATTCAAGTGGTTAAAAGGTAAAAATAGTTGATCAAAATGATCTGAATCGAAAAAAAACCCCAAATAAAATGATTTAAAACAGACAAAAAAAATTAACCCTTTCGCTGCTGAGGCATTTCACGGCTTCGGCTAGGGACAGATGAGCGCATTTTCTGCGGCCACCGTCAAAATGTACGTCGATGCGTGCGCACGCATTTTTTCACAGAATACGCTTAAGTGGTCAGACGATGCGCAATTCTGGACGTATTTCATGACGATGGGGTAAAAAGAAGTCTAGGGAAATCCGGCTGTTTGAACGTTATGTTGGCCGCACACTAGCAGCGTCTGACATCTCCTAATCACGCACACACGCTGCTATGCGGCCGCAGCGCACTCTGTACGTCAGTACCAGCGGTTTAACGTTCTCGAAAAAATGCGTTCATTTTCCACTTGCGTTGCGCGGCCGGACTTTTGTGCGACCGTACTTCGTATATTGGCTGTCATTGCCCGGCATCTGCTGCTAGTGCGGCCGTGATTATGTGCGCCAGAACGCGCGTTCGCACTGCCTCAGTCTGACCCTAGCCTTCACGGTACACGCCTTGTGTGCTGTGCTGCTGAGCTAATTTTAATGGTTTCGCTCATCATGTTTAAATGCGTTTTGAAGCCTCATTTTATTATATGACCCAGACATGTTATATATCGTTCTTTCCCGCTGACTCGACAGATTCATAATATATCATTATTATATAAATATATGTATGTATGCATCATGTCCTGTCTGTATATTATTAAAAAAAATGCAATAAAACTAGAATTTTCAATGTTTTACAAGGTGTAAAGTGCTTTTTTTTCACATTTAACATGCGAGCGTTTGCGGTTATATTTTATATGAGTTGCGCTTGTTAAAAAAAATTTGAAACGGGGACTAGTTGTTAATTTTTTTTGGGTGAAAATTACACTATTTTTAACAAACGCACCCCATACAAAAATCCAAAAATCCTTAGTGCAGCATCATTGTTCACATTATAATTGAAATGGCAACAATATAGCTGCATTATCAAAAGTAAAAACCTGTTTATTTTTTTAAAATATTTTTTTATTTTTTATAATTTTTAACATTGTCATGTTTGGTATCGTTGGAAAGGCCATACTCTGGTCGATCCAACGATACCAAATATTAACCGATAGCTGCTGCTGATCGGGAGATAGGGGTTCCAATGAACCCCCTATCTCCACCATTGGTCGCAGTTAGGGGTTAACTCCAGAACTGACGTCATTGCGCTATGCATGATGACGCCAATCGTCAGGGGTAGATCCCGGAAGCTTGGCCGACATCCAAGATGTCAGCCAGCTCCGGGAGAGGATCGTGACCTAACGCCTTTCTGTGCCGAATCAGGATCCGGCCCCCACCTGGGGGCGCAGCAATCAGCCAGAATCCCGGCTGATTGCTGCCTGCCTCCTGTGCTAGGGACGCGCTCAGTGCATCCATAGCACAGGAGGAGCACTTGGAAAGTTGGCATGGCAAGCGTGTCCTTAGCAGCCAAGTGGTTAATGCAGCATATGAATCCGCACACTGCAGGGAAGCGCCTCGCTCTGCAGTATAATTAATGCAGCATATGAATCCTCCATACACTGAGGGGAAGCGCCTCGCTGCAGCATAAGAATAGAATCCACACACTGGTAGGCAGCACATGTAGTCTACATTATATTAATGCAGCATATGAATCCACAGTTCTGCAGTAAAAGAGTCTCTTTATTTTATTTATTTTTTTAGGATCTTTTAAGCATTTTTGTTAAAAAAACTTCTGAGCAACAAAGTGTGGGAAATGTTTCGCCCTATAGTCTTCAATGTTATTATTCCTGTTTAATTTAATATCTAATAAACCGTTACTTTATTATATTCTGCAGTAAAAAAGAGTCTTTTTATTTTTTGACTTTAAGATTTTTTAATCATTATTTGAATTTTTTGTTTTTGAGCCAGAAGGACAAGGAGTGGACAGGGAAAGTTATGCCCCATAGGCTTCAATCAACTGTTTTGGTTGTGTTTTTTTGTGATTCTATGCTCTAGAATCATCTTTGGGGGTTGGATTACTGCGTGCATAGTCCAATCAGCTGCTTCCTTTTCTGGAATTTCCACTGAAGGCTGGCACAGACACACACTGTCACTTCCTGTTGACTGCAGGGTATATACACTTCCATTCCTCTTGGGTGTGCCATATTGCTTTTGTTCTAACTGAATGAGAAGACAGCACTGAAGGAGTTCGGAGTGGACTCTGGAGACAGTGGAGACTGGAGAGAAACAACGTTTTGCTTTGCATTTGCAGTGAGTGACTGGAGTGGAGTGCAGAGACTCTTATTATTGGACTGACTGCGAGAGTGTAAGTAGTAAAGTACTTGTAATAATATCTTCTTATTCTTAATTTGTCCTGGCAACATTTGTTTGCAAATATATTTCATACTTGTGTATTTTTTATTGATGATTTTTCATTTAGCTTTGCCTTGATTTTGAGTGCTGGTGGAGACTGATTATCTTTATTATGCCTGTCGGTGCTCACTGCTCCGTGTGTCCAGCGTCTCTTTTTTTTATCTCCCATGCAGGCCCAGGGGCGGACAACTAATGGGGCACCTGGGCAAAAGGAGGTCATGGGGCCCCTCTTGTTTGCACCCACAGGGGGCCACACCCATAAAAAAACACTCCCTACAATGCAGCACCCACGTATACATTATTGTGCTAAAGAATTTAATTCTGAACTCCTAAAAATAACCTTTTTGAAAATCCACTTGGACCCTGCAGTGAATTGGGGGATCCATTTTGCCCCCTCCATACTTACAGATGGCCACCGCACTGTGACCCATTAGTGGTTGTTTTTGGACCTATATATTATATACAAAAATTCAGTTAAAAAATAAAACCATAAATAAAATATTCTTGTATTTGTTTAGAGAACATAACATCATGGACTCGACAAGCAGTGGCACTGGTGACATACCAAGCACCATTCAAAGGACGGCCCCATCTACTAGTACTTGCAGGACTGTTTCAAAGGGCAGTAAAAAAAAATAAACAGCTTGGACGTCGTCCTGCTGTCACTGTTTCTCAAGATCTGCCAATTATTAAAACCTGAGGAAAAACGACCAGAACAGAGTCAGACAGTTGTAGTAGTACTAGTACTAGTCAGAGAAAGAGAAACCCAGTTCCACCCAGCAAACAAAGACATAGACCTCATCATCATCATCATCCTTTACTGGCAAGGCGGCTGAGCTTATGAGTAAGACGTATTTATCTGAGGCAAGAACTAAGTCAGCAATTCTGTGTCAGCAGTTTAAGGAGCTAGTTCCTCCAAAAACAACGTGCACAATAACCAGCGCCACTTGTAGACGCACAACAAGTACCCTGGCTGGGGCAGCTAGTGCTACTTCTACTGCGACAAAAAATGTGCTAGTACCAGAGATGTTTTATTCTAGTAGAGCCACGAAGGTATGTGGGAAGGTTTTTGAAAGTCATCATTCATTTAAGCAGCCCAAGACTGAGCTTCTGCAATATCAGGAGGGAATTGCTTTAGCTCAATCACAAAGTGCCACCGCTGCTGAACTTGATAGAAACCAAGAGAGAGATACTGGTGGTGTTCTATCCCATTTCCTATATCCTAGTAGCCTTCAGGGAGAAGGAATCCAGCGGCAGGACTCAACATCTCCCACTGGTGATGAATTTTTATCTTCACACAAAGACTATAATAGAAAATCTCATTTAAATTTGGATCTACAAGAGCAAGAAGATTTACAGCCTTATACTCCTTTTCAAGGTTCCCTATCCCCTTACCATAGTACACATGATCGTTCCCCAATTTTGTTTTCCCATGAAAACTCGTCGGCATCACCAGTGTCACCTGTCTCTCTGTCCCAAGTAGAAATTATTAGTACCAATATCAAAATTTGTGCTCCCGTCACCAGTGCCACTAGTACCACCACACTAGTAGTAGGAGCCCCTCACCCCACTATCCCAATTTTTTTTAAAAACAATAAACATGGGTTACAACAAGGAGAAACTGAAAGTACTGCTACTATTACATCACAATGCACAGGCCAGGTTCAGCGTGTGGAATTGGATGAAGAATGTGGCTCTAAATAAGAACCTTCACCAGCAACTAGTGGCCGCCGTCGGTCAAAAGTGTGGCAGTATTTTACTGAAAGTGCAGATAAACGTACAGCCAAATGTCAGCCGTGGTCAACAGACAAACAAACTCACTACCACTGGCATGAACTCACACATGAAAACCCACCACAAGGCAGTGCTGCTAGGTTTAGAAAAAGGTTCTCCTCTACCGGCACTGCCACCTAGCAGTGCTAGCACTACTAGGGAATCTACTTCTACTCCCACCACCAGTGCCACACACACATCCACTTCTGCAGCAGCTGGTAAAAGTCGGAGTCTGGAGTTTTGAAGGAGGAGCTGGGAAAGGCTGCTCGACGATCAGTGCACTTCACCACAGATCTATGGACTGCTCCAAATAGCCAGCATGCCTTTCTGTCCTTGACTGGACATTGGTGGCAGTCGCAGCCCAATGTGCCCGAGCAAAAGCAGCAACAAGTTCAGGGGCAAAAAAAGTGCTCGGCCTTGTGCCGATGATACAGGAAAGAAGACAGCATTACATTCCTTCCTCCTCCACGCTGAGGTGATGGATCATCAGCACACTGCAGAGAACATCTTACATGCACTGAAGAACATGATAGCACAGTGGCTAGGGGAGCAGTCTGGTACACAAGCTCAAATGGGTTTTGTAGTAACTGATGGTGGAACCAACATGATAAGGGCTCTCCGGGATGGAAGATTTGTGGGTGTGCGGTGCGCAGCTCACATCCTGCATCTAGTGGTGATGAAGGCACTCGATGTGAGTATTAGTGGAGGAAGGTTGGGGGCACTTGTTGAATCGTGCAGAAACATTGCTGGTCATTTCCACCACAGTGCAAGAGCTAGCCAGCTCCTTAGGCAGGAGCAGAAAAGGGAAGGACTCCCAGAACACCGGTTAAAACAAGATGTGGCAACAAGGTGGAACTCCACATTAGACATGCTGGAAAGGATTCTCGAACAGCAAAAAGCAATCCACGCAATGGCCTACAAACATTCCATTGGCATTAGCACCCCACTAGGCAGGGAAGACTGGGCCGTGATGGAACAGGCAGTGGAAGTCCTGAAGATTAGCTACAGAACACTTGAGCAGAGCGAGTGCTAGCTTGTCTGAAATCATACCCGTATTCTACCAACTCCGTGACTCTATGGATGACTTTCTGTCCAACAGAGAAGAGTTGTCTGACGGTAAACCTCCATATGCCGATGTCACTGTCCTACTGACCAGACTCTATGAACAGCTGGAGTACTGAATAAGACAGCACATTGCTGTAACGTTGGGGGCTTCCAGCCTCTCCAGTGTGCTTGAAGGCAGCATGTCTGATGCTGCTCGCTGACCAACACCCGGTTTAAATAGAGACAGGCAGGGAGGTGGCTGCATGAGGCGCGGCTTGAGAGGGGGGGAATGGTCTGGTGAAGGTCTTTAAAAACCCACAGTTCCTTCTAAGCAGTGCCAGATCGTGGTTATCCATACCTGAGCTCCTTGTACCTGAATTCTCTTGTGATTTAACCTGTTATTGACCTCTGCTTGTTTACTGACTATTCTGCCTTTCGTTGCCCTAGACTATTTTCTTGTACTACGCTTCTGCACTGATATCGACCCGGCTATTCCATTTGACTATTCTATACTCTGTATTCCTGATTCTGGCTCGTCTGACTACCCCCGTGTTGCTAACCTGGTTTCGTATTACGACATTGTCTTTGATTAACCCTTTCTGTCTAGCTAGTATACCTGGCCAAGTCTAAGGACCAGACAGTTAGGGATTCTTCTACGGCTACCCTGTTGGTAGCTTTTGGGCTCTGTGGAGTGTTGGGCTTTAAGGACTGCGTGGTGGGATCCGGGAACCGTGACATTACGATCTGGCCAAAATGGATCCCGCAGACTTAACACAGCATTTGAGTAACTTTGTATCCAGACAGGACGAGCAGGACCATAGGATGGATCAGTTTACTCTTGCCTAACAAACTATCCTGACTCGTACAGCTCACCTGGAACCAGCTGGGGTTGCACCTCCGCCTGCTATACCTCTGTCCCCTGTCGTACACATGACCGCTCCTATGAGGTTTGACGGTACTCCCTCGGAGTGCTGGGGATTTTTGGTCCATGTGGATATTCATTTTAAATTTAAATCCACAAATGTTTATCACTGACATAGCCAAAGTGGGGTTCATTATTAACCATCTGTCTGGCAGAGCGTTGACATGGGCGAATCCTTTATGGGAGGCAGAGCAGCCTATCCTACGGAACTATAAAGAATTCATAGCCGAGTTAAAATGTACATTTAATCCTACCAGAAAGGCCAAGGTAGCTGGCAAATCCTTGTTCCACATACGTCAAGGGAACAGGACTGTGTCTGATTATGCCATAGAATTTAAAACGTTGGTTTCTGACGTGAACTGGACTAATCAGGCTCTGTTTCTGGCTTTTATGGAGGGGTTATCAGAGTCATTGATGCATGAATTGGCTCCTCGTAAATTACCTGAGGTATTGAGTGAACTCATTGATTATTGTGTAGCGCTGTGCTAAAAATCTTGCTGTGGCAGTACCTATTTTTGGCCACAAGATGGAGACTATCGCAATCAGAGATGCTGGACTTTGGGACTACAATAACTGGCATGCTTTGCAAGAAGCCAGGAAGTGGGTGGAGACTGGAGTCTTACATCCTCTGCCTCGTGGAGAAAGTTCCAGAGCGCGCCAGGGGATGAGAGAAAGCAGACGCACTGAGGAGACCGCTGGAGGAGCTAGGCCAAAGCCCGAGGGAGACCTGTAATTCCTATTTGGGTCACTCAACCTGAGGAGAAGGAGACTTGCCAGTACCCAGACAACAGCTGCAGACCGGGGGAATCGAACGGAGAGCAGGCGGGGAGCTGGACAAGCTGCATGAAGGTAGACAACGGATCCGGCCGCTAGTATCCCCAGTCAAAATCGGGTGGAGAGACGTCCTGGGTCAGCGGAGCCTAAAGCAGTCATCAGATGGGTGAGAGGCCTCCAAGGCTGTTTGTATGATTAAAGGACGCTCTGCTGTTTTTCTCTTTTAAGTTTACAGGGCCCCAACTGACTAGTCGAAGACTTTCTTTTAATAAATTCACTGGCCAGTTGAACAGTACCCGGGTACCACACACACACAGATACGCTTCTTACATTCTGGAACTTAACTTGTACAGGACTCATTTCCTTTTACGAATCGGAACGGGGGTTAAAAGACAAAGATACGTTCCGAATACATTTTTCTCTTTTCCCGCTGCGCGTTTGCCGTAATACGAAAGGGATTGTATGTTTGGGGTTTTCGCTACGGGTCCCTTTTTCTGAACTATCGGGAAATTGCATTGCTTTTATGTTCGGTTGCGAATATTTTATTTTCCGAAATACGAAGCCTCGTGTTTCGTTTCTTTTCCGCTACGCGTTTTACCGGGATACGAAAATACTGTAATAATACTTGTGAATACCGTGTCTCAACATCTGCTCAAATATTTTAGTAAACTATATAAATATAAAAACTTACAACTGTGTTGGAGTATATTTATTCCCTAGTGCGGGGAGACTGACCCGTGGTTCATTTTCAGCGGCTCCTCCGGGAGTGAGCGCTACACGTGGGGGCTCGTTTCCGGGATCCAGTCTCTGGAAAAACCGCATCTAAAGGGTTAAATATGGATCCAGACACTGTTGCCGAGTGGTGTGGGGAGTATAGTAGCCAGTCGGAATGTTGTATAGTCATGGATATTCCAGCAGACACTTGGGCTGAAGATCAGATTCGCCAGGCCGTGGCCACGCTAGCACCAGATCATCGGGGGTTAATCCTGGACATTGAAAAAAACCCAGATACCTCTCACATGTATGTTCTTCTCGAATGGAGAAAGGGTGTTCCGCCATGTTTTCAGGGCACGAGCGTGAAACTGGCCGAAGAGGTGGAAGTCCAACTAATTAAGCCAAGTACGCCACGTGGTGAATCCGCAAGTGTTCCCGTGCCTAGTCCGTTGGCCATGATTGGGCCTGAATTTATTGTGGCTATTGGAGATCTACTGGCTAAATGTCAGAAAACAAGCCCTCCTCACACTAACTTCGGTTATCGACGGTTAAGAAATTTTACAGGAAACGTACCAACTCCGGCGGGAGAAGAAACCTTTGAAGAATGGGTGGAACAGGCGATGCAGGCTCTGGATGAGTGGGATGTCCCTGAGGCCCAGAAAAAGCAAAGGATTACCGAGAGCTTAAAGGGACCTGCGTCAGAAGCGGTGAGAAACCTGAAACTGAGCAGAAAAGATTGTACTGCTTTAGATTACTTGAACGTTCTTGAAGAAGTTTTTGGACGAACCGAAAAGGCGGCCGAACTGGTATATCAGTACGAACACACCTATCAGAGAAGAGGTGAGAGAATGACCGAGTACATGAGGCGCCTGGATAAGATTCTACACCAGATACTCCTGAAGAAAGGGGCCGAACCGGCCGAAGTAGATAAGATCCGAATAAAACAGATCCTGAGGGGCTCTCAACCTCTAGATCCAGTGATGAAGCAGAGCAGGTAGCCAAGAGTTAAAGTACCTGGAACTGATTCGGGTTGTGCGAGAGGAAGAGGCTTTGCTAGAAGAGAAATCTTTCAGGCGGGGGGAAAGGGCGTATGCACAACCTGTGAGACATAGCGGCGGCCTGCAGCCTGAAAGCGACTCTCTAGATACCTATGGGTCTGATGAGGACGAACAAGAACACCTAGTTGGTTTTAAATCTACAGAGAGGGGTGCTAAAGAATCGAACCTCCCTGAACGGGGTGAATTGTCCAAAACCGTCAAGGAAGTTCAGGAAGCTCAAGTTGAATTGCAACAAGCGCATGCGGAACTGTGCCGGGTATTGATGAAGGTGACAGAAATGCAGGCAGAAATGCAGAAATTCCTCACAGGTATGCAGACGACGGAAGTTGCTGTGGCGTCTGGTCCAAATCCTTTAACCAACTCTCAACAAGCAACTACGTCTCCGCTCTCTAAGAAGAGATGTTTCGGGTGTGGAGAGATGGGCCATTTCCGCGCACAGTGCAAAGGCCGGAAGCCTGAGAAGGATAGAGTCAAGGGACTGTTGGAAGCCCTGGAAGGACTGTTATCTACCTCACCGGCGGGAAACGCCAGAGGGCACCAGTAAAGGAGCAACCTGAGTGCCCGAGGGTTGAACCCCGCTCCAGAAACCAAGCAAAGACTAAGAGGGCGAGGAGGCCCAAAGCCGAGCCAATTGTAGAGCCTGCCAGGACTGAGAGAGTCACTCCCTTAGCATCCGGGTCTACGTCATGGGGAAGCAATGCACACCCAAAACCTGCACGGGCCAAGAAAAAGGCCAGGGTACAGCAAACTGGGTCTAAGCGTCCGGATACCGCCACCAAATTTCCTGACCAACTGTTAGGTCCTTCTCCTATTGTGCCAATCCAAGTGGAAGGAGTCTACACCAAAGCCCTGTTAGATTCAGGGGCTCAAGTGACATTGATCTACAGAGACTTCTACGAGAAACACTTAAAGCACATTCCTTTGCAAGAATTGAAGGATTTGGAAATATGGGGTATCGGCACTGAGAAACTCCCTTATGACGGGTACCTGCAAGTAAAGTTGGAGATCGGATCTGAAGTCATCGGGCAGTCTGGGGGTTGTGATGCATTGGCCATTGTGTGTCCTCGACCCTCGGGTGCGAACAGAAGCTCCCTGATAGTGGGGACGAATACTGACCTAGTGCGGCGTCTCCTGACGCCTATCGTGTTGGAAGAAGGTTCAACTCAAGGAGTACACCCAATGTTACGTCCGGCCTATCAGAGGATGGTCGAAGAACGAAAGGCACCTGCCGAAGTGGGAAGACTGTGGAGACTGGGTGGAACGGAGAAGGTTCTGCAAGCAGGAGAAGTAGCGAGCTTCCGGGCTTCAGTCAAGTTGAACGGATCGCAACCCGGTCCCTATGTGGTGCTGGGAACCGATTTTGATCATGGGAGTGAAACCGGAGTCGAAGTAATTCCTGAAATAATCTCCACCAAGGCTCTGAAGAGAACACGAGGAAGAGTCTCGGTCAGTGTGTGCAATGTGACGGATTCTCCAGTGGTTCTTAAAGCACGAATGCCTATCGGGCAAGTAGAGTCTGCTACACCCCTCTCTACTGATTCAGGAGGGGGAGAAAGTAAAGAGATTCCAGATGAAAGATTCTACCCCAAGGACGCTCCCATTTCACCTGATTGGAAGAAACGTCTTCAGTCTCAAGTCTTAAAGTGGAAGGAATTGTTCTCGAAAGATGAGTTCGATGTGGGCCTGGCTAAGAGTACTGAACATCGTATTCGACTACAAGAAGACAAGCCGTTTCGTGAAAGATCAAGGCGAGTTCCGCTAGGAGACTTAGATGATCTGCGAGAGCAGCTGAACGAATTACAAAGAACCAAGGTGATTCAAGAGTCCAGGAGTCCATATGCATCTCCAATAGTGTTGGTCCGGAAGAAAAATGGTTCTGTCCGCTTATGCATAGACTATCGCACATTAAACCGGAGAACCATCCCCGATCAATATGCCACTCCTCGGATTGAAGACGCCCTACAGTGTTTGTCTGGAGCAAAGTGGTTTAGTGTACTAGACCTGCGAAGTGGGTATCACCAGATACCAATGCATCCTGAAGACAAGAGAAAACTGCGTTCATCTGCCCACTGGGGTTCTTTGAATTCAACAGAATGCCTCAAGGCCTTACGGGGGCTCCAGCCACGTTCCAACGGTTGATGGAGAAGACAGTCGGGGATATGAATCTAATCGAAGTATTAGTGTACCTGGATGACATAATTGTGTTTGGGAAGACTCTGGAAGAACATGAGCAACGTCTGGAGAAGGTCTTGAAGAGGCTCCATGAAGAGGGGCTGAAACTGTCTCTGGAGAAATGCCAATTCTGTCTGCCGTCTGTTACGTATCTAGGACATGTGGTCTCAGCAGAAGGTGTTTCGACAGACCCTCAGAAGTTGGAGGCCGTAGCTTCTTGGCCTAGACCCCGGAACGTCACTGAACTTTGATCTTTCTTGGGATTCTGTTCATACTATCGAAGATTTGTGGGAGGGTTTGCGAAAATAGCTCAACCACTGAACAAACTCCTGCAGAAGGAAACCACAGAAGAAGGCTGCAAGGTCTCTGACAAAAACCTGTCAGCTCCGGGGCCAAGGAAAGCTCGAGAGTCTATACAAGGTGAATGGACCAGTCAATGTGAAGGAGCTTTTGTGAAGTTGAAAGAGAGTCTAACCCGAGCTCCTGTTTTGGCCTATGCGGACCCTCATAAGCCGTATGAACTACATGTGGATGCCAGCCGAGAAGGTCTGGGAGGAGTCCTATATCAGGAGTATGATGGATTGCTGAGGCCTGTGGCGTACGTGAGCCGAAACCTTGCGCCTTCAGAGAAGAACTATCCTACTCACAAGCTGGAGTTCCTAGCCTTGAAGTGGGCAGTGGTGGACAAGTTGAAAGACTATCTGTATGGAGCTGAGTTCGTGATTAAGACGGATAATAATCCTCTCACCTATATCCTTACTACTGCAAAACTGGACGCAACGGGACATCGGTGGTTGGCCGCTCTGTCAGGGTTTCGGTTCAGCCTGAAGTATCGCCCTGGGATGAATAATCGAGATGCTGATGCGTTATCGAGAAGACCCTATACTACAGAATGGACTCAGTTGACTCCAGATGGGGTGCAAGCTTTGTGTCAAGGAACAGAGCGCCGGGTCAAAGGAGGGATTGAAGCAGAGGCCATAGGAGTTATGGCTGCGGCTGTTCCTGAGTTCTACTGTAACCCTACGCAGTTAAGGGATGAAAGTTTACCTACCTTTTTCGAGACAGGACCTGAAAGCGGATCAGGCCAGAGATCCTTTAATTGCCTTGACCCTAAAGGCCCTGACTGCAAACCAGCGAGAGATTTTGTTAACCAACTCCCCGAGTGGAGCCAGGTTGGTCTACAAAGAATGGGAGCGGTTAAAGATGCTGGATGGGGTGGTCTACCGAAGGGGCCCCTCCAACAACGCGGAAGAGATTCAACAGTTATTCCTCCCCACTAAACATAGGGAGAGTGTGCTGCGATCACTACATGATGAGCATGGACATTTGGGTGCAGAGAGAACTTTTAAGCTGGTGCGAGATAGGTTTTATTGGCCTGTATGAGGGCTGAAGTGGAAAGTTATTGTCATTCCTGTCTGAGGTGTATTCAGAGAAAGACTCTACCGACCCGAACTGCTCCAATGAGCCATCTGCAGAGTCAGGGACCCATGGATTTGGTGTGCATTGACTTCTTGTGCTTAGAGCCGGATGCTAGTGGGCAAGGGAACATTCTAATAGTGACTGATCATTTCACTCGTTACGCCCAAGCATTTTCCACGAAAGATCAACGCGCTCCAACAGTAGCCAAAGTGTTGATGGAAAAATTCTTTGTTCATTACGGACTGCCAAGAAGGATACACTCTGATCAGGGTAGAGACTTTGAAAGCAGACTGGTGGGGCAATTGTTGGAGTTGTTGGGAATCCAGAAGACCCGAACTACACCATATCACCCTCAAGGTGATGCTCAGCCTGAAAGGTTTAATCGCACACTGCTAAACATGTTGCGGACCTTGTCGAATGTGGAGAAGCAGAGTTGGAGTCGGCACATAGCTACTCTGGTGCACGCATATAACAGTACGGAGAGTGATGCAACTGGATACTCACCGTACCGTCTTATGTTCGGAAGAGAGGCTCGACTGCCGGTTGATTTGGCATTTGGGTTATCTCTAGACCAGACGTCAGTAGCTTCCCATAGAAACTACGTGGATAGACTTCGAAAGAATTTGGCTTCGGCATTTGAACAGGCCCGGTTGACCTCGGGAAACAGGGAGCAAAGAAACAAAAGGAACTATGACCTGAAAGTTTGAATACAAGATCTACAGCCCGGTGATAGGTTCTATTGAAGAACTTGGTGCTGCTGCGAGACACAAGTTGGCGGATAGGTGGAGTTCCCAGGTTTACATTGTCTGCAAACAGTTACCAGGTCTACCAGTGTATCAGATTCGCCCGGATGGAAAGGCTGGGCCTCTCAAGAACTGGCACCGGAATCATTTGTTACCTTTGAGAGAGGCTGTGAGAATGCCAGTTGGGGACGAACCGCCTCTGCCAAATCTGCCTGTTCCATGTTTGCCTCCTGTTACTCGGTCTCAACAGACCCGGGTTGTCGAAGAGAGCGAAAGGGACAGTGAAGAAGAAAGTTTCTGTCTGGACTGGATACGCTCGCTGGAGCCTGAAGAGGTTGTAGTTGTCCCTGAGCGGTGGGAGAGTAACTTGAGGCCTGAAGCTCCTGAATTCTTGTTGGAAGTCCCCGAGATTGTTGATATCCCTGAGCCTCTTGAATTTCAGTTGGAAGTCCCTGAGGCTGTGGGGATCCCGGTAGCTCCGGAAGCTTATTCAGGTGATTACAGTTCTATGCCTTCACTGGAGGGATCATACTCTGAAGAAACGTCTGCTCCAGTGATAGAGAGAAGAATTGAGCCGACGCCTATAGTACTTCCACCTGAAGAGGAACTGATTGAGCCAGAACCCAAACGCTCTGTTCGACCGCCCCAACGACTCACCTACGACTCACCAGGACATAGCACTGAAGAAGCCATCACCACGGTGCGGAGGTTGCCCGAAGTTTTTACTATGCTAGCTGAGGTAGCCCAAAATATGAGTCAACTTGAGGAAGTGTTCCTAACTCACTGTATGTATGCTGCTGAACCTGTACATGTTACGTAAATTGTATTCAAATATTGTGGAACGTAATGTAACTGTTGTACCTCCTTGGAGAGACCCAAGAGTTTTAGGAGGGGGAGAGTGTAGCGCTGTGCTAAAAATCTTGCTGTGGCAGTACCTATTTTTGGCCACAAGATGGAGACTATCGCAATCAGAGATGCTGGACTTTGGGACTACAATAACTGGCATGCTTTGCAAGAAGCCAGGAAGTGGGTGGAGACTGGAGTCTTACATCCTCTGCCTCGTGGAGAAAGTTCCAGAGCGCGCCAGGGATGAGAGAAAGCAGACGCACTGAGGAGACCGCTGGAGGAGCTAGGCCAAAGCCCGAGGGAGACCTGTAATTCCTATTTGGGTCACTCAACCTGAGGAGAAGGAGACTTGCCAGTACCCAGACAACAGCTGCAGACTGGGGGAATCGAACGGAGAGCAGGCGGGGAGCTGGACAAGCTGCATGAAGGTAGACAACGGATCCGGCCGCTAGTATCCCCAGTCAAAATCGGGTGGAGAGACGTCCTGGGTCAGCGGAGCCTAAAACAGTCATCAGATGGGTGAGAGGCCTCCAAGGCTGTTTGTATGATTAAAGGACGCTCTGCTGTTTTTCTCTTTTAAGTTTACAGGGCCCCAACTGACTAGTCGAAGACTTCCTTTAATAAATTCACTGGCCAGTTGAACAGTACCGGGTACCACACACACACAGATACGCTTCTTACATTCTGGAACTTAACTTGTACAGGACTCATTTCCTTTTACGAATCGGAACGGGGGTTTAAAAGACAAAGATACGTTCCGAATACATTTTTCTCTTTTTCCGCTGCGCGTTTGCCGTAATACGAAAGGGATTGTATGTGGGGTTTTCGCTACGGGTCCCTTTTCTGAACTATCGGGAAATTGCATTGCTTTTATGTTCGGTTGCGAATATTTTATTTTCCGAAATACGAAGCCTCGTGTTTCGTTTCTTTTCCGCTACGCGTTTTACCGGGATACGAAAATACTGTAATAATACTTGTGAATACCGTGTCTCAACATCTGCTCAAATATTTTAGTAAACTATATAAATATAAAAACTTACAACTGTGTTGGAGTATATTTATTCCCTAGTGCGGGGAGACTGACCCGTGGTTCATTTTCAGCGGCTCCTCCGGGAGTGAGCGCTACAATTGTATAGATCTGGATGATCAGATAAGGGACAGAAGAACTCCAAGAGAGAAACCTAAGAGACCGTTACCAAGGTTGGTCCCTGACTTTCAGGCACCACCCAGAGAGTTATCTCCTCCCTCTGAGCCTATGCAACTAGACCATACTAGGCTTACAGAGGAAGAGAGAACAAGGCGTCTTCGTGAGGGATCGTGCCTGTATTGTGGTGTAAAAGGACATTTACAACTTCAATGTCCCCCTCGCCCTAGAATGCATGATAAGTTGGAAAAACTACCGCACCTAAGGCAGCTGAGGAGACAGGCCTTGAGTGTTACGTTCATGTCTCCTGTTAAAAACACGAAACTCTTGTTACCAGTATCCATAGCCTGGGAGACCAAGACCACGCATACTACTGCTTTTGTTGATTCTGGGGCTGCTGGTAATTTCATTGATGTTTGAATATGCTTCCTCCATCTCTCTCCCTCTGGTTGTAAGAGAGACACTCTTGGCCGTTGAAGCCATAGACGGTAGGCCGTTATCCTGCCCCAGGATAACTCACAATACTGTTACAGTGGTTCTTACCACTGGTCTCCTGCACAAAGAAGAGATCATATTACAGGTTATCCGTTCACCTTCCAATACTGTTGTGCTTGGTTTCCCTTGGTTGGTGGAACATAACCCTGTTATTGATTGGGCTAAGGGCGAGATACAGTCTTGGAGTCCTGCTTGTTTTGTTAACTGTGTAATACACATCCAGCATATTGGTGCCCTGAACACACCTACAGCTCCTCCATTGTCAACAGAGGTCCCTGACTGGTATGCCGACCTCAGGGCTGTATTCGATAAAAGAGAGGCAGAGAAACTACCGCCACATAGACCGTATGATTGCGCCATAGATATTCATCCTGGTACCATGCCTCCTCTATCCAAAGGAGAACCAAATCATGGAGGAGTACATAAAGGAGAATTTGGAGAGAGGTTTTATTAGACGTTCCTCTTCTCCAGCAGGGGCTGGGTTCTTTTTTGTGTCTAAAAAAAAAAAAAAAAAAGAGGGAGATTTACGCCCGTGTATCGATTATAGGGGGCTTAACAAGATCACCATCAAGATTGTGTCCCCTATCCCCCTTATATCAGAACTGTTCGACAGGTTAAGGGGATCAGCAGTATACACAAAACTCGATTTAAGAGGGGCTTACAACCTGATACATATAAAATATGGGCATGAGTGGAAAACAGCATTTAATACCAGGAGTGGGCATTATGAATATCTGGTCATGCCTTTTGGTCTCTGTAATGCTCCAGCTGTATTCCAGGATTTTAGTAATGATGTGCTCAGAGATTTCTTACAAACCTTTGTTATAGTATACCTAGACGATATATTACATAGTTACATAGTTACATAGTTATATAGGCTGAAAAAAGACATGCGTCCATCGGGTTCAGCCTCTCCCACATAACCTACTGCTGTTGATCCATATTGATTTACTCTCCCGATCTGAAAACCCACCATGCACATGTCAGACAGGTATTAGCAAAATTACTAGACAATGGTCTTTATTGCAAACTGGAGAAGTGTTTATTCGACATTACTACTGTAAAATTTCTTGGGTACATTATCACTCCAGAAGGTTTTGAGATGGATCCTTCCAAACTCACGGCCATCTCAGAATGGCCTCTTCCCCAAGGCCTCAAAGCCATGCAGAGGTTTTTGGGGTTTTCCAACTATTATAGGAGATTTATCAAGAATTATTCCACTGTAGCCTTTCCTATCATTAATATGACACAAAGGTCTGAAGAATCAGGTCTGGTCTTCACAATCCAAACAGGCATTCGAAGCTCTTAAGCAGGCTTTCACTTCCGCTCCCGTGTTATGGCATCCTGATCCCAGAATTCCATTTGTTCTTGAGGTTAATGCTTCCGAGATAGGCATTGGGGCTGTCCTATCTCAAAGAGAGACATTTGTTGGAAGGTACTCTTGACCCTTTGTTGATAATCACTGATCATAAGAACCTTACGTACATCGGGGATGCTAAACGTTTGAACTCGAGACAGGCCAGGTGGTCATTACTACTGTCTCGGTTTAATTTTGTGTTGACTTACAGACCAGGTGACCGTAATGTAAAGGCTGATGCCTTATCTTGTCAATATGACCCATATGAATCAAATACACAAGACCACAATCCTATAGTTCCTCCTGAACATATTGTGGCTTCCATGGTCTTGTCTATTTCCTCGCCTTTCCTGGAACGCCTCCAAGCAGCTCAAATGGGGGCTCCACCTAACAAGCGTCCAGATATGTTGTTTGTGCCTGAAAAGGAAAGACAAGAATTACTCGTAATGTTTCATGATTCTAAACCAGCAGGTCATCCTGGTATTACTAAGACTCTTACCAGTATCTCCAGACAGTTCTGGTGGCCCACCATGCGACAGGACCTACGTCTGTTTGTTTTGGCTTGTCAAGTCTGTGCCAGAAGCAAAACCAGTAAAACCTTGCTTGTCGGTCTATTGCAGCCGTTACCCATTCCTAATAGGCCTTGGTCTCATCTATCCATGGATTTTATTGTGGACTTGCCGAAGTCCAAGGGTCATACTGTGGTTCTGACAGTTGTAGACCGCTTCTCCAAAATGGCTCATTTTGTTCCTTTACCTAAGCTTCCTACAGCAAAGAACTGGTGGTCATCTTTGCTAGAGAGATTGTATGAATACATGGGGTTCCGTCTGAAATAGTCTCTGACAGAGGAGCTCAGTTCGTCTCTCGTTTCTGGAGGGATTTCTGTGCGGAGATGGGGGTGCGATTGGCCATCTCTTCAGCATATCATCCACAAACCAATGGGGCAGCAGAGAGGGCAAATCAGGGTCTCGAACAGTACATACTTTGCTTTACTACACAACAGCAAGACAATTGTCGGAGTTGTTGCCCTGGGCTGAGAATGCACGTAATAACGCTGTTAACGAGACCACTGGCCACTCTCCTTTTTCTGCCATCTACGGCTTTTTCCCTCCGGTTCTACAGCTTCAGTTTGCTGAACAGGCCATCCCGGCTCTCGATGAACATCTCACACAACTACAAGAGATTTGGAGACAGATTCGCGAAAACATGGAGCGCAATGTTGCTGTCCAGAAACGGAAGGCTGACAGGCATAGGTTACAAGCTCCTTCCTACAATGTGGGGGATAGAGTTTGGTTGTCCACTAGGAATGTGAAGTTGCTGGTGCCTTCTATGAAAATGGCACCTCGGTTTATAGGTCCATACAAGATCATTCGCCACGTTAACCCTGCGGCTTATGCTCTTGCCCTTCCTAAACATCTTCTCTTGCACAACGTCTTCCACAGCTCCCTACTGAAGCCTTTGTTGTGTAACAGGTACACGCGGGTCGTTCCTCCTCCTCCACCTGTTCAGGTTGATGGAGAGACGGAGTATGAGGTTAGCAAAGTTCTGGATTCTAGGCTGTTCAGGGGTGCTCTGCAGTACTTGGTCGATTGGGTGGGTTATGGTCCGGAGGACCGTTCCTGAATTCCGGCTTCCAACATGTCTGCCTCTAGGTTGGTCAGGACGTTCCATGCCTCGCACCCCGTTCGCCCTGGTGGTCATCCTGCCACTCGCCCCGGTGGTCGTCCTGCCACTTGTCCTGTTGGTCGTCCGGTGGCCTCCCGTGGAGAGGGGGGTACTGTAACGTTGGGGGCTTCCAGCCTCTCCAGTGTGCTTGAAGGCAGCATGTCTGATGCTGCTCGCTGACCAACACCCGGTTTAAATAGAGACAGGCAGGGAGGTGGCTGCATGAGGCGCGGCTTGAGAGGGGGGGATGGTCTGGTGAATGTCTTTAAAAACCCACAGTTCCTTCTAAGCAGTGCCAGATCGTGGTTATCCATACCTGAGCTCCTTGTACCTGAATTCTCTTGTGATTTAACCTGTTATTGACCTCTGCTTGTTTACTGACTATTCTGCCTTCCATTGCCCTAGACTATTTTCTTGTACTACGCTTCTGCATTGATATCGACCCGGCTATTCCGTTGGACTGTTCTATACTCTGTATTCCTGATTCTGGCTCGTCTGACTACCCCCGTGTTGCTAACCTGGTTTCGTATTACGACATTGTCTTTGATTAACCCTTTCTGTCTAGCTAGTATACCTGGCCGAGTCTAAGGACCAGACAGTTAGGGCTTCTTCTACGGCTACCCTGTTGGTAGCTTTTGGGCTCTGTGGAGTGTTGGGCTTTAAGGACTGCATGGTGGGATCCGGGAACCGTGACAATTGCCCCTTGTCCTGAGTATCTGCTGGCCACAATTTGCAACCCTACTTTTAAAGGAAAGTCTGCACTCCGTGACGATTCCCTTTCATTTTGGCAGCAAACACTCATAGATAAGATACGGGACAGGGAGCGTAAAAACCGTGCACAGTTCCAGAGGGAAGAGGAGACGTTGGATGAGTCTGTCATTGAGGATGATGACAGTGACACACCCAGATGTGAGAGGACCAGTGCTGCTGCTCAGAGCAGCGTTCCCAGACCTGTATTTTTTACAAATATGTACACGACTTATGGGTCAGGATTCGGAGTCGGACCTAACAAAAATCTGCCAATTGAAAATGCTAAGACATTTGTTACCAAGGCATACCTTGCCGAGTCTCCTTTGGAACCCAATACAGACCCTTTTCAGTTTTGGGAGAACAAGAGAGGGTGTGTGGCCTACGTTTGCAGAGGTAGCCATGAGCTCCTTTCTTGTCCACCAACCACTGTACAAAGTGAGCGGATTTTCTCCATTACGGGGAATATTCTGTGCCCTCAGCGCTCCCAATTATCACCCCAGCTGTTATAGCAAATGACATTTCTGAAGGTAAACTTACCGAAGCTGGGATACCCGGCCCTAGGTTTTGATTCAATCTAGAAATGCAAGCACACAAGTTTAGTTAGTAGAAGTTCCTAAATCCCTGTTGGTTTTTTTTTTGTCTTTTTTATTTTTTTAAAGATAAAGATTTTTAAAAGTTTGTATTGATGAAGAGTAGGCCCACACCAGAAACACCACTCAGCTTATGATGAAACCTTCACCCTTAGGCACCCAGGTGAGTGGCTCAATATATTTTATTTATTATTTACCTTATGCCGAAACCATCATTCAAAATAATGATTTCTGCTTATTAATCTGGAAATACCTCTTCCCTTCAGTTTTGAAAAAATAGTTATCTTGAAATTAGGGATGAGCTGTTCGGTTCGATCAGTTCAGAATTCGATTCGAACTTTGGCCGTTCGCAAGTTCAAACTTTTTGGCGTGTTCGGTTCGAGTTCGCAAAAAAATTTTTTTTACCCGGACCCCCATACACCTTTTATGGCAAATATCTAGCATATATGCCCTCTTGGAGGGCACTCTAAAAATCGAATTTTGAGTCCCATTGACTTGTATTGAGTTCGAGTTCGAACATTTGAAAAGTTCGAGTTCGAATGCGAACCGAACTCGGGGATAGCTCATCCCTACTTGAAATGGGTGAAGAAGATGGAAGATAGTTATGAGCTTTGCAGACAGACTGCATATGGTAAGAAATTTTAGCTGAATTAAATTTACAATAAAGACAATATTATATTTACAATCAATAATTTAAGTTGGATTTAATATATTTACAATAAATAGACAATAATAACATTATATTTACAATATATAAATAATTTATTCAGAATGAATTTATTTAATATATTTTCAAAATTTTTTTATATTTTTTTGTATTTTACCATAAAGGATACATTTGTTTTTTTATTGTTTTCAAGTATGTCCTGGGACTTTTACAAATATATATAATTGAACCTAAATAATTAAAATATAAACAGTGCACTAATACAAGGTATTTCTGGACGCAGACTCCAGCCCTTTCACAGCCTGGGTCTGCTTCTGATATGGAGCTTCCTGATCTCCTGCCCAAGCCGTTGTGTCTGAAAAACCAGCCTCTCCAAGGTATCCTGGTGGATTGGACATGGCTGTTCATGTTCAACTGTAATAGGAGACAAGAAACAAGCAAAGTTTATAATTCTGTAACATCTGTGCGATTGATTTAGGTCGGATTGTGTTCTTCCTGCAGTGTGACTGTGTGGCGTGCATACTTACGTGCACTCGTGCAGGACTGACAGCGGGTGTTGGTACTCTTCCCACAGGATGCATCATGCCACCAATGGGTTACGGACTACTGTTGTTAAAGAAAAAAGTACAATACTTAGCAGATGGATAAAGGTTCGTTCTCTCCCCCCTCCCTCCCTCTACCCCCCTCTCCCTCATTCTTTATCCCTTGTGTGTTTGTTTTGTAGGTACTCACTGGAAAGGGCCCCAGACGTGCTGCCTTGGAGCTGATCCCTCTGGTGATGCATCCGTAAAATAGGAATGTGAAGCAAAAGGTAAGTCTCAAGTGTTGTGAAAAAGACCAATTTTTTTTTACTTACATACACTGACCCTGAAATTGAATGCAGATCAGTTAATTTTGCTATACGGTGCAATTGTGGCCTGGCCAATCAGTGGGATTTCTGTACTCTTTGAATTGACCAACAGTGATTGCAATTTATGTAACAATCTATTTCTTTTCATTTAACTCACCAGCTCTCTGCTGTGCTCAGAGTCCGTACGTATCCTGATTCCTGGCCCGTCGTGACATCTAAGAGGTGATCCACCAGACGCCTCTCCCACTGGCTCAGTTCCCCATGGCGCATCTTCTCCAACCTGCGCTGTACAGTCGCCTTACATTTGCAGTCATAATAGCTAAAGAACAAAACAATTATTAGTTAAATTATTTTCTAAAAAATTGCATTTATTCATTGTCGGGTCAGTGAACAATTTTCTCAGTTTACAAGAAGTTAGAACTGCAGCAAATGTGTGACTATACGGTTCTGATTTATTTATAGATTTTTTTATTTTACTATATTTTGTGCTACAAGAATAAATAGTTTTGTTAACAAGTTATATCATGTGTCTCCTCTCCACTCATTAGCATTTATTGACAAAACAATTACTAGTTAAAAAATTATTTTCTAAAAAATTGCATTTATTCATTGTCGGGTCAGTGAACAATGTTCGGTCCTATACTGTGTTTAGTCAGGTGTGCTACATATTCGTGATTAGGGATGAGCTGCTGGTTTAAATCAGTTCGAAGTTGATTTGAACATTGGCAGTTGGAAAGTTCAAACTGCAAACTTTTTGGGCCATTCGAAAAAAGTGCGACCAAAAATTTTTTTTTTAAAAAAAATACTATAAAGACACCCTTACCTGCAGAATATTATAAGCAAAGGTTTGGTAGATATTGCATTAAAACGTTAATATTTTTAACAATGAACCCTATGGGGCTAAAACATTTTCCACACCTTGTTGCTAAAACATTTTCCCACACCTCTTTTAAGATTTGAAATGAACTATCAAATGGATATCCATTTGATAGTTCATTTCAAATTCGGTAGTCATTATACAAATAGGTGCAATTTTTTAAAAAAATCTTTAGTTTTTCTTCATTTCCTGTTCCCCAGGACTAGCCACTAGCTGCCGTAGCCGGACCCCCATACACCTTATTTTTTATAGCCAATATCTTGCACATATGCCCTCTCGAAGGGTACTTTAATTTTCAAACTTTTTGAGAACCATAGACTTGCATTGTGTTCTTCTAATCATGTTCAAATTCTAAAGTTCGAATGCGAGCCAAACACGAGGGTGTTCGGTCCATTACTATTCATGATGTATAAAAAATTTGTAATTTACTTACCGGTGACGAATGCATTCAATGGTCCGATGGGTTTGCTGGACTGTGTAAAAAACTGTAAAAACAGCATCCCTCACCCGTCCCCATGCAGCCCTCTTCATGGCCTTGTTAATCTTAGATGAGAAGTTTTTTCTTTTCGGACACCACCGCCGCCACCAGAGCATTGTTCTCATCGGTGGTAAACCTTGGCCCCCTTTTCTGCACAGGCTGGAGTACATGTAAGGACAGGGTGGAGGAGGAACTGCCCTCCCGTATCCTCCCACCCATCATCCACATCACGCCAGCTCTCGCTTCGCGCCTCCCTCCCCCCCCTCACACCACTCACATGCCCCAAACCCCTCACACCCCCAAATCCCTCACACGCCCCAAACCCCTCACCCCCTCACCACTCACATGCCCCTCACCTCTCACACGCCCCAAACCTTTCACACTCCCCCTCAACAATCACACACCCCTCACACACCCCTCACACGATGAGGTCTTGGGACTGTCAGCAGCTGCCGTTCCCCACGCTGTTTTCTTCCTGCAAAGACGTGACCATGTTGGCGGGCAGCGTCTTAGCGGGCAGTGGTGGGAGAGAGAGCTCATAGCTAGGAGGAGGTGTTGCGTGCAGCCGCGAACAGGGGCAAATAAACAAGACCTGAGCCGCACTGAGAATCTTTGGGTTGTGTCGGAGAAGAATTCACGCAGTGCTGCCATCATTATTTTTTGATAAATTCTTCATTATACAATGAATGTGACTATGGACAAAAATCCAAGTTGTGACATCGCCTAAGCTTACCAAAACCATGCTACGGTAATGAAATCTCAAGGCAATACAACAAGGTTGTGTTAAAGTGTGTGACATTTTTTGGCCAAGCAGGCAGTGTAGAATGTTCAGTCAAATTCATGGCCACAAATATGTTGACAAATTTATGACAAAGGGTACATAGAAATGTCAATAAATTTATGTACATATAATGTACAGTGAGGAAACCAAGCAATACATATTAAGGAAAAGCAACGCACACAAACAGGAAAATAGTGGAAAAATATAAAATTTATTAACAAATGAAATAATGCCAAATGGCAAACTGCCCGATTGGGAAAAACTAGTAAACTAAACTAAATAAAAACATGAATGATGACTGAGGTGAGGACGGAGGTGGCTGCCTAGCAAAGGTATTCCAGGACGTCGACCGCAGAATCGATTTAAGGTTCCTGGAAACCTGCTGCAGTTTTCCAATGGCCGTACGTATGGCTACTATGCTGCTGCTGGAACGCTGACGCTCCGGCTTCTCGTGCTAGTATAAATCCAATAAATATGAAAGAAGGAAAATACAGTAAGTAAAACAGGTTTCTATTTTTGACTGAAAGTCATTAAAAAATATAACAATATATACCCAAGCTGGCGGGCTCCTGAGGCTCCTCCTCTGACTCCCCTACAACCACCGTCAGCACCTCTTCCGGTGCTATATCGAAGAAATGAATAAAAAAATATAGTAAACAACAAAACTGGTTTGTTTTTGACCAAAAGTCGTTGCAAAATGCAACAGTAAAAAAAAAAACCTGCACTGGCGGCCTCCTCCTGCAGCTCCGTCTCTGTCTCTGTCTCCCGGCTCTCATCCTCCTCCTGCTGCTCCTCCTCCTGTACCTCTTGTGCTATATATATGTAGCGCTCACTCCCGGAGGAGCCGCTGAAAATGAACCACGGGTCAGTCTCCCCGCACTAGGGAATAAATATACTCCAACACCGCTGTGAGTTTTTATCATTTAAATAGTTTACTAAAATAATAAGCAGATGTTGAGACACGGTATTCACAGATATTATTACAGTACTTTCGTATTGCGGTAAAACGCGTAGTGGAAAAGAAACGAAACACGAGGCTTCGTATTTCGGAAGAATAAAATATTCGCAACCGAACAGAAAAATATATGCAATTGCCCAATAGTTCGGAAAAACAGAGACACGTAGCGAACCCCAAAATACAATCTCTTCGTATTACGATAAATGCGCAGCGGAAAAAGAGAAAAATATGTATTCAGAACGTAACTTTAACTCCCGTTCCGATTCGTAACAAAATGAGTCCTGCACAGGTTTAAGTCCCGGAATGTAAAAGGTGTGTATGTGTGTGTGGTACCCGGGTACTGTTCAACTGGCCAGTGAATTTACTTAAGGAATGTCTTCGACTAGTCAAGTTGGGGCCCTGTGGACTTTAAAGAGAAAACAGCAGTGTGTTCCTTAATTACATACGGCCTTGGAGGCCTCTCACCCATCCACCGGTTGCTGTAGGCTCCGCTGACCCAGGACGTCTCTCCGCTCGATTTTGACTGGGGATACTAGCGGCCGGATCCGTTGTCTGACTCTCTGTTGCTTGTCCACGACTTGTCCCGCTCACCGCCTGCTCTCCGTATCCGATCAGCTCGCGGCAACTCCTCACTCCAGGTCTTTGGCTTCTTTAATCTGCAGCAATCTCAGGAACTCGGAGGTCTCCTTCTCTTTAGGCCGAATGACCCGATAAGGAACTGACAGGTCTCTCTCTTGCTCTGGCCTAGGCCCTCCTGCGATGTCTTGCACTGTGTCTGCTCTCTCTCGTTCCCTCGCGCGCTCTGGCGCGTTCTCCACGAGGTTCGGGAAGTAAGCCTCCTGTGTCCCACCCACTTCCTGTCCTTTTGCAAAGCACGCCGGGAAATGTAGTCCCAATGTCTCGTGTCTCTAATCGCGATTGTCTCCATCTTGTGGCCAAAAATAGGTACTACCGGCAGCAAGATTTAACACAGCGCTACATATAATAAAATTAAATGAAAATACAGTAAACAAAAAAGGTTTCTGTTTTTGAGCAAAAGTCGTTGCAAAATAAAACAGTATATACCAGAGCTGGTGGTCGCCCGTGGCTCCGTGGTGCTGCTTTGTGCCGCCGCCGCCTGCGCCGTGGCATGAGATGCCTTCCTGTTTTCTGCCAAATCCAAAAAATATTATAACACGTAAATAATGCAGACTGGAAAAAAAATGGTATATCTATACACTATGTTGCCGAACGTATTGCGACACCCCTCCTCCACCACTACCCCACTACCAGCTTGACCCACCACTACTACTCCCATGATCTCATAGTTCTAAAGTCAGTGAGGTCACAAAATATTTATTTATTATTTACCCCTGCACAGACATATATTACGGTTCAATTATAAAAAAAAATCAGAAGTAAACATTACGTTTATTCAATAAAAACTATTATTTGTGTTGTGTGCATACAAGACGAATTGTGCTGACTGCTTTTAGTTATTTCAAAGATGGCCTCAGTCTTAGTTTCTGCTAATAAAACTGTGGATATAGCAGATACAACAATAATCGGTCATTTTTTTAAAAAATTCGCATCCAAAGCATTCAATGACACTGCTGCAGCAAACTGAATTGCTGCGCAGCATCAATTCAGCAGCTGCTGAGGTATTAATTGAACGCGGCTCTGTTTGGATGCACTTTCAGATGAACTACATGTCCCATCCTACCACTTACTTAGCAGAGGCTCAAATTTTTTTTGATGCGCAGGTGCGAGCCAATATTGGGCAAGCAGCGGATCATCTCGTATGCATCACTAGTCACAACAACCCCCCCCAACACACTACAGTACTTAGCGACCCACGCAGGCGCTATGAGGCCCGCAGCCGAGTGGGGCCCGGTGAGGATAAGTGACAACAACCAGGGGGCAGCCGGTGCCTTTGGGATCTATTGATATGGGGGGATCAATTGATATTGGGGCATAAATTGATTTGATATTGGGGATGGGGGTATTAATTGATATTGGTGAGAAATAAATTGATATTTCTCTGCTTTTCCAGGAAGGATACATTGAGATTTCTCTGGTTTTCATTTCAAAAAAGGATAGTGTCATGGAACTGACGTAGCGCTCCCTGCTTCAACCTTTAGTTTTAAATATATATACGTTATGTTATTTCTTTTAGGTAAAATTTGATTTTTTTTAAAGATACAAGCAACCTGGCTGCCTGCGAGTGCGACTATTGTCAAATGCTTTCTTTCGTATAGGATGATAAATAGGTTTGACAGTTGAGATGAGTAATTTGTGGATTATGCTAAAGGAATTTTTCTTATTTTCTTCCTCTATCTCTGTTATCTCTTTACATAATGGGTGACTCACAAGTTCAACTTTGTCTACTGGTTTCTCAGCCACACACTGATTCCCTTCAATAGATTATGTAAATGATGTTTGAGCTGAAGGCCAAAGGATGTGTTTATTGTGAATATGTGACATAATGCAATAGTACAAGTAGGAGCCAGGTACATGACATGTTCACCATTTGCTATGCAATTTCTGTTGGACCTGTCACCTCTGCATAGTGGCGTTTGAGATTTCGCATGTTTTACACAAAGAATACATTGCGATTTCTCATGTTTTACACGAAGGATACATTGAGATTTCGCATGTTTAACACGAAGGATACATTGAGATTTCTCATGTTTTACACAAAGGATACATTGAGATTTCGCATGTTTAACACGAAGGATACATTGAGATTTCTCATGTTTTACACAAAGGATACATTGAGATTTCTCATGTTTTACACAAAGGATACATTGCGATTTTGCATGTTTTACACGAAGGATACATTGAGAATTCGCATGTTTAACACGAAGGATACATAACATTGAGATGTCTCTGGTTTTCTGTATGTCCTCCTGGGTGGTGAGTAACGTACCGTTAGGTGTCTTGCCCAAGGACAGGACACTTACTGGAGACGGAGAGGTGCTCTTGCTGGGATCGAACCCATGTCTCCAGTCCCACTCCTCCAGGCTCTCTCTCCACGCAGAGCAGGGATGTTACCTCTACTCCACCCAGCCAGTACTTAATTGTCCCCCAGCATGAGCAGCATACCAAATTAATTATTATAAGATGTTGCCTGGGTACTGTGCCACATGCGTGAGTGTAGTGGTTGTGTGAGCATTTTTTTTGGGGGGTATACTATGCGAGTGTTAGGTTGCAGGCGGGGAGGGGGCCCATACAACATTTTGAAATGGGGCCCTATGATTTCTTGTTACTCCCCTGGTACACACACACACAGTGCCAAAAACACAAATCCAGCATTGTAATTTCATATCATACATCAAATATCAGAATTTTCACGTATACATAATCACAAAAAGGAAGAGCTTTGGCAAAATGCATGTATGAGTGCTGAAAACGCAAATCAATCAATGTATTTCTGGGCACATTAGCACATGCAAGCACATTATTATTATTATTATACAGGATTTATATAGCGCCAACAGTTTGCGCAGCGCTTTACAATATAACATAACACTTACGTTTGGCTATGACGTGCTGGATTTGCCTCAATTGCTCCTCCTCACGCGTCTTCAGGTCAGACCAGCGCTTACTTAGCTGGTCGCTACTTCGGTCGGTTTCGAACAGTTCAAGGAGGGTGCGGCGTACCTTTGCAAGCATACGGTCCTTCCTTATATTATTTTTCCTGCCGTAAGGGCCCTTAAGGCATTCGTAGTCGTATTTCTGGAAGATGCACACCAGCTCGACCATCTCCAAAAAAGACCTATTGCTGGCACGCTTCTTCCTTCTGGGCCCTGGGGTCTCTGCAGTGTCTGGGTTCAGTGGGTTGGGGAGCATGATTCCCTTCCTTCAGCCATGACGGGATGTATGGGAATAATGAACTTTGGCCTGTGCTACAATCCGAAAATATCGGCAAAGATCCGAAAATTTTACGACAGGCCGTAATGACGGACATCAACACGCATGCACGACCCGCGGACTAACGATACGAACGAACCGGTCCAATACGAAATTTTAATTTTAAATGCGTTTTGAAGCCTTATTTTATTATATGACCCAGACATGTTATATATCGTTCTTTCCGGCAGACTCGTCAGATTCATAATATATCATTATTATATGTATGTGTCATGTCCTGTCTGTATATTATAAAAAAAAATGCAATAAAATTGGAATTTTCAATAATTTACAAGGTGTAAAGTGTTTTTTTTCATATTTTAACATGCGAGCGTTTGCAGATAATTTTTTTAACAAGCGCAACAATATAACACATTCATCTACATACATCAAATATCACAATTTTCACGAATACGTAATATCACAAAAGAGAAGAGCTATGGCAAAAATGCATGTATGAGTCCTGAAAACGCAAAGCTATACACATTGCATGAAAAAATGACTAGATCAATCAGCGTATTTCTGTGCACATTAGCACATGCAAGCACATATTATTCTTGTACAGGATTTATATAGCACCAACAGTTTGCACAGCGCTTTACAATATAACATAACACTTACGTTTGGCTATGACACGCCGGATGTGCCTCAATTGCTCCTCCTCCGTGTCTTAAGGTCAGACCAGCGCTTCCGCAGCTGGTCGTTACTACTTCGGTCCTTAACCCTTTCGCTGCTGAGGCTTTTCCCGCCCCTATGCTGAGGTAATTTTTACCTGTTTTGCGCATCATGTTTAAACGTGTTTTGAAGGCTTATTTTAGTATATGACCCAGACATATTATATATCGTTCTTTCCGTCAGACTCGGTAGATTCATAATATGTCATTATTATATGTATACGTTATGTCATGTCTGTATATATATACAAAAAATGCAATAAAATATGTTTTTCAATAATTTACAATGTGTAAAGTGTTTTTTTTCCACATTTTAACATGCGAGCAATTGCGGTTATATTTTGTATGGGGTGCGCTTGTTAAAATAATTAGAGATGGGGTCTCGTTACATTTTTTTTTGGGGAAAATGACACTATTTTTAACAAACTCACCGCATACAAAAATCGTTAGTGCAGCATCATTGTTCACATTATAATTGAAATGGGAACAATATTGCTGCATTAACAAACCAAAAAAAATAAAAAAAAAGTGTTTATTTTTTTTTTTTAATTTTTTTTTTTAATTTTTTTTTATTTTTAATTTTTTTTTTTTTTTAAATTTTTCACTTTCATGTTTGGTATCGTTGGAACGGCCATGCTCTGGCCGATCCAACGATACCAAAATTTAACCCCTAGCTGCCACGGATCGGGAGATAGGGAGTTCATTGGAACTCCCTATCTCCACAGTTGGTGGCAGTTAGGGGTTAACTCTAGGACTGGCGTCATCGTGCTACGCACGATGACGCCAGTCCTCTGGGGGAGTTCCTGGAGGCTTGGCCGACATCCAAGATGTCGGCCAGCTCCGGGAAAGGATCGCGAACCGGCGCTTTTCAGCGCCGATTCGCGATCCAGCTCCCCAGGGGTTAATGCCAGGCATCATTTGGAAGGGCAGGCTGTGCCCTTCCAAATGATGCCTGGGTTAACCCCCGCAGAGCCGCCGATCGGGAGGGAGAGAGGTCCGAAGGACCTCCCCCCCCTCCCTTTCAGGCGCCTCCTCCGCACATGCGGGGGGGGGCCTGAATTAGGTGTCATCGCGCCCCCGCGATGACACCTAATTCTGGCGGCTGCTGGTCCGGATGCCGGGCTGACATCCAGGATGTCAGCCCGCACCGGAGGGGCCAGCGATCGGCCGGAACCCGGGCGAACGCTGACCCCAATGGGAGGACGCGCTCAGCGCGTCCTCAGCACACCAGCGGGACTGCTGAGGACGCGCTGAGCGCGTCCTCAGCAGCGAAGTGGTTAAACATTTCCAGGAGGGTGGTGCAAGGATACGGTCCACCATGCGGACATTGTTCTTCCTGCTGTAAGGGCCCTTACGGCAGTCATAGTCACCATTTGTCACCACAAAACAACTCATATACGCCCTGGTAATCTCCCGACTCGACTATTGCAATAATCTCTTATCTGGCCTCCCTCTGTCCCGCCTCTCCCCCCTACAATCCATCCTGAACGCCTCCGCCAGGCTAATTCACCTCACCCGCTGCTCTGTCTCTGCCGCTCCCCTCTGCGAGTCCCTTCACTGGCTCCCCATCCACTGCAGAATTAAGTTAAAAAATCCTTATCCTTACCTACAAAACCCTCACTAACTCAGCTCCCCACTACCTGTCCTCACTAATCGCCAAATACACCCCGGCCCGCTCCCTAAGGTCAAACAGTGACCTGCGCCTAGCTTCTCTCCGTATCACCTCTTCCCATGATAGACTGCAGGATTTCTCACGCGCAGCCCCCACTCTCTGGAACGCTCTCCCTCGTACTGTCAGACTTTCCCCTAACTTCTCTTCCTTCAAACGCTCCCTTAAAACATTCCTATTTAGGGAAGCCTACCACCCAACTCACTGACGCAACCATCAATCACTCTCACCTTACAGTCCTCTCCTCCTGTTTCCAACCCCAACCCTCCTAGATTGTGAGTTCCTACGGGAATAGGGCCCTCATCTCCTCCTGTACTGTTTGTCAAATGTTGTTCAATGTATTGTAACCCTGTCTATACTGTGCTTATTGTACAGCGCTGCAGAATATGCTGGCGCTTTATAAATAAAGAATAATAATAATAATAATAATAGTCACGCTTCTCGAAAATGCGAACCAGCTCCACCATCTCCTCAAATGCCATGTTGCTGGCCAGCTTCTTCCTGGGTGTCTCTGGGGTGGAAGGGGATGACGTGTCCGAATAGGACTCTCTTTGAGTTTGAGCCATGACGGGATGTTTTTTTTTTTGGTCTGTCCAAAAAATTCTCAAACTCTACAATGGCTCCGTAAAGTTTACGACAGGCCGTAATGGAGGCGGTCGGACATACGCGCGTATCCCATCATGCGCGGACGTAAATGATCCGACTATGACAGAATAATGACAGAGTTATTATTATAACTTATTGCATTTTAAGTTATAATACACAAACAGGATACATATACATATAACACAGACGTATACATAAATTATACCGCAGAGAGGTGCTTCCCCGCAGTGTGTAGATTCATATGCTGCATTAATTATACCGCGCAGAGAGGCGCTTGTTTCCCGCAGTGTGCGTATTCATATGCTGCATTCTTTTTATTTATTTTTTTCGTTATAAATCATTTTATTTTTCATTTCTGATAATTTTGTAACTTTGTTCAGCTTTTTTTCCATTTTAAAACCTTTTATTCTGTTTTTTTATTTTTAAAGTCAGACCATATGGGTCAGTTTTGCATTTTTTAAAATAGTTTTGTTCATTTTTGTCCCTTTCATACAGATTTTAATATGATTAAATAAAGTTGTGCAATGCATATATAAGAAAATATAGGTTCAATAAACAAACAATAGAATGGGCAGAATTACCGTATCGACAGAATTATCGGATCGTAGCGACAGAATTTTCGGATCATTGGAAATGGTCAAGTCATGGAATTGGAATGAAATGATACGATACAAAATAGAATCCGATATAACCGATAAAAGAATACGATGTCCAAAATTAGATTACCGAAATGGAAACAAAATCACGAATGGAACCGAAATCACGAATAGAGCGAAAATAAATTTCAATATGACACATTTCAAGTCCATCGAAAATTTTCGTTTCGGCTCGGAAAACTTTTCGGATCTGGCGTATTTCGGATCCGAACCGATTCGGAAATTGGGCCAAATCCGAAGACACGAATTGGGACATTTCGTGGAAAATCCGAAACCAGAAAACACGCACATCCCTAGGTGATACTTTAAGCCATAGCTGGTGATGAGTTTACTCAGTGAGGAGGTATAGATGGAGAAGAGCAGAGGACCTAGGACTGAGCCTTGAGGTACACTGACTGACATTGAAGAGGAGGAATTGCCAGCAAGGGATACTGAGAAGGATCTGTTGGAGAAGTACGATTTTAGCCAGTAGAGGGTGGTATCACAGAGACCAAGACAGAAAAGGGTCTCTATGAGGAGGGGATGGTCGACTGTATCGAAGGCAGCTGAGAGGTCAAGTAGGATCAGTATGGAGTAGTGGCCATTGCATTTAGCAGAGAGGAGGTCATTAGTAACCTTTTGTGAGAGCAGTTTCTGTTGAATGTTGAGCGCGAAATCCAGATTGCAGTGGCTCAAGCAAGGAGTTACAGGATAGGAAGAGGGTTAAGTGGTCATAGACTAGTCTTTCTAGCAATTTTGATGCTAGTGGAAGTAATGAAACTGGACGGTAGTTTTCAGGAGAATGTGAGTCTAGGGAGGGTTTCTTGAGAATGGGTGTGATAGTGGCATGCTTGAAAAGGAGAGGGGAATGAGCCAGAAGAAAGAGAGGTTGAAAATGTGTGTTATTGCAGGAGTGATAGATGTGGAAAGAGAAGATAGTAGGTGTGAAAGGATAGGGTCTAGTGGGCAGGTAGTGAGGCGTGAAGAAGACAGAGAATGGACCTCATCCTCTGTGGTTGGGGCAAAGAGGCTGAGAGTCGATGTGGGGTCGGCTGGGGGAAGAGAAGTGCTGTGTGCTTGGATATTGTTACTGATTGTGAGTGTTTTCGTTATGAAGTAGTCAGCAAGATCTTGAGCACTGAGGTCGGATGGGGAGGTGGCGCAGGAGGGTAGAGGAGCGAGTTGAAGGTTGAGAACAATCTTTTGGGGTTGGAAGAAAGTGAAGATATAAGTGAGGAGACGTTTGGCAAGGTGAAGGGCAGTTGTGTATGAGCGGAGAAGGAACTTATAGTTGATGAAGTCAGCTTCAGAGTGGGATTTATTCCAAGCACGCTCCGCAGCGCAGGAGCATCTCTGCAAGTAGCGCGTCTGCTTAGAGTGCCAGGGCTGAAACTGGCGACGTGGAATTTTGTGCAGTTGGCTCACAAGGGCTTGTCAGTGGTCTACTTCCTAAGTGGGCTATTTTCAAGTGGAGTTTAAAAATAGGAGTTCTACCTGTTATGGTCTGTGGTTTGTATCTCTAGAGGGAGAGTAACCTTTGGTTTATTTATCAATTTGTTTAATTTCTCTTTTTGGGGTTTTTGGTTTGTTTTTTTCTGTTGTGCTTTCTTTTTTCCTGTGGGTGGTTGGTGGCTTGTTAATTGGGGGTGTGTAGCCTGTCAGGTGATTTCACTTGTATGGCTACATAAACTCACTGGCAGCTCACTGAGCTTGCTCACAAGGGCTTGTCAGTGGTCTACTTCCTAAGTGGGCTATTTTCAAGTGCAGTTTAAAAACAGGAGCTCAAATAACAGGTATCAATTGTATTTATATATTTGTTATCTTGTTGTAGGTATGAGTGTTAGCAAGCTTGGAGGTTTGACCCAGTGCACATTATGCTGCATGTATGCATGTCTGGAGGAATCCTTCCAGGGTCCATATCTCTGTAGCAAGTGTGAATGTGTATCTCTTCTGGAAGCTCATATTGGAGATCTTTAAGGGCAAATCGTAACGCTGAGGCAGATTGACAATCTTGAAAGGAGTCTGCTTCTCACGGAGCAGAGTATAGTTGAGGAATCTAGGGGTGTGGTAGGAGTGGAGTTAACTGGGGAACAGGTTGGTAGCTGGGTGTCAGTGACACGTGGTAGCAGGGGGGGAGGGAAGAGGAAAAGGTTGGCTAGTCCTGATCTTGCGCACACCAACAGATTTGCCCCTTTGAGTGAAGATGTTGGGTGCATCAGCTCAGGTGTAGCAGTACTGGAGGAAGCTGCTCCCTCTAAAAGCAGGGGGATCAGCCCACCGAGTAAGGGAGGGATAAAGAGGGCAAGTAAGCCTAGACAGGTTGTGGTGGTAGGGGACTCTATTATTAAGAGAGTAGACAGGGTAATCTGTCGCTCTGATCGCCTTAACCGGACAGTTTGCTGTCTTCCGGGTGCCTGTGTTAGGCATGTGGTTGACAGAGTTGATAGATTATTGGGAGGGGATGGAGATGACCCAGCTGTCATGGTCCATATGGTACCAATGACAAAGTAAGGGGAAGATGGAAGGACCTGAAGAATGATTTCAGGGAATTAGGTAGTAAACTGAAGAAGAGGACCTCCAAGGTAGTATTTTCTGAGATACTATCTGTGCCACGTGTTACAGTGGAAAGGCAGCGGGAGATGAGGGAGGTCAATGCGTGGCTTAAAGCTTGGTGCAGGAAGGAGGGCTTTGGGTTTTTAGAGCACTGGGCTCCAATCTGTATAGTCGTGATGGATTGCACCTGAATGGAAGAGGGTCTGCTGTGCTAGGGGAGAGGATGGTTAAAAGGTTGGAGGAGACTTTAAACTAGTGCAAGTGGGGAGGGATACAGTAGCTTACAAAATGGAGACAGCAGATAGCGGAAGGGTTTCAGCTCAGACTAAGGGGGGTGGAGCCGGGGTGATGGGTAATGTCAGAACAGTGGAGGCATGCAATGTAAAGTCGCATTCAGCATGTGTGGGTAGAGACAACATTAAATGTATGCTTGCTAATGCAAGGAGCCTCAATAACAAGATGGGGGAACTAGAGGCAATAGCATACAGTAAGCAATACGACATAATAGGAATAACAGAAACGTGGTGGGATGAAACGCATGACTGGGCTGTAAACTTAAACGGTTATACATTGTATAGAAGGGATAGGAAACATAAGAAAAGGGGTGGCGTATGTTTATATGTAAATCAGGATTTAAAGCCAAATATTACACAACTGGAAAGCGATGAGGGAAATGTGGAATCCTTATGGGTAAATATTTTGTTGGGGAATAAACAGGGA